>JARQOD010000007.1:24812553-24839627 GCA_033576555.1 Oophaga sylvatica
TATCTATTGCATTGTTTCTGTGCTGTGTTGTGCATAAATGTGTGTCTTGAGATTTTGTATTAAGGTACTGCCACACTAAAACGATCCCGCTAACGATCTTCGTTAGCGTCGCATACTAATGAGATCGCTAGCGGGATCGTTTACAATATCGCTAGTGTCGGCCACATTTAGCGATGTCGTTAAGGACGCTATCGCGGGTTAGCGATCTCTAACGACTTTAGCGGTACAAAAGTACCGCTAAATCGCTAAAAAAGTGCCACACTCAGCGATATATACTTACCCAGCGGGACGCCGACGATCAGAATAGGGTCCGGAACGATCAGGACGACGGACGAGATCACAGCAGGGCCACGTCGTTGCTGCATGCCGCACACAACAACATCGCTAACGGGATCGCTAAATAGTGCGTTTTTTAGCGATCCCGTTAGCGATGTTGTTTAGTGTGGCATACCCTTTAGTTCTTTGCCTGATGAAGAGACCTGAGTAGTCTCGAAAACTTGCAATTTGTTACCATGTTACAGTTAGCCATTAAAAGGTATCAACCACTAAGGACTCTCAATTCTGCATAAAATATGTGTGTTTTTGCATGCATTTTTGCTGCATGTTTTCCCCCATTCATTTGAATCAGTAAACAACACTAAAAAAAACGTTGAAATACTGCAGGTTTGAAACTGCTTCAAATATGTAAGGAAAAAATTAGGTGTGCATGAGATTTCAGAAATCTCATTAACTGTGCTGGTACTCTAAAACACTGCTTTTTTTCTGCAGCAAGAATGTGCAGGAAAAACACAGTGTGTGAACAAGACCTAAACGTAAATCCATGACTGTTTTCTCTCCATCTGGTACTGCTTATACCATCTTACTCTCTAAAACTATAAACAGCACCCTAACCGCCTCAGCCCTCCTTGTATCAGATGGCAATTTCTGCTCATTATCAGAAGCACAACAAAAACTAAACTGCACTGCCCTCGTGATCATGGAATACACCTACATTCACAAAAGTATATTACCCAGCTTCTTCAAACAGAAATAGCTGCTAAAGAGCTCACCTGGCTTTACAAAATGTGGTAACTGCAAAAACCCCTAAAGGCCCCGTTACACATAGCGACGCTCCAGCGATCCCAACAACGATACGTCCTGGTAAGGATCGCGGGTACGTCGCTACATGGTCGCTAGTAAGTTGTCAAACAGGCAGATCCACTCAATGACGCAGCAATGATACAGCGATCCGTATAACGACCTCGGCGGTCGTTGGGACCTTGTCACAGCAGCGATTCTGACAAAGACAAAGCAAAATCACACCTGTGTCGCTGAGTTCTGTTTCGCAAACGAGGTTGCTCGTCGTTTTTATGGCGTCAAACACAGCAGTGCATGCTGGCCAGAGGGACACCAATGATCAAAAAATGGCCTAGGACATTCCAGTACGATGAGCGATATCACTACGGGAGGCCGTTCGCCGCTATGTGTCACTGTAGCGAGATCGCTGGTGAGGTCGCTGTTGCGTCACTAAACTGTGACGTTTCAGCGATCTCGCTATGTGTGAAGTACCCTTCAGAAGCATCTTTCTTATTGCAAACAAATAATTATTTCTCTTACCCTAACACCCCCCTATTAAGAAATGGGGGAAAGACTTTAACCACACATTCTACCTTTTAGAACTCGAGGATTTTGAGAGCCCTGAAAATATATCTCCAGTTTATCCTCTTGCAAGAAAATGCTCTCCCTAAACCTTGATCACATTCTCCATTTTCCGTCTTTACTCCCCCACTCATTGCACATTAATATACAGTACAGACCAAAAGTTTGGACACACCTTCTCATTAAAAGATTTTTCTGTATTTTCATGACTATGAAAATTGTACATTCACACAGAAGGCATCAAAACTATGAATTAACACATGTGGAATTATATACTTAACAAAAAAGTGTGAAACAACTGATAATATGTCTTATATTCTAGGTTCATCAAAGTAGCCACCTTTTGCTTTAATGACTGCTTTGCACACTCTTGGCATTCTCTTGATGAGCTTCAAGAGGTAGTCACCGGAAATAGTTTTCCAACAATCTTGAAGGCGTTCCCGAGATGCTTAGCACTTATTGGCCCTTTTGCTTTCACTCTGTGGTCCAGCTCACCCCAAACCATCTCGATTTGGTTCAGGTCTGGTGACTGTGGAGGCCAGGTCATCTGGCGTAGCACCCCATCACTCTCCCTCTTGGTCAAATAGCCCTTACAAAGCCTGGAGGTGTGTTTTGGGGTCATTGTCCTGTTGAAAAATAAATGATGGTCCAACTAAACGCAAACTGGATGGAATAGCATGCCGCTGCAAGATGCTATGGTAGCCATGCTGCTTCAGTATGCCTTAAATTTTTAATAAATCCCCAACAGTGTCACTAGCAAAGCACCCCCACACCATCACACCTCCTCCTACATGCTTCATGGTGGGAACCAGGCATGTAGAGTCCATCCGTTCACTTTTTCTGCGTCGCACAAAGACACTGTGTTTGGAACCAAAGATCTCAAATTTGGACTCATCAGGCAAAGCACAGATTTCCACTGCTCTAATGTCCATTCCTTGTGTTCTTTAGCCCAAACAAGTCTCTTCTGCTTGTTGCCTGTCCTTAGCAGTGGTTTCCTAGCAGCTTTTTTACCATGAAGGCCTGCTGCACAAAGTCTCCTCTTAACAGTTGTTCTAGAGAGGTGTCTGCTGCTAGAACTCTGTGTGGCATTGACCTGGTCTCTAATCTGAGCTGCTGTAAACCTGCGGTTTCTGAGGCTGGTGACTCGGATAAACTTATCATCAGAAGCAGAGGTGACTCTTGGTCTTCCTATCCTGTGGCGGTCCTAATGTGAGCCAGTTTCTTTGTAGCGCTTGATGGTTTTTGCAACTGCACTTGGGGACACTTTCAAAGTTTTCCCAATTTTTCAGACTGACTGACCTTCATTTCTTAAAGTAATGATGGCCACTCGTTTTTCTTTACTTAGCTGCTTTTTTCTTGCCATAATACAAATTCTAACAGTCTATTCAGTAGGACTATCAGCTGTGTATCCACCAGACTACTGCACAACACAACTGATGGTCCCAACCCCATTTATAAGGCCAGAAAAACCCACTTATTAAACCTGACAGGGCGCACCTGTGAAGTGAAAAACCTTCCCGGTGACTACCTCTGGAAGCTCATCAAGAGAATGCCAAGAGTGTGCAAAGCAGTCATCAAAGCAAAAGGTGGCTACTGTGAAGAAACCAGAATATAAGACATATTTTCAGTTGTTTCACACTTTTTTGTTAAGTATATAATTCCACATGTGTTTAATTCATAGTTTTGATGCCTTCAGTGTGAATGTACAATTTTCATAGTCATGAAAATACAGAAAAATCTTTAAATGAGAAGGTGTGTCCAAACTTTTGGTCTGTACTGTATTTGAAACTTGCATTCTAAATTTCTTAATCATAGCTTGTTATTCCTTAAATATAAAAAATATCCCATCCATCATTACACTTTCCCATTCTGTCTTGGTTTACCTTTAGGTAGGGATCTCGCTAATTTAGTTTTCTAATAAGTCTCTATTCATTTGTACTGTTAATTATCGTTCTCTAATTCATGCTGCTCATTGCCAGTTGTACTTTCTCTTTGTACAACTGTACCCTTCACTTACATGCTTATTTATGGTCCAATTAATAAAAAGTGACTTAGACAAAGCAACAGTGATCATCTCACACTTGACGCAAAGATGGATACTTTAAAATTGGCCCCTGCTTCATATAACCTTGATGTCTGATGAGCCAGGTTGTGATACCTGTCGAAATCATAAAAACGATGGAATTCTCCTGTTCCTACTATACTCTTCAAAAGAATAATTCTCTGTTTGTAAATTCAAATAATAAAGTCTCGCAGGATCTAAGAATGTGTTTTAAATAATACAGCCTTACTAATGGCCAGACTGAAAAGATATTGAAAATTAACTTCATGAGATCTCAAATATGGTCTGTTGGAAATAATGCATGAAGTATAGTATTATTAACTGAATGTGATGACTCGCAGCAAAGTAGAAATAAAGGAAGGCATCTGAATTTTACCAGAGGTCACAATCACTTTATAGAATATTTAAAACCTGAATTATTTATTGCTTAAATCTGGAACAGACTGGAAATCTAAGAGTGAGGAAATATTTGAATTGTTTGGCCATGGATGCTGAAACATTCAGAAGAACATGTTCTTTATGAAGAATATTGCGCTAGATTGAATTTATTTCCCCATATTTTATTTTTGCTGTATTATCAGAACATATTCTCTAGCACCTTACAATTGGGGTAGCGATTTTTAAGTGCCTAACTTCCAAACTTTCAAATAATTAGTCTGAATTATCCCAACTGTATTCAAAGTTAATTGAAAGTTATTGTTAAAATTATAGAACATAGAGATGTCACTAAATATCTACAACAATTAGGCAATCACTAATTACCGTTATATTATTCAGTGTTCATTATATTTACTTTCTTTGAGCTCCAGAAAGATCAGTTTTTGCCTACTCAGTAAGAAGATTTCTGCGATTTCTCTAGTAGTATGAATTTCCACTAAAAAAGTAACCACATGAAGTGTTCCCCATGCAATTGGCTGCAGCAAATCCCAAAGCATGATTGATATACCCCCATGCTTATTGGTTGGCGAGATGTCCTTTTCCTGAAATTCTGTGCCCTTTTTTTTCACACATACTATACCTTTGATCATTTTGGCAAAAGAGTTCAATTTCAACATCGTCGGTCCACAGGACTTATTTCCAAAATGCATCATGCTTGTTTAGATGTTCTTTTGCATACTTCTGATGCTGAATGTTATGTTGAGGACGCAGGAGAGGTTTATATCTGTGTAGGTGTCTATGAACAGTAGAACAGTGTACCACATTTCCAGAGTCTGCAAAATCTTTCTAAAAGTTTTTTTTCATTCATTCCGGGGTTCTGACTTGCCTCGCTTGCAATCCTAAGAGCTTCTCTCACTGAAATTTAGCTTGGTCTTCCAGACCTTATCTTCACCTCCACTGTTGCTGTTAAAGGGGGAACCTATCACCAGGTTTGGTCGATTACAAGTTACGGCCACCACCTTTCAGGGCTTATCTACAACATTGTATAGTGCATATAAACCCCCAACCTGACCTGGAATAACTGAAAAATAACTTTTATTATACTCACCTGCAGGGCGGTCCAGTCTGAGGGGTGTCGCTCTCCTTGGTCCGGCGCCTCCCATCTTCTTGCGATGCCATCCTCCTGCTAGATTCGTGTGGATGACATGTCCCTGCATCATCCACACAGGCTCCCCGGCATCGTGCTCCTGCGCAGGCGTACTTATCTGCTTCGTTAAGGGCAGAGCAAAGTACTGCAGTGCGCAAGCGCCGGGAAAGGTCAGAAATGCCCAGCGCCTGTGCAATACAGGACCTCAACAGGGCAGATAAGTACGCCTGTGCAGGAGAGCGATGCTGAGCAGACTGTGTAGATAATGTAGGGACACTTCATCCACACGAACCAAGAAGGAGGACAGCATTGCAAAAAGATGAGGCGCCGGACAAAGAAGACTGACACCCCTCAGACCTGACCACCCCTGGGTGAGTATAATAAGTAATTTTTCTTCTCTTACAGGTTGGATCGGGGACTTATCTACAGCATTATAGAATGCTGTAGATAAATCCTGAAAGGTGGTGGCCATAACTCGTTTCGGCCAAACATGATGACAGGTTCCCTTTAACTGCCATTTCTTAATTAAATTTCAAAATGAGTAAAGGGCAACTTGAAAACACTTTGCTATCTTCTTATAGCCCTGCTTTGTGGGCATCCACCATTTTCATTTTCAGAGTGCTAGGTGGCTGCTTAGACGAATCTGTGGCTGCAGTTTTGTAGCACAAGGTTAGAAGAGGCTGGGTTTTTAGAAATCTGGGAAATTTGTATCACCTGGCCTTTCCTAACAATGTTAGTGTATAAGTCATAACCCTAACATACTAATTAAGGTCTGAAACCTTGGTCAACGTTCTCTGAGCACACAAATCTCCAAGGGTGCCCAAACTTTTGCATCTGCCCATTATTCTTTTTGTAATTTTTAAAATGAAAAAAAGGCAATATACAATATAAAGTTTATGTACTTTTATTTATGTTTTATTAATTTTATACATAAAGGGACCGATTTATCAAAGCAATAATACCAGAATTCTGTCATAAATTGCTTTGGAAAGTCGTTAGGTAGGAAGGTTTCTCGTTGTGGAGAGTGTCAAGCCGGTGTAAAGAGACTTATAGGCCATAAAATAGAAATTTAAATATGCAAATAGCTTCTTCAGAGAGGAAGAGAACTTGATCTCCGGCACCATCGATTAGATGTAGCAGTCCAAACAGTTATTATAGACCCTTTAACGAGCCATGCCACATTACTTAGGATAAGAAGCCAAACCGGAAACTCCATTTGTAGACACGTGTTTCAAGGTAACCAACATATCCTCTCACACAATGAAAGGAAAAAGGAGTGTATATTACAAACACATTTTATTAAACATATATGAATACAGTTTATAAAGGATGCCTCATGTCAAGCAAAGACTAGGCAAACAACGACTACCACTGGTTTCAAGAGGTTTTTACATGTAAATAAACCTAAATGGTTCCATACATAAATTATCCATAAAAAAGCACTAAAAAATGCCTATATATGTTTCTATAAACTAGATAAACAAATAAATGGCATTTAATGTTATTGGAATGCCTTCACTTTACTAATGTATACACACTAGGCAGATGAAGTGCAATGAGGCCAAGAGAAGTATGAAGGTCAATAAAAGTTTAAATATCTCTGTCCAATTGGAAGAAACTGACCAATTGGTCATAAAGTGCCTCAGTGCATGTAAACTGAATAGTACCCTGAACTAGCAGCAAAAGAAATGGACCAAATGACAAAGGTACATATTAGTCATTTTTACCTCATTGGTAAGCCAGGAGTTTGCTGTGTCTCCCACCCCAACGTGTGTTTTGCCGATTCTTTTTCCGGGGGCGTGTCACAATAAATGAATCAATAGCGTTTGACTCAGACATGCCCCCTCATCAACTTCAGCTAGAAAATCTCCTGTCTTGATGAATCGGGGGCCCAAATTTTAAACTGACATTTTTTTTTTTAAATTTGCTATATTCTGAGAGCCATAATTGTAACATTTTTCCATCAATGGATATGTATTAGGGTTTATTTTTTGCGTGGTGAGATGTATTTTTCATTTGTTTAATTTTGGGTTGAGTATGACTTTTTGTTCACTTTTTATTACACTTTATACTAGCTGGAATGAATAAAACTAATTCTGGATGATTCTTCAACTGTTTACCATTCAGTATTGACATGCTATTTTTTAAGAGGTTGATACAATAAAAACAACACTAAAATTATTTAAAAAATGTAGGAAAGATGTGTATCTTCGTACCGTGTTAGCCAGTAGATAGAAAAATATTTAGACTTGAGAGTCCTCGGTGGTTGATACCTTTTAATGGCTAACTGAAAAGATGGTAACAAATTGCAAGCTTTCGAGACTACTCAGGTCTCTTCATCAGGCAAAGACTAAAACAAAAACTGAAGAATCACATATTTATATACACAAAAGGACACAGGAATAGTGCAATAGGTAAGACAAGTGACGTGAAGCAGAACTGTCATTATGGCAGAGGGATGAACATAAATATTGGAACAGTTCATAGATAAGGAGAGAAAGTTTTATTGCCCTCTGATTGGGGTCTGGTGTTGTGTTTTGATGCCCTAAAAGGTCAGAGACCCAGATTCCTTAATTGATATAGAATGACATGAATCCTTGTGATATATTCATTCCATTCCCGGTCATAGCATGATGGATATGGAATTACTGGTATTAAAATCTAACTTCAAATCTGAGAAAGATAGAAAGGTTTGGGAATACAAACTTATGATGACCTTTGACACTCTTAGTGCTGGAATGAATATATCACACTGATTCATGTCATTCTATATCAATTAAGGAATCTGGGTCTCTGACCTTCTAGGGGCATCAAAACACAACACCAGACCCCAATCAGAGGGCAATAAAACTTTCTCTCCTTATCTATGAACTGTTCCAATATTTATGTTCATCCCTCTGCCATAATGACAGTTCTGCTTCACGTCACTTGTCTTACCTATTGCACTATTCCTGTGTCCTTTTGTGTATATAAATATGTGATTCTTCAGTTTTTGTTTCAGTCTTTGCCTGATGAAGAGACCTGAGTAGTCTCGAAAGCTTGCAATTTGTTACCATCTTTTCAGTTAGCCATTAAAAGGTATCAACCACCGAGGACTCTCAAGTCTAAATATTTTTTAAAAAAATGTATACATTTATTCAAATTTTTTTTATGTTTTACTACTTTTTAAATAAAAAAAAAAATCATGTGTGATTACTGGGTGGAGGGAGCAGGAATTGCTTGGTCCTATAATACGCACTCAGCTCAGACAATATACCAACCCCAGTTACAGTGTAAATCATGAATATAAATTTAGTCTTAATATGTTCTTATTGGGGCCCAATCTGAGTTGCTGTTTCTATCCCTGCCTTCGTATATAAAAAAAAAATCTGCAATATAAAAAAAAATTTCTTCGTCAAGGGAAGCAAAATTTCAAACTATGTTGGTTATGTGGTTGTGAAAACATACGGTACTTTAAAAATTTTAAAAATAAACATCTGTTTCATATTTTTCTTCACATTTTCCCAATATCAGAAAAATATATATGAATGTGTGTGTGTGTGTGTATATATATATAGTTATAATTTAGTTATATATAGAATATAAAAATAACTAAATTATGCTCTATGAATAGCAAACATATTTCTAAAACTATTTCAATATTGGAATGAGGAAAAATGCTAGAGCTGTTGAAAGCACATGTATAAGATCTGAAAATGTGGATGGTCAGGATTGGAGGTAAATGGTCTAGTCATGAACTGGTTAAACATTTGATCACTTTATATTTAAACTTTGTTAGGACAGATGAAAGAAAAACAGCCTTACGGGCATTGGAGGGGTTTACAGTGTGGGACAAATAATTATATTCTTTTCATAGTCTGTATCAATACTATTACAGTGATACTCAATTTATAAAGTTTGTTTTATGTACTAATTTATTTTATTATTTTTTTAGTTTGTCAAATTCTTAGCCACATAACTTTTTTTATTTCTTCACAGAGCTGCCTGATGACTTGTTTCTTTGCATATTAAGCTGTTGGTTTTATTGTTACATCGTTTCTCGGATACCTAAGACTTTTTTTTTTATCATTTTCTATTTCATTTTATGTGAGGCATGATCAACAAAACAATCAATTGTGGCATTTTTTAGGGTGCTGGATGAATAATGTTTTATTGTACTGGTCATTCTGGAGACAGTGGTACTATGTATGTCACTTTTAGGTGTTTATGTTTTGGCACTTTCACATGAAATCCTTTGATTTCATAGATATTACACTCACTGCATAAGTAGTGCAGTGTATCATCCAGACTGTCAGTGCTAAACTTCGGTCTCATTGTCAGACATTTAGTTTTCGTAGCAACCATCAGTTCCGGATTGATGGAAGTAAATGATGTGATGAAAAGAGTAATCTTCATATGTCAAACTTTCAACATGTCATAGTCACTATTCTCCAGAATGTGTAAGGGGTTAATTGGACTCATTTCCCACTGCTGTGTCTATGCTAGTAGCAGGTAATGAGCACTTTTAAGCCTCATTCACATGGCAATATTTTGTATCAGTGTCTGTAAGTTCGTTCCACTCCTGGTTTTGGCATACAGAGAAAAACCATAATTGAAAGATTGTCACCTGTTCTGTGTTTTGGAGATACTACTGGTTTTGGCATGCAAATACTAATGAAAAATACTGATGTGTGAATGAGGCTCTAGAGGGAGTGCTGGAATTGCTATCCCTCGGTGAAGATACGCTGCCTTTTCACGTCCATATGGAAACTGACAATTCCATAAGACATTAAAAAGCAGTGCTGTGATTGCAATCAGTTAAGCACTCAAAATAATAAAAAGTTATCCAGTTTTTCTTATTTAAAACATTGTGCTGTTACCAAAATGGTAGGCGGAATTTATTTTCTTCACCGTGTCAGAAAGTACTACTAGCACATTATAATTCCCTAATGGATTGCATATGTTCAGTACAACTATGGGTTACAGCATGTACTTGTCATTTTCTGCATATTTTATAGTATGCACTTAAATTGCTGATGTGAAAAACCGTAATAATGTCTAAACTAAAAGGGCTACATGCATTGTTATTCATGAAAAGTCCACAGAAAATACACTGTATATCTTTCATTGTATGTCTTATTCTTCTGTCATAAAAATGATGACATATCATTGAATAACTAGATTTACACCATTCATTCTCTAGCAAATTATCTCCTGAGGCATCCATTTGTATTGCTGGCTTTTTCTTTCTCTGTGAAGTCGGGCCCTACCTAACCATTGACTAAATGAAGGTCCACACTACTCTTTATGGCAGCGTCTGTACCCAATACATGTGATTTGTACATCTGAGCGGTACAATTGTTCTTTTCACCTGTCACTGGTTTCATGTCAGTAGAAATTGTTTTGGTGGAAAATTTCCAGTTCAGATGCACTGAGATGGATTATACTGTTAGAAGCAATCTCTTGAATATCTATTAAGATGAATATGAATTACTTGGCTACAAATCATGCTTTATTCATAGATACTGCTTGGTAATTCTTGATAATATCAAACTGATTACTATTGTATTGTCACATTGACCTCATGGGAAGATGAGATGACCTCCATAATCTAATTTACTTTGAAACAAATCTTTAAATAGTTTTGAGAACTGATATTCTTGAATTGTATGATGCTGATTGTCATGGCTGGCCCTTTTTAGGGAAGTGGATATTGCTTTGATGTTCTCATTTTTTTATGTTTTTAAAATGCTGAAATTGCATAGGAAAAACAACAGAAATCACAGAAAAGTCAATTTGGTAAGTTTTTAACATTTTTTTTAGGCCTTTTAAGCTGAAAAGATTTTTTTACCGCATATCATTGCTTATTAAACTGTGAGGTTCACCCCAGTTGTAGAAGAAGCACAACAAGTCATTGCCGTGTTTTTTTCTTGTTGAAAAGAATTGAGAAGCAATTTTATAAGAAAGATCTGTCAGGTCCAATTTAATTTTTTGTGTTATTTGGCAGTCTTGCAGGAACTTTTATGAGATCTCATTCAAAATCCATAGGCATCAATATGGAGCTGAAACAGTTCCCACTCTTTGAAGAGGGCTGTTTTACAACATTTTGCAGTGTGTCTGAGAGAATTTTTGCTCATTTATTCAGAAGAGTATTTGTGAGGCCAGACACTGATGTTGGACAAGAGGGCCCAGTTTGCAGTCTCCTCCATTCCATTTCATCCCAAAGATGTTCATTGAGATTGAGGTCAGGGTTCTGTGCAAGCTGCTCAAGTTCCTTCATACCAAACTCCCACAACCATGCCTTTATAGACCTTTATGGTCATGCTTGAACAGAAATGGGCCATCCTCCAAACTGTTCTCACAAAGTTGGAAGCCCTTTACTCTAGGTAAGGGGCCAAAGTTGACCCGGGAAAAACAACCCTGTAGCATTATTTCTTCTCCACCATACTTTATACAGTACAATCACAATACAGTTAGGAAGGTAACATTCTCCTGGTATTCTTCAAACTAAGAATAATCCATCCTACTTCCAGATAAAAAAAAATTGATTTGTCAGTCACAGTACATGTTTCCAGTGCTTTACACCACTCTGTGCAGTGCTTTGCATTGCACTTGGAAATTTAAGGCTTCTATGCATCCGTTCAGCCATGGAAACCCATGCCATAAAATTCCCAGTTCACACTTTGACCAGATAGGTCATATCATAGGAGGTTTGTGGCTTTGCAGTTATGGAGTCTGAAGAAAATTATGCGCTATGCGCCTCAGCACTCGGCGACCCGGCTCTGTAACTTTGTGTTCTACCACTTCATGGCGGAGTTGATGTGGTTCATAAGCACTTCTATTTTTGCATGATACCACTCAGTTTATCATTCTATTATTTCCATCATAAATTTCCATAGATACTTTTAACCCTTTAATGACCAGAGGTATTTTTGGTTTTGCATTATCGTTTTTTGCTCTCCTTTTTCCCAGAGCCATAACTTTTTTTATTTTTTGGTCTAAATGGCCATGTGAGGGCTTGTTTCTTGTGGGACGAGTTGTACTTTTGAACTACACCATTGGTTTTACCATGTTGTGTACTCGAAAACGTGGAAAAAATTCCAAGTGCTGTGAAATTGCAAAAAAAAGTGCAATTCTACAATGACTTTTTGTTTTGCTTTTTTACTGTGTTCAATAAATACTAAAAGTAACCTGCCATTATGATTCTCCAGGTCATTGCGAGTTCATAGACACCAAACATGTCTAGTTTTTTTCATCTAAGTGGTGAAAAAAATTCCAAACTTTGTTTAAAAAAATTGCGCCATTTTCTGATACCCATAGCGTCTCCATTTTTCGTGCTCTTGGGTTGGGTGAGGGCTTATTTTTTGCATGCCGAGCTGACGTTTTTAATTATACAATGGTGCAGATACGATCTTTTGATTGCCCGTTATTGTATTTTAATGCAATGTCATTTTGAATTTTTTTCTTGCTAAGCCGTTTAACGATCAGGTTAATCCTTTTTTTATTGATCGGGCTATTCTGAATGTGGCGATACCAAATATGTGTATACAAGTTTTTTTATTTTATTTTATTTTGAATGGGGCGAAAGGGGGTTATTTGAACTTTTATATTTTTTATATTTTTAAAAACTTTTTTTTTCACTTTTGGCATGCTTCAATAATCTCCATGGGAGACTAGAAGCTGCAATAGCCCAATCAACCCTACCTCCGGGCGGCGCTCATAGCAATCCGGTAGTTACAACCATAGTATTTCTGGTACTATTGCCGGAAACACATTGAATGCTGCTGTCAGAGTTTGACTGCAGCATTTAACTGGTTAATAGTCACGGGTGGATCGCGATTCCACACGCTGACATTTGTCGGGAAATATGTGGGTTCACCGTCAGAGCCCACATTAAAGGGAGGGAGACCGACTTCGGCGTAAGTTTACACCCGATGTCGGAAAGGGGTTAAAGGAAATCAGTCCAACAAGTTTTTGCTATTTAATCTGAGGACAGCATGCATGAGCTATGGGTTAAAGCACAGATTTCAAGGATGTCACATGTCCAGCTGTGTAGTGCTCTTCACATTTTCTATATACTTTGTACGCAGAGAGCCTAGAGGGGGCGGTGTTCGCTTTCTCAGCCCTGCTGTATTGCTAAATCTAAGAACTCAGTGCAAGAATGGCTGCACCCAGTAATCTAATACTTACTTGGATTCAGTGGTTTCTTTGCCGTTCAACATGGTGCACTCATATGAGTTATCAAAATCCTACTGACAGATTCCCTTTAACCATTCTGTACCAAAGGCTGGTTTCAGACATTGTACTTTTTTATGTATAACCACATTTTATTTTATGTACAATGCTGCAAAACAAAGATCCTTGCAATTCTAGTAAATTTCTATCACCTATACAGTGGAGTCAGAGTGCCATATAAATCACACTGAGATTGGACTGCAATGATCAGACTGGCCGGCGGCTCTTGCGACTCGAGAGTAACAGTTTCATATACTTCTATGCAGCTGTCACGCTCGTATCGTGAGAACTGTGGCTAGGCTAAACATTGTGGTTCAATCTCGGTCCAATTTATACAGCAGTCTGAATGCGCACTTATTGTGATCTGAAATATCTTCAAGCACAAGGAATTCATTATCTTATAAAACGCTGGTCTCCTTCTGAGCTTTCAGTATCTTATGACCTCTGCTTTTGAAAAGTTGCCCCTGGTCAGGGTAAGATGGCTTACCCGTCTTCTGTCTTCTTTTTTTTGCTCTTCTCTGATCTTTGCATGGCTTAAGACCAGATACTTTACCATCATTCTTCATTTTCCTGTTACTGTCATGCAGGAGCTTGCTTAGGCCTCTTTCACACATCAGTTTTTGCCGTCAGTCACAATTCGTTGCTTCGACGGACTGACGGATCCGTCGCAGATTGTGAAAAACTGATGCGACTGATCCATTTTTTCATCCGTTTTCCGATGGATCCGTTGTTTAAAAGCCGGCAATTCAGTGTGCTGTACATTAAAATCACACTGACATGTTTAATAAAGAATAGACATATACACATAGAATATGACAAATGATATATTTATAGTTTATGCACTTCTACATAGCATAATAGCCGCTAAATCAATTGCCGGCTTCGGTAAAATCATTACAGAACCCGAAATGAAATGACACATGGTTTATATATAGTAAACCATTTAATTTCATTTAGTTTTATATATGTTTTGACTAATAATTAGATGAGTCTATGTGTGTAAAATTTGGGACATGTAAGTGTTAATTTAACGGGTAAATTCGTTGTAAAAAAATGTGTGGACTCCAACGTTATTTTCTCTGCCAGAGAGGGAAAGCCAGTCAGTGACTGAGGACAGATATTCATAGCCTTGAGAAGGACCATTGTTTTTGGGCCCCCCTGGCTACTAACATCTGGCCCCAGCCACCCCAGAAAAGGCACATCTGCCTGTTTGTTAGTGAATCCACACATGTATTCAGGCTGTCTAGCAGTCGCAAATCATGCAGCTGCGGTGACATAAACTAAATCTCCGGCACTTCCAAATACTCGGAGGACACCCGAGCTTGCTCGGGAAAACCCGAGCAATGAGCATACTCGCTCATCACTAATCTTTGTTATTAATCATCATTTTTCTGTATCCCATGTGACTCTGAATGTCTGGCTGAAGAATGGAAATGTCATATTAAAGTTTGTTATATTATGTTTTCATAGCTCATTAAGTGTCATGTTAATTTTTGCAATAACTTTATATATTTGACGCATTGGTTTGCTTAGAATGATAACCACCCAAGTTCCTAAATGCCCTGCGCATTAGCTACAAATCCTTGTGAACATTGCTTGTGATATGTATGGTTTCACTTTGCTTGGTTGAAGAAAAAACAAGTTGTACTTTCCAACTTGTAAAATGCAGCAACCTCCAGATGCATCCTTCCATTTAGTTTAACTAGAGAAATCGATCTTCATAATGCTTTTGCGCCTCATTCAAATTGCAGAATCTGGGATTAGCATTCAATGTCTCAAATGAAGCAGCTGGGGAAAGAGTGGCTTCATTAATTAGTGCCGCAAGAAATCATTTTCTAACAAGCCTATTCGCCATCTCGCTTGTCTACTTGAGCAAACAGATCGGCACCAGAGTTTGCATTTTGGATTGCTATTTTTTCCCTGCTATGACCGTCTAAATGTGAAATATGTTTTCAGCATTTTGAATCCAGGCCTGTGGGATTTGGAGGAAAAATCAACACTTTGAACTTAATATCATGTTCCTCAAAACATTCCTAAATATTTTTTTACAGTGTGTGGCAGATCACATTAATCTGCCAAAAGACGCCATTGATATTAGGGAATACCTTTTGTCATGAAACGGTATACTACTTATTCTGCAAGTGCATGTCATAGTAATATTCACATGAATTCAACAGAACATTGCCCAGAGCATCATGCTGCCTCCTGTGACTGCCTTCTTTCCATAATGCATGTTGGTGACATCTCGTACCCAGGTAAGCGGTTCAAAAACACCTGGACATCCATATTATGGAAAAGTAAGTTCTCATTCAGATTTCCATTTTTCGATCCATGGGTCAGATCAAAATTAGTAATGCAAGTCTATGGGTCCATGAAAAAATTGGACCGCACTTGGATGACATCCAAAGAGCAGTCCAATTTTCACATGCTGTTAGAAAAGAGAAGTTGGAGAAACTTTTTTTTTTAAAATTCTCTACGCACTGGAAAAACTGATGACATTCTGATCAAAGTCTGATCATAACTAAGAAAAGCTGACGTCTGATTGTGGCCTTACTGTGAGTCAGCAGACAATGACACCTTCTTCTATTGCTCACAGTGTCCAGTATAAGAAACCTAGAGATGACATCAGAATGATGATTTTTATGTGGTGGACAGTAGTCAGTTTGGGCGTTTTGACCGCTCTTCGGTTTTGTAGCCTCACATGCCGATTATAGGCAGCATCTACCTTTTTAAGCAATTTGTGATAAAGTTGAACTATTTTTGGGATTGGACCTTGTCGGTTAGTTTTCACTCTTCATACTCCTCATTAAATGTTGATCGTGATGTTAGTTTACCAGTTTTCTATCCATAGAACCCTTTTGGTAGTAACTAAGCACTGCATATCAGAGGCATCCCATGAGGCCTACTGTTTTGACTTTATTCTGATCCAGTCATCTATCCATAACAATTTTTCTTAAATTCTACGTAAAGTTTAACCTGTAGTATACAGCTATAGAGCTGGAAGGAAGAATTTATCATGAGCGAAAATCGGTTTTGCTTCAGTTTGTATTGCCTTTATTTGTAGCAAAATTTTGCAGTGTTTGACAAATTTCACATCTTTTTACATATACCGTATATACTCGTGTATAAGTCGAGTTTTTTTCGGCTTATTCACGAGTCATTGTCCAGAAAGCCGGCAGGGGAGGGGAAGAGCAGCAGGAGCCGGCAGCTGTGGCTGTAACTGTAATATTAATTTCTCTTATAGCAGTGACAGTTGCAGTCGCCGGCTTCCGGAAGACATCATACTCGCCCTCCTCCGTGCCATTGCTGCATTTCCATTGGACCTGGCAGCTCTTCCTGTGCTGAGCGATCACGTGGCACCGCTAATTAAGGATTAATGAATATGCACGCGTCTCCACTCCCATAGGTGTGGAGCGCATATTAATTACCTTAATAAGCGGTGCCAACGTGATCGCTCAGCACAGGAAGAGCTACAGGAAGCCGGCCCCAATGGAGATGCTGTGAGGGCACGCTGGAGGAGGGTGAGTAGGATTTTTGTTTTGTAATAGGAAGCATGCATACCAGGACATGAGGGGGTGAGCCATGCTTGCAACGATGGGACCAGGAGAGCCATGCATACAACGATGAGACCGGGGGAGCCATGCATACAACGACAAAACCCGGGGGTGCCATGCATACAACGACGGGACGTGGGGGAGCCATGCATACAACGACGGGACCGGGGGAGCCATGCATACCAGGACAGCTACGGGGGAGCCACACATAGCAGGACAGGATGGGGAAGCCACGCATAGCAGGACAGCGACTGGGTGAGCCACGCATGACAGGACTGGGGGAGCCACACATAGAAGGACAACGACAGGGGGAGCCACGCATAGCAGTACAGCGACAGGAGGAGCCACGCGTACATGGACAGTGATAAGGGGACAATAAATACCCGGCTTATACTTGAGTCAATAAGCTTACCCTGTTTTCCGTGGCAAAATTAGGCACCTCTGCTTATACTCGAGTATATACGGTAAGTTGCAATTCATTAATCTGACTAAAACTTTATGTAGCTAACCAATCCGACTTTTTCAAGTTCCAGTTTTTTAAATTGGCAAGAGTAGCATCAAATAACAGAAAGCTGCCGTTTTTTTTTACAAAAATGCTACGTGACAAAGTTTGAATTTTTGATGCAAAAACTGGGGCAAAATGCTGAATAATTTCCTTCCACAGTTTATACATTCTAATTAACATTTTTCTTTTGTAAAGGTTGCTGGTAAAAATAAAAATTTAGGAAAAAAACAACATAAGTTTAAATCAACACACTTTTCCCTTAATCTAAAAATAAAAAAAGTTGGGAAAAAAACATATTTGGTTTCATCTATCAAAATATGAAATTATTTAATCTGCATAGTAAATGCTGTAAAGCAAAAAAAAAAAAAATCAAAACTCCAGCATTAGTTTTTTAGTTACCGCCCTCCTTTCCCCAGAAAAATTGCACAAGAAAGTAGGCAAATCATATTATATCCTAAAGTTATACAAATGAAAACTATAGATTGCCACACAAGAACAACCCTCATACATCTCCATCCACTGAAAATGAAAATGTTTCGGGTCTCTGAAAAGGGCAGCAGAAACTAAGGGTTTTTTGTTTATATTTTACAAAATTTTTTTTTTTTCAGCAACTAAAACACACAAAAATAACCCATGTAAGTTTATCTCAGTAGTCCAACTGACTTAATAATTGTATTACCAGGTAATTTTTTGCGCACATTGAACACCATAAAACCAAACTAATTAAACAGTGTCGGAAATGCAGCTTTCCTTCACCATTTCACTGCACTTTTGAATGTTATTACTGTGTTTCAGTACTGTGGGGTGTAAAATGGTATAATTTAAACTGCAGCTCCTCTCGCTAGATATAACAAGCCTTCGTACTCGGTCGACAGAAGAATAAAGTTATGGCTCTTGGAAGAAAGGTAGGAAAAAAAAAAGCACCAGAATAACAAATCGCTACTTTGCTGTATACAGCCAAAATAAACACCCACCTGCAGGGGTGAAGAAGCACATCACTTTACAGAACCACTACAGTTCTCTCAGAAAACTTTTATTTGTCCCCGCCGGTGGGTTTGACTTTTATCTGCATGTGGGTATCGTACTATCATGTGATTAGTGGGGAATAGGTTATAGAATACTATAAAGTGGACACTAATAATGCCTGTAGAAAAGAATTGCTGTGCATGTAATTTCACCACTATTCTTCTTTTAGGTTCACCTTTAGTGAACTTTTTCCTTAATCTGAAAATTGAGAAGTTTCTTCCCGTGTACCACCTGGGGGCAGCAAAGATCTAGTGAGCTCAGAGAAAGAGCTAGGGAAGATAGATGAATTACTACTACTAAAATATTTAGACTTGAGAGTCCTCAGTGGTTGATACCTTTTACGGTACGAAGATACACATCTTTCCTATATCATTACTACTACTAAGCATTATAAAGTGCATTACGGTTTTGTGAAGAGTAGAGATGCTCTCTGTCTTTTCACTCCTATAACTTAGTTTCACCACCATGAATAGATTGAATGTTATTTAAAAATTAAATGTGCATGATGCAGTTTTCAGTGGAACGTGCCACATGTTTAAAACATAGTGGTAAGTCTAAAGTAAATGCTTTGCTTACAACTACTGAAAGTATTACTAAATCCTTGAGGATGGAACTTTTCTTATTTTCTTCCATCGAGCCATAATCCTTGTTTTTTGTTGACAGGAATTGTATCTTTTAGTGGAACCATTATAATTTACAGCATAATGTATTGGAAAATAATTAAAAAAAATCAACATCACCATTTTATTTGGGTTTCAGTATAAATGACTTGTTGCATTTGTTTTACAAGTCCGTACCATTACGAAAATTCCAAAGTGATATCTTTTTGTTTTGTATTACTTTTAAAAGAAAAAAAAGAACAGAATCACTTTTAAAATGATGCCTTTTTTCATTTTTTGATTGATGGAGAAGTGTGAGCTTATGTTTTTGCAGGTTGAACTGTATTTTTAATTGATAATATTTTGGACTTTGTTTTTTTATTTATTTTTTATCAGTTTTTGTTCTATGTTATTTATGAAGGGAAGTGCGCAATATCCTGCAATTCTGACGTTTTAATTATGTATCTTTACAGCGTTGACCATGCTAAGTAAAATGGCCTTAGTTTTTATTTTAATTTATTTTTTACTTCAAGAACAGGAAGAGTGTGATTTTTAAATTTTTATGATTTTTGTACGTTTTGTTTTCAATTGACCAAGGCATCTAAAGGGTTAAACTGCCATCAGTGGATTTATCATCTGGAGCTGTGTAAAATACAAAAATATTCATGCATTCTGCTTATCTGCACAAATGGAAAACAATAGCATGAAGTTCCAGCGGTGACTGATGCAGCCTGTGTGGAATCATAGCACTGAGAGTTTAGCCTTTGCCCCGGTGTGACTTCAGACGTTTTTACCCAATTACAAGCATGAAGTCTCTTGTACTAGGAATAATTGGCAACATTTGTACATTAAAAGTTAAAAAGAGTAAGATGAGAGTACATGTCAGAGCAGAGAAAGTCCCAGGAAGATAAAGATGACACTCCGTGGTCCCTCACCAGGCTTCAGGCCGAGGTGGAATACTTCAGGCTATACAGCTGGAAATTAGATGTGTATTAGAGCAAATCTAAGGCCTTGGAGAATGCAGAGAAAAAGAGTGCGAGGTCAGGAACAATCTGCTTTAGAGCTTGTAGTAGATGCGCATGGGTGAGATTTATTTTTTGCAGTTGATTGCTCTTAATTTACAACTTGTTAAAGAGAATGTGTCATCAGAAAATGACCTATTGCTTTAATCTGGTTTTAATGTTAACGTATGTTTTATTTTGACTTATGTTCTTTTTTATTTTTCTTATCACGCTATGTATATATAAAAATAAGCATCTGAAAGTTTGCAAGTTTCACACTTGCCATTAGGGCTATTCTAAACTCATTGGGACCAATTCATTAGGACTCGCATTGCGCATGCTAGTCTTAATTGAGTGTTTGCTGGTGTATGATGTGCTGAATTCATTAAGAAGCGCATACCACTTAATGAATTCAATGTATCTTCATAGTGCCGTGTGCCTCTATTCTCCTCGCAAGAAATTCTACTCCAGTCTAAGACTGGAGTAGCATTTCTGCAGAGAGAAAAGTTGGCACTCAAAGTTTTTTTGCTGTAAAAGATTCCATTTATTAACATCCAGGTGACAATTATGTTAAACGTTTTCGGTCCCAGATTGGACCTTCATAAGAACTGATTCAGAGAACGGTTCAATATTCTGCCTTGCGTAATCACACCTCAATGAGATAAGATGCCTTGGTGTTGTCCTGGGATCTGTGTGCAGCAGCACATATGTGGAGTGCCCATCCACACCTACAGAAGTCGCACTCCGCATATGACCTGCTGCACACAGATCCCAGGACAACATCAAAAAACTTTTTGGAGTGCCAAGTTTTTTCTCTGCAGATAAGACTGGCTGGATACCCTACTTGAGCACCAATACATCATATTGTATGAGTGCCGTGTTTATCTATATTGGAGTAGCATTTCTGGCATAAGAAACGTCGGCACTTTGTTGAATTTGATTTGTGGGCTTAGCCACAACCCAAACTGCTCTGGTTCCTCGTGAAATCAACTTAATTTGGCAGAGCTGCTTCAAACTGTTTGAAAAACAAGAAAATTCGCTAAAATTTTCCTCCGCTTTGTGTTGTTCCAAAAATTTGCAACTTTTCAAAGTACTTTACATCACTTTTCTATGTTTAAGGGCATCTACTTCTAGAAACAATTCAGGTTCAATTATATCTACGGATCCACTTTGTTTTTAAATATCTTCAATAAAGAAATTTGTTTTAATACCGGATGTGTGTGCTGGAGATCACTCTCTTTTTGTCTACCATACAATATTACTAAATAAAAAGCATACCTACCCGTATTTATCAGTTATAAAGAAACCTTCTCTTCCAAAACTCTGCCTCTGGAAACAATAATAATACTTTATTTATTCAAGATTTTACAAATACACCTCATTCCCAGTCTTTATCCCTATTCTTATTTCTTAGACACTCTAGATGAACTTAAAGACCTCTGAGGAAGTACCAAGTTGTCAACTGATATGGCAGGAAACACAACTTAAGTTAATAAAGTGTAAAATGCTTACTACTTTTAGTACTTTTACTACTTTTAGGCTTGTCATTTTAAAAAAAAGTGTTGTGGCCTGCATTTCTTAAGGGTATGCCACACTAAACAGCGTCGCTAACGAGAACGCTAAAAAACGTCACTATTTAGCGATCTCGTTAGTGACGCCGGTGTGTGTGGCATGTACTAGCGACGTGGCCCCTGCTGTGCCCCTGCTGTGATCTCGTTCATCCTTCACATCGTTCTGGACCCTATTTTTATCGTTGGCGTCCCGCTGGTGAGTATATATCGCTGAGTGTGGCACCTTTTTGTTAGCGATGTGCGGTGTTTTTGTACCGCCAAAGTCGTTAAGGAGATCGCTAACTGCGATAGCGTCCTTAACGACATCGCTAAATTAGTGCGCTACTAGCGATATTAAAACGATCCCGCTAGCGATCTCATTAGTATGCGTCGTTATCGTGATCGCTAGCGGGAGCGTTTAGTGTGGCAGTACCATTAGTGTTAAAAAAAAATCTATTTTTTTCTTAAAAAAACTTCTTTAGTTTGTATGTTGACCTTTCTGATATCAGATATTGTAGGCTAGAGACCTCTTTAAAGCTGAAATCTCTTAACTACCATTAGGATTCCCATGTGTTCATTCACATATTTCAGCATTTTCATACCCTGAAAAAAGATACCAAAAAACATTGTAAAGGCATGGACTAAAAAATAAAGATATTGATACCATTGTCTAGTTAAACATATGCAAAGTACTCGAATTTCACATACACATAACCCGCAGGCAAGTG
This sequence comes from Oophaga sylvatica, assembly GCA_033576555.1. Lineage (NCBI taxonomy): Eukaryota > Metazoa > Chordata > Amphibia > Anura > Dendrobatidae > Oophaga > Oophaga sylvatica. The sequence continues at coordinate 24,834,956 of JARQOD010000007.1, forward strand.
CAAAAGACCATAGGAAAAATAAAATCTTTGGAACCAAAATTATTACCAAAAATTATATATAAAGTCTGGTGAGAAGGGTTACCAATTTTGGACTATTTGGATACCCATTTTAAAGTTAAGTAACTTTTACAGAATCATAAAGATAAGGCTAGGTGTAAGTTGACCATAGAATCTTTCATCCAAGAGAAATAGGTCAATTATGCAGATTGATCAGAGTGTGATTACAATGTGCTCTGATTCTGTCAGATAAGGAGGAGATGGAGAATAAAATGTCTCCATTGTCTCCATTCTATCAGTCTGTGGAAATTAGACTGCACTCAAATGACATCTGAGTGCAGTCTGATGTTTTCCCTGCACTTACTGACTTGCATGGCCAAGTCAATCTAATTATCGAATCAGACTCAGGCATGCAGCGATTTTTTCATCAGACAGACTCTGTCTGAGGAAAAAATTGGATGCTCACTTCTTCCACTCTGTTGTGTGGTGAGTGTATTTTGTATGATTGTTGTTTTGATTTATCCCAGTCCATCTTCTCTTGTTTGTCTGGATAGTGTTATCCTATAAACTCTGGCTTCTCACCTCCCTTGCTCGGGGAGGGGATAGATAAGGCTTGATGATAGCAGCATAGCAATGCTCGTGAACCAAGCGTCTCCACCTTCAGGAGTTATCCGGGAGACAGGGATAGACTAGGGTGCGCCTAGTTCAAGGGAAATGGTTAGCACCCACAGTCCCAAGGCACTGGCACTATTTGCCTATAAGGATTGGCGGAGTTTCCGTCATGCAGTTTCACCATCTGATCTCGCTCAAATAGCTTTTTGTTTTGATTTTGTGAGCTGTGTTTGTTGCAAAGATGGGTATTTTTATTTAAATGTCATAACTTGCACAACATTATTTTTGGATGATAAAATTATTATGACTGTTTTTCCTGAAAATAAATCTTGATGCCATTTTGGTCTCAGTCATAGGATGGGACACCTGGATTTTTGAATATCATGAATCAAAAAGGTTGTGATTATGTATTTTAATCCAGCAAGTTTCAAAGATGGGGGATAGGGGTGAAAATTTTAGGAATTGTTTTTCAAATTGAGAAGCCTTTAATGAAACTTTCCAATGCTTGCAGATTTGCTATGAAAAAAAAAATATCACAATACATCAATCACTGCCTGCAATGTGTATGGTGTGAAATTGCATCATTTATGAAGATATAAAAATTATCCTTGTTTAAACTACTGTGTAAAAGGGGATGTGCCGTTGACAACATGTATGCCTTTTGAGAACAGAGTGCTTATATTAATGATCAGTCTAATCTGTCCCAATCAGCTTGTGATGGCCAGTGTGAATGCGCCATTAAATGAATGTCGGTTGACTTGTACTTTGTTGATTTGCTAATGATCCTAAATTGGACTGTGGGCGATGAATCTGCTGCTAGCCATGCAGACATGTTCAATGTGACAGGGACCCTTTAAGCTGTTATTCTTTAAAACCATTTACGTATTTAGCGTACAGTTTCTTTTTGTTAGCCTGTTTCATTCCCTCCATTAATTGATTGTCCGGTCTAAAATGATAAGTCTGCAACTTATAATCCCCCAGCGCATGCACTCTGTACTGCGTGGATTCACTATTTTTTTGAGCCAAGACAGGTGGCTACATATGCGTTATGCATACTCTTGGCCAGAGCCCGACTAGTGGATGAGATGTTGCTCCATACACTTGTATAGTGCGAGGCCACGCCCGTCTAGTGACGAGACCATCCTGTGGACATGGTCGACTACTGGGCGTAGCCTCGCTCAATACAAGTGTATGGATCTAGGCCACACCCACCAGTGGGACTCTGGCCAGGAGTATGCATAACGCATAAATCACCATTCCCGGGTCAGAAACCGGCGAATCCCCGCAACACAGTGTGTGCATGCGCTTGGGGATTTATAAGTCTGTAGTCACACAGAGTGACTTCAGACTTATTTGGACCAGATAACTCTGTTAAATAAATGCAAATTATTATAAAGGTATCCAGGATTAGAAATAAGAAACTTTTAGCACATAATAGCCACTAGTTCTGTTGTAATTTTTCTCTATATATAAACCCATAATTCTAACTTTTCATATTAGAATAAACTGAAATCTTGCGCCTTACTGCAGTTTTCTACATTTTTCTGATGTATACTTTTGCATTCCTGATTAACTCATCTCCGATTGGATCACAGACATTCAATGAGACAAATTTAGAGACTGAGCTGGCCATTATAAAATGTTGATTTTATTATCTGTCTAAACCATTTGTTTCATCCTTTCAGCTTGTCTCAGGGGGTCAATGACATTTTGGCTGGTCAGAGTTTGCTTTTAGCTTTAAAGTTCATGGTATGATTGATCTTACCAAAGACCCTAGGACCATTGGCATCAGAATAAGCTCAGTACAATAACAACCAAATCGTCTTTTTTATAATGGGTATTTTTTTTTTTTTTAGATATATACATATAATAATGGATATAGAGGGGAAAATAAGTATTTGATATACTGCCAATTTTTCAAGTTTTCCCACTTACATAGAATGGAGAGGTCTGTAATTTTTACATTTCAATTGTGAGAGGCAGAATCTAACAATAAAAAACAGAAAATCACATTGTATGAAATTTAAATACTTAAATTGCATTTTACTGCATGAAATAAGTATTTGATCACCTAGAAACCAGCAAGAATTCTGGCTCTCACAGACATGATAATTTTTCTTTAAGAAGCCCACCTACTCTGCACTCATTACCTGTTTTAATTGCACCTGTTTGAACTCATTATCTGTATAAAAGACACCTGTCCACACACTCAATCAATCAGACTGCAACCTCTCCACCATGGCCAAGACCAAAGAGATGTCTAAGGACACCGGGGACAAAATGGTAGATCTGCACCAGGATGGGATGGGCTACAGGACAATAGGTGAGCAGCTTGTTAGAAGGTAACAACTGTTGGCACAATTATTAGAAAGTGGAAGAAACACAAGATGACTTTCAATCTTCCTCAGTCTGGGGCTCCATGCAAGATCTCGCCTCATGGGATAAGGATGATTCTAAGAAAGATCAGGAATCAGCCAAGAACTACATGAGAGGGCCTGGTCAATGTCCTTAAGAGATCTGTGACCACAGTCTCAAACATTACCGTTAGTAACACACTATGCCGTCATGGATTAAAATTCTGCAGGGAACGCAAGGTCCCCCTGCTCACGCCAACATTCGTCCAGACCCGTTTGAAGTTTGACAATGAAGTTTGCCGATGATCCAGGAGTGGCATGGAAGAAGGTATTGTGGTCAAATGAGACCAAAATAGAACTTTTTGGTATCAACGTCACTCACCGTGTTTGGAGGAAAAAGGATGCGTACAACCCCAAGAACACCGTCAAAACTGTGAAGCTTGGTGGGTGAAGCATCATAGTTTGTGGGGTGCTTTTTCCCCAAAGGGGGGTCGGGACCTGCCATTTTAAAGGGAGCATGGAGGGGGTCATGTACGCAATTTTTTTGGCCAACAATTTCCTTCCCTCAATAAGAGCTTAAAGATGGGGGGTGGCTGGGTCACAGCCAATTCAACGGGGGGTGTCCGTGGGAAGCATTTAAAGTCCAAGTGGCCTAGAAAGTCGCGGGCCTGTACTCAAAAGATAATTTTTTGGAGAGATTTTAAACTAAATTTTTGCCCAGTGCAGCCCCAAAACCTGAGAGATCTAAAGTTACTGTACTGGGAGGGGCCAAAATCTAACGCGTATGTGAAACTTGGTCGAACTAAAAAAACTTTCTGACCTCTGAAAATTGAAAAAAAGGTTTCGTCCCAAAATTAATTTCTGTTTCTCATTTTATGAAATACTCATTTCATGCAATATAATTAAAATAATTATGTAAAACTAAAAATTTGTTTTCCCGTTATTTTTTTTTTTTTAAAATTCGTCTCACAGCAGACAGGATTTTTCAGGGGGGGATCGGCACCCCGGCAAATGCCAGTGCCCAGCAGGGGGGGGGGGGGGGGCATTCGCGGTTGGGGACACCGGGATGCAAGACGGCGACGCGAGGATCCCAAAAACAAAATAGCCCCCCAGCAAGGGTGGGTGAGTATTTTTCCTTTTTTTTTTTTTAAAGCCGGAGTATTATTTGGGGGCCCTCATATACGGACATTTTCATTGGCCCAACAAACTGGCATTTTATGGGGCCCATCATTTCTAAGTGCCCATTCTGTATGGGTTTATATGGGCCCATTATATATGGGCCCATCATGCATTATAAGGGCCCTTTAAATTGGAGCAATATTGGGCCCTTTATATACGTATGGCGCATTAATGGGGCCCATCATATTCAATGTGGCCCATTCTTTTGGGGCTTTATAGGGTCCCATCTAGCATTTTTAGGGCCCTTTAATTTGGGGCAAATATGGGGCCCTTCATATACTTAAAGGATTATATGGGGGCCTTCATATTCCCGTTGAACTTTTCATTGGGCAATTATGTATGGGCTTTTTAAAGGGGCCCCTTATAAGGAGCAATATAAGGGGCCCATTTGTTAGAGCAATATAGGGTCCCATTTTTTGGAGCAGTAATGGGGCCCCTCATATACTTTGGACATTTTAAGGGCCCTTCATTTCTGTTGAAGTTAATGGGCCCGGTTTGTATGGAGCATTATATGGGACCCATTTTAAAAA
>JARQOD010000007.1:24839727-24893256 GCA_033576555.1 Oophaga sylvatica
TAAACCCGCTTCCCGGGTACGAGATGTCCCCAACATGCATTATGGAAAAAAGGGCAGCCCACGGGAGGCAGCATGATGCTCTGGGCAATGTTCTGTTGAATTCATGTGAATATTACTATGACATGCACTTGCAGAATAAGTAGTATACCGTTTCATGACAAAAGGTTTTCCCCTAATATCAATGGCGTCTTTTGGCAGATTAATTTGATCTGCCACACACTGTAAAAAATATTAGGAATTTTTTGAGGAACATGATATTAAGTTCAAAGTGTTGATTTTTCCTCCAAATCCCACAGGCCTGGATTCAAATGCTGAAAACATATTTCACTTTTTAGACGGTCATAGCAGGGAAAAAATAGCAATCCAAAATGCAAACTCTGGTGCGATCTGTTTGCTCAAGTAGACAAGCGAGATGGCGAATATGGCTTGTTAGAAAATGATTTCTTGCGGCAAAATTTAAATGAAGCCACTCTTTCCCCCTGCTTAAATTTGAGACATTGAATGCTAATCCAGATTCTGAAAATTTGAATGAGGCGCAAAAGCATTATGAAGATCGATTTCTCTAGTTAAACTAAATGGAAGGATGCTCTGGAGGTTGCTGCATTTTAAAAGTTGGAAAGTACAACTTGTTTTTTCTTCAACCAAGCAAAGTGAAACCAAATACATATCACAAGCAATGTTCACAGGATTTGAAAGCTAATGCGCAGGGCATTTAGGAACTTGGGTGGTTATCATTCTAAGCAAACCAATGCGTCAAATATATAAAGTTATTGCAAAAATTAACATGACACTTAATGAGCTATGAAAACATAATATAACAAACTTTAATATGACATTTCCATTCTTCAGCCAGACATTCAGAGTCACATGGGATACAGAAAAATGATGATTAATAACAAAGATTAGTGATGAGCGAGTATGCTCATTGCTCGGGTTTTCCCGAGCAAGCTCGGGTGTCCTCCGAGTATTTGGAAGTGCCGGAGATTTAGTTTATGTCACCGCAGCTGCATGATTTGCGACTGCTAGACAGCCTGAATACATGTGTGGATTCACTAACAAACAGGCAGATGTGCCTTTTCTGGGGTGGCTGGGGCCAGATGTTAGTAGCCAGGGGGGCCCAAAAACAATGGTCCTTCTCAAGGCTATGAATATCTGTCCTCAGTCACTGACTGGCTTTCCCTCTCTGGCAGAGAAAATAACGTTGGAGTCCACACATTTTTTTACAACGAATTTACCCGTTAAATTAACACTTACATGTCCCAAATTTTACACACATAGACTCATCTAATTATTAGTCAAAACATATATAAAACTAAATGAAATTAAATGGTTTACTATATATAAACCATGTGTCATTTCATTTCGGGTTCTGTAATGATTTTACCGAAGCCGGCAATTGATTTAGCGGCTATTATGCTATGTAGAAGTGCATAAACTATAAATATATCATTTGTCATATTCTATGTGTATATGTCTATTCTTTATTAAACATGTCAGTGTGATTTTAATGTACAGCACACTGAATTGCCGGCTTTTAAACAACGGATCCATCGGAAAACGGATGAAAAAATGGATCAGTCGCATCAGTTTTTCACAATCTGCGACGGATCCGTCAGTCCGTCGAAGCAACGAATTGTGACTGACGGCAAAAACTGATGTGTGAAAGAGGCCTAAGCAAGCTCCTGCATGACAGTAACAGGAAAATGAAGAATGATGGTAAAGTATCTGGTCTTAAGCCATGCAAAGATCAGAGAAGAGCAAAAAAAAGAAGACAGAAGACGGGTAAGCCATCTTACCCTGACCAGGGGCAACTTTTCAAAAGCAGAGGTCATAAGATACTGAAAGCTCAGAAGGAGACCAGCGTTTTATAAGATAATGAATTCCTTGTGCTTGAAGATATTTCAGATCACAATAAGTGCGCATTCAGACTGCTGTATAAATTGGACCGAGATTGAACCACAATGTTTAGCCTAGCCACAGTTCTCACGATACGAGCGTGACAGCTGCATAGAAGTATATGAAACTGTTACTCTCGAGTCGCAAGAGCCGCCGGCCAGTCTGATCATTGCAGTCCAATCTCAGTGTGATTTATATGGCACTCTGACTCCACTGTATAGGTGATAGAAATTTACTAGAATTGCAAGGATCTTTGTTTTGCAGCATTGTACATAAAATAAAATGTGGTTATACATAAAAAAGTACAATGTCTGAAACCAGCCTTTGGTACAGAATGGTTAAAGGGAATCTGTCAGTAGGATTTTGATAACTCATATGAGTGCACCATGTTGAACGGCAAAGAAACCACTGAATCCAAGTAAGTATTAGATTACTGGGTGCAGCCATTCTTGCACTGAGTTCTTAGATTTAGCAATACAGCAGGGCTGAGAAAGCGAACACCGCCCCCTCTAGGCTCTCTGCGTACAAAGTATATAGAAAATGTGAAGAGCACTACACAGCTGGACATGTGACATCCTTGAAATCTGTGCTTTAACCCATAGCTCATGCATGCTGTCCTCAGATTAAATAGCAAAAACTTGTTGGACTGATTTCCTTTAACCCCTTTCCGACATCGGGTGTAAACTTACGCCGAAGTCGGTCTCCCTCCCTTTAATGTGGGCTCTGACGGTGAACCCACATATTTCCCGACAAATGTCAGCGTGTGGAATCGCGATCCACCCGTGACTATTAACCAGTTAAATGCTGCAGTCAAACTCTGACAGCAGCATTCAATGTGTTTCCGGCAATAGTACCAGAAATACTATGGTTGTAACTACCGGATTGCTATGAGCGCCGCCCGGAGGTAGGGTTGATTGGGCTATTGCAGCTTCTAGTCTCCCATGGAGATTATTGAAGCATGCCAAAAGTGAAAAAAAAAGTTTTTAAAAAATATAAAAAATATAAAAGTTCAAATAACCCCCCTTTCGCCCCATTCAAAATAAAATAAAATAAAAAAACTTGTATACACATATTTGGTATCGCCACATTCAGAATAGCCCGATCAATAAAAAAAGGATTAACCTGATCGTTAAACGGCTTAGCAAGAAAAAAATTCAAAATGACATTGCATTAAAATACAATAACGGGCAATCAAAAGATCGTATCTGCACCATTGTATAATTAAAAACGTCAGCTCGGCATGCAAAAAATAAGCCCTCACCCAACCCAAGAGCACGAAAAATGGAGACGCTATGGGTATCAGAAAATGGCGCAATTTTTTTTAAACAAAGTTTGGAATTTTTTTCACCACTTAGATGAAAAAAACTAGACATGTTTGGTGTCTATGAACTCGCAATGACCTGGAGAATCATAATGGCAGGTTACTTTTAGTATTTATTGAACACAGTAAAAAAGCAAAACAAAAAGTCATTGTAGAATTGCACTTTTTTTTGCAATTTCACAGCACTTGGAATTTTTTCCACGTTTTCGAGTACACAACATGGTAAAACCAATGGTGTAGTTCAAAAGTACAACTCGTCCCACAAGAAACAAGCCCTCACATGGCCATTTAGACCAAAAAATAAAAAAGTTATGGCTCTGGGAAAAAGGAGAGCAAAAAAACGATAATGCAAAACCAAAAATACCTCTGGTCATTAAAGGGTTAAAAGTATCTATGGAAATTTATGATGGAAATAATAGAATGATAAACTGAGTGGTATCATGCAAAAATAGAAGTGCTTATGAACCACATCAACTCCGCCATGAAGTGGTAGAACACAAAGTTACAGAGCCGGGTCGCCGAGTGCTGAGGCGCATAGCGCATAATTTTCTTCAGACTCCATAACTGCAAAGCCACAAACCTCCTATGATATGACCTATCTGGTCAAAGTGTGAACTGGGAATTTTATGGCATGGGTTTCCATGGCTGAACGGATGCATAGAAGCCTTAAATTTCCAAGTGCAATGCAAAGCACTGCACAGAGTGGTGTAAAGCACTGGAAACATGTACTGTGACTGACAAATCAATTTTTTTTTATCTGGAAGTAGGATGGATTATTCTTAGTTTGAAGAATACCAGGAGAATGTTACCTTCCTAACTGTATTGTGATTGTACTGTATAAAGTATGGTGGAGAAGAAATAATGCTACAGGGTTGTTTTTCCCGGGTCAACTTTGGCCCCTTACCTAGAGTAAAGGGCTTCCAACTTTGTGAGAACAGTTTGGAGGATGGCCCATTTCTGTTCAAGCATGACCATAAAGGTCTATAAAGGCATGGTTGTGGGAGTTTGGTATGAAGGAACTTGAGCAGCTTGCACAGAACCCTGACCTCAATCTCAATGAACATCTTTGGGATGAAATGGAATGGAGGAGACTGCAAACTGGGCCCTCTTGTCCAACATCAGTGTCTGGCCTCACAAATACTCTTCTGAATAAATGAGCAAAAATTCTCTCAGACACACTGCAAAATGTTGTAAAACAGCCCTCTTCAAAGAGTGGGAACTGTTTCAGCTCCATATTGATGCCTATGGATTTTGAATGAGATCTCATAAAAGTTCCTGCAAGACTGCCAAATAACACAAAAAAATTAAAATTGGACCTGACAGATCTTTCTTATAAAATTGCTTCTCAATTCTTTTCAACAAGAAAAAAACACGGCAATGACTTGTTGTGCTTCTTCTACAACTGGGGTGAACCTCACAGTTTAATAAGCAATGATATGCGGTAAAAAAATCTTTTCAGCTTAAAAGGCCTAAAAAAAATGTTAAAAACTTACCAAATTGACTTTTCTGTGATTTCTGTTGTTTTTCCTATGCAATTTCAGCATTTTAAAAACATAAAAAAATGAGAACATCAAAGCAATATCCACTTCCCTAAAAAGGGCCAGCCATGACAATCAGCATCATACAATTCAAGAATATCAGTTCTCAAAACTATTTAAAGATTTGTTTCAAAGTAAATTAGATTATGGAGGTCATCTCATCTTCCCATGAGGTCAATGTGACAATACAATAGTAATCAGTTTGATATTATCAAGAATTACCAAGCAGTATCTATGAATAAAGCATGATTTGTAGCCAAGTAATTCATATTCATCTTAATAGATATTCAAGAGATTGCTTCTAACAGTATAATCCATCTCAGTGCATCTGAACTGGAAATTTTCCACCAAAACAATTTCTACTGACATGAAACCAGTGACAGGTGAAAAGAACAATTGTACCGCTCAGATGTACAAATCACATGTATTGGGTACAGACGCTGCCATAAAGAGTAGTGTGGACCTTCATTTAGTCAATGGTTAGGTAGGGCCCGACTTCACAGAGAAAGAAAAAGCCAGCAATACAAATGGATGCCTCAGGAGATAATTTGCTAGAGAATGAATGGTGTAAATCTAGTTATTCAATGATATGTCATCATTTTTATGACAGAAGAATAAGACATACAATGAAAGATATACAGTGTATTTTCTGTGGACTTTTCATGAATAACAATGCATGTAGCCCTTTTAGTTTAGACATTATTACGGTTTTTCACATCAGCAATTTAAGTGCATACTATAAAATATGCAGAAAATGACAAGTACATGCTGTAACCCATAGTTGTACTGAACATATGCAATCCATTAGGGAATTATAATGTGCTAGTAGTACTTTCTGACACGGTGAAGAAAATAAATTCCGCCTACCATTTTGGTAACAGCACAATGTTTTAAATAAGAAAAACTGGATAACTTTTTATTATTTTGAGTGCTTAACTGATTGCAATCACAGCACTGCTTTTTAATGTCTTATGGAATTGTCAGTTTCCATATGGACGTGAAAAGGCAGCGTATCTTCACCGAGGGATAGCAATTCCAGCACTCCCTCTAGAGCCTCATTCACACATCAGTATTTTTCATTAGTATTTGCATGCCAAAACCAGTAGTATCTCCAAAACACAGAACAGGTGACAATCTTTCAATTATGGTTTTTCTCTGTATGCCAAAACCAGGAGTGGAACGAACTTACAGACACTGATACAAAATATTGCCATGTGAATGAGGCTTAAAAGTGCTCATTACCTGCTACTAGCATAGACACAGCAGTGGGAAATGAGTCCAATTAACCCCTTACACATTCTGGAGAATAGTGACTATGACATGTTGAAAGTTTGACATATGAAGATTACTCTTTTCATCACATCATTTACTTCCATCAATCCGGGAACTGATGGTTGCTACGAAAACTAAATGTCTGACAATGAGACCGAAGTTTAGCACTGACAGTCTGGATGATACACTGCACTACTTATGCAGTGAGTGTAATATCTATGAAATCAAAGGATTTCATGTGAAAGTGCCAAAACATAAACACCTAAAAGTGACATACATAGTACCACTGTCTCCAGAATGACCAGTACAATAAAACATTATTCATCCAGCACCCTAAAAAATGCCACAATTGATTGTTTTGTTGATCATGCCTCACATAAAATGAAATAGAAAATGATAAAAAAAAAAGTCTTAGGTATCCGAGAAACGATGTAACAATAAAACCAACAGCTTAATATGCAAAGAAACAAGTCATCAGGCAGCTCTGTGAAGAAATAAAAAAAGTTATGTGGCTAAGAATTTGACAAACTAAAAAAATAATAAAATAAATTAGTACATAAAACAAACTTTATAAATTGAGTATCACTGTAATAGTATTGATACAGACTATGAAAAGAATATAATTATTTGTCCCACACTGTAAACCCCTCCAATGCCCGTAAGGCTGTTTTTCTTTCATCTGTCCTAACAAAGTTTAAATATAAAGTGATCAAATGTTTAACCAGTTCATGACTAGACCATTTACCTCCAATCCTGACCATCCACATTTTCAGATCTTATACATGTGCTTTCAACAGCTCTAGCATTTTTCCTCATTCCAATATTGAAATAGTTTTAGAAATATGTTTGCTATTCATAGAGCATAATTTAGTTATTTTTATATTCTATATATAACTAAATTATAACTATATATATATACACACACACACACACATTCATATATATTTTTCTGATATTGGGAAAATGTGAAGAAAAATATGAAACAGATGTTTATTTTTAAAATTTTTAAAGTACCGTATGTTTTCACAACCACATAACCAACATAGTTTGAAATTTTGCTTCCCTTGACGAAGAAATTTTTTTTTATATATTGCAGATTTTTTTTTTATATACGAAGGCAGGGATAGAAACAGCAACTCAGATTGGGCCCCAATAAGAACATATTAAGACTAAATTTATATTCATGATTTACACTGTAACTGGGGTTGGTATATTGTCTGAGCTGAGTGCGTATTATAGGACCAAGCAATTCCTGCTCCCTCCACCCAGTAATCACACATGATTTTTTTTTTTATTTAAAAAGTAGTAAAACATAAAAAAAATTTGAATAAATGTATACATTTTTTTAAAAAATATTTAGACTTGAGAGTCCTCGGTGGTTGATACCTTTTAATGGCTAACTGAAAAGATGGTAACAAATTGCAAGCTTTCGAGACTACTCAGGTCTCTTCATCAGGCAAAGACTGAAACAAAAACTGAAGAATCACATATTTATATACACAAAAGGACACAGGAATAGTGCAATAGGTAAGACAAGTGACGTGAAGCAGAACTGTCATTATGGCAGAGGGATGAACATAAATATTGGAACAGTTCATAGATAAGGAGAGAAAGTTTTATTGCCCTCTGATTGGGGTCTGGTGTTGTGTTTTGATGCCCCTAGAAGGTCAGAGACCCAGATTCCTTAATTGATATAGAATGACATGAATCAGTGTGATATATTCATTCCAGCACTAAGAGTGTCAAAGGTCATCATAAGTTTGTATTCCCAAACCTTTCTATCTTTCTCAGATTTGAAGTTAGATTTTAATACCAGTAATTCCATATCCATCATGCTATGACCGGGAATGGAATGAATATATCACAAGGATTCATGTCATTCTATATCAATTAAGGAATCTGGGTCTCTGACCTTTTAGGGGCATCAAAACACAACACCAGACCCCAATCAGAGGGCAATAAAACTTTCTCTCCTTATCTATGAACTGTTCCAATATTTATGTTCATCCCTCTGCCATAATGACAGTTCTGCTTCACGTCACTTGTCTTACCTATTGCACTATTCCTGTGTCCTTTTGTGTATATAAATATGTGATTCTTCAGTTTTTGTTTTAGTCTTTGCCTGATGAAGAGACCTGAGTAGTCTCGAAAGCTTGCAATTTGTTACCATCTTTTCAGTTAGCCATTAAAAGGTATCAACCACCGAGGACTCTCAAGTCTAAATATTTTTCTATCTACTGGCTAACACGGTACGAAGATACACATCTTTCCTACATTTTTTAAATAATTTTAGTGTTGTTTTTATTGTATCAACCTCTTAAAAAATAGCATGTCAATACTGAATGGTAAACAGTTGAAGAATCATCCAGAATTAGTTTTATTCATTCCAGCTAGTATAAAGTGTAATAAAAAGTGAACAAAAAGTCATACTCAACCCAAAATTAAACAAATGAAAAATACATCTCACCACGCAAAAAATAAACCCTAATACATATCCATTGATGGAAAAATGTTACAATTATGGCTCTCAGAATATAGCAAATTTAAAAAAAAAAAATGTCAGTTTAAAATTTGGGCCCCCGATTCATCAAGACAGGAGATTTTCTAGCTGAAGTTGATGAGGGGGCATGTCTGAGTCAAACGCTATTGATTCATTTATTGTGACACGCCCCCGGAAAAAGAATCGGCAAAACACACGTTGGGGTGGGAGACACAGCAAACTCCTGGCTTACCAATGAGGTAAAAATGACTAATATGTACCTTTGTCATTTGGTCCATTTCTTTTGCTGCTAGTTCAGGGTACTATTCAGTTTACATGCACTGAGGCACTTTATGACCAATTGGTCAGTTTCTTCCAATTGGACAGAGATTTAAACTTTTATTGACCTTCATACTTCTCTTGGCCTCATTGCACTTCATCTGCCTAGTGTGTATACATTAGTAAAGTGAAGGCATTCCAATAACATTAAATGCCATTTATTTGTTTATCTAGTTTATAGAAACATATATAGGCATTTTTTAGTGCTTTTTTATGGATAATTTATGTATGGAACCATTTAGGTTTATTTACATGTAAAAACCTCTTGAAACCAGTGGTAGTCGTTGTTTGCCTAGTCTTTGCTTGACATGAGGCATCCTTTATAAACTGTATTCATATATGTTTAATAAAATGTGTTTGTAATATACACTCCTTTTTCCTTTCATTGTGTGAGAGGATATGTTGGTTACCTTGAAACACGTGTCTACAAATGGAGTTTCCGGTTTGGCTTCTTATCCTAAGTAATGTGGCATGGCTCGTTAAAGGGTCTATAATAACTGTTTGGACTGCTACATCTAATCGATGGTGCCGGAGATCAAGTTCTCTTCCTCTCTGAAGAAGCTATTTGCATATTTAAATTTCTATTTTATGGCCTATAAGTCTCTTTACACCGGCTTGACACTCTCCACAACGAGAAACCTTCCTACCTAACGACTTTCCAAAGCAATTTATGACAGAATTCTGGTATTATTGCTTTGATAAATCGGTCCCTTTATGTATAAAATTAATAAAACATAAATAAAAGTACATAAACTTTATATTGTATATTGCCTTTTTTTCATTTTAAAAATTACAAAAAGAATAATGGGCAGATGCAAAAGTTTGGGCACCCTTGGAGATTTGTGTGCTCAGAGAACGTTGACCAAGGTTTCAGACCTTAATTAGTATGTTAGGGTTATGACTTATACACTAACATTGTTAGGAAAGGCCAGGTGATACAAATTTCCCAGATTTCTAAAAACCCAGCCTCTTCTAACCTTGTGCTACAAAACTGCAGCCACAGATTCGTCTAAGCAGCCACCTAGCACTCTGAAAATGAAAATGGTGGATGCCCACAAAGCAGGGCTATAAGAAGATAGCAAAGTGTTTTCAAGTTGCCCTTTACTCATTTTGAAATTTAATTAAGAAATGGCAGTTAAAGGGAACCTGTCATCATGTTTGGCCGAAACGAGTTATGGCCACCACCTTTCAGGATTTATCTACAGCATTCTATAATGCTGTAGATAAGTCCCCGATCCAACCTGTAAGAGAAGAAAAATTACTTATTATACTCACCCAGGGGTGGTCAGGTCTGAGGGGTGTCAGTCTTCTTTGTCCGGCGCCTCATCTTTTTGCAATGCTGTCCTCCTTCTTGGTTCGTGTGGATGAAGTGTCCCTACATTATCTACACAGTCTGCTCAGCATCGCTCTCCTGCACAGGCGTACTTATCTGCCCTGTTGAGGTCCTGTATTGCACAGGCGCTGGGCATTTCTGACCTTTCCGGCGCTTGCGCACTGCAGTACTTTGCTCTGCCCTTAACGAAGCAGATAAGTACGCCTGCGCAGGAGCACGATGCCGGGGAGCCTGTGTGGATGATGCAGGGACATGTCATCCACACGAATCTAGCAGGAGGATGGCATCGCAAGAAGATGGGAGGCGCCGGACCAAGGAGAGCGACACCCCTCAGACTGGACCGCCCTGCAGGTGAGTATAATAAAAGTTATTTTTCAGTTATTCCAGGTCAGGTTGGGGGTTTATATGCACTATACAATGTTGTAGATAAGCCCTGAAAGGTGGTGGCCGTAACTTGTAATCGACCAAACCTGGTGATAGGTTCCCCCTTTAACAGCAACAGTGGAGGTGAAGATAAGGTCTGGAAGACCAAGCTAAATTTCAGTGAGAGAAGCTCTTAGGATTGCAAGCGAGGCAAGTCAGAACCCCGGAATGAATGAAAAAAAACTTTTAGAAAGATTTTGCAGACTCTGGAAATGTGGTACACTGTTCTACTGTTCATAGACACCTACACAGATATAAACCTCTCCTGCGTCCTCAACATAACATTCAGCATCAGAAGTATGCAAAAGAACATCTAAACAAGCATGATGCATTTTGGAAATAAGTCCTGTGGACCGACGATGTTGAAATTGAACTCTTTTGCCAAATGATCAAAGGTATAGTATGTGTGAAGAAAAAAGGGCACAGAATTTCAGGAAAAGGACATCTCGCCAACCAATAAGCATGGGGGTATATCAATCATGCTTTGGGATTTGCTGCAGCCAATTGCATGGGGAACACTTCATGTGGTTACTTTTTTAGTGGAAATTCATACTACTAGAGAAATCGCAGAAATCTTCTTACTGAGTAGGCAAAAACTGATCTTTCTGGAGCTCAAAGAAAGTAAATATAATGAACACTGAATAATATAACGGTAATTAGTGATTGCCTAATTGTTGTAGATATTTAGTGACATCTCTATGTTCTATAATTTTAACAATAACTTTCAATTAACTTTGAATACAGTTGGGATAATTCAGACTAATTATTTGAAAGTTTGGAAGTTAGGCACTTAAAATCGCTACCCCAATTGTAAGGTGCTAGAGAATATGTTCTGATAATACAGCAAAAATAAAATATGGGGAAATAAATTCAATCTAGCGCAATATTCTTCATAAAGAACATGTTCTTCTGAATGTTTCAGCATCCATGGCCAAACAATTCAAATATTTCCTCACTCTTAGATTTCCAGTCTGTTCCAGATTTAAGCAATAAATAATTCAGGTTTTAAATATTCTATAAAGTGATTGTGACCTCTGGTAAAATTCAGATGCCTTCCTTTATTTCTACTTTGCTGCGAGTCATCACATTCAGTTAATAATACTATACTTCATGCATTATTTCCAACAGACCATATTTGAGATCTCATGAAGTTAATTTTCAATATCTTTTCAGTCTGGCCATTAGTAAGGCTGTATTATTTAAAACACATTCTTAGATCCTGCGAGACTTTATTATTTGAATTTACAAACAGAGAATTATTCTTTTGAAGAGTATAGTAGGAACAGGAGAATTCCATCGTTTTTATGATTTCGACAGGTATCACAACCTGGCTCATCAGACATCAAGGTTATATGAAGCAGGGGCCAATTTTAAAGTATCCATCTTTTGCGTCAAGTGTGAGATGATCACTGTTGCTTTGTCTAAGTCACTTTTTATTAATTGGACCATAAATAAGCATGTAAGTGAAGGGTACAGTTGTACAAAGAGAAAGTACAACTGGCAATGAGCAGCATGAATTAGAGAACGATAATTAACAGTACAAATGAATAGAGACTTATTAGAAAACTAAATTAGCGAGATCCCTACCTAAAGGTAAACCAAGACAGAATGGGAAAGTGTAATGATGGATGGGATATTTTTTATATTTAAGGAATAACAAGCTATGATTAAGAAATTTAGAATGCAAGTTTCAAAATACAGTACAGACCAAAAGTTTGGACACACCTTCTCATTTAAAGATTTTTCTGTATTTTCATGACTATGAAAATTGTACATTCACACTGAAGGCATCAAAACTATGAATTAACACATGTGGAATTATATACTTAACAAAAAAGTGTGAAACAACTGAAAATATGTCTTATATTCTGGTTTCTTCACAGTAGCCACCTTTTGCTTTGATGACTGCTTTGCACACTCTTGGCATTCTCTTGATGAGCTTCCAGAGGTAGTCACCGGGAATGGTTTTCACTTCACAGGTGCGCCCTGTCAGGTTTAATAAGTGGGATTTCTGGCCTTATAAATGGGGTTGGGACCATCAGTTGTGTTGTGCAGTAGTCTGGTGGATACACAGCTGATAGTCCTACTGAATAGACTGTTAGAATTTGTATTATGGCAAGAAAAAAGCAGCTAAGTAAAGAAAAACGAGTGGCCATCATTACTTTAAGAAATGAAGGTCAGTCAGTCTGAAAAATTGGGAAAACTTTGAAAGTGTCCCCAAGTGCAGTTGCAAAAACCATCAAGCGCTACAAAGAAACTGGCTCACATTAGGACCGCCACAGGATAGGAAGACCAAGAGTCACCTCTGCTTCTGATGATAAGTTTATCCGAGTCACCAGCCTCAGAAACCGCAGGTTTACAGCAGCTCAGATTAGAGACCAGGTCAATGCCACACAGAGTTCTAGCAGCAGACACCTCTCTAGAACAACTGTTAAGAGGAGACTTTGTGCAGCAGGCCTTCATGGTAAAAAAGCTGCTAGGAAACCACTGCTAAGGACAGGCAACAAGCAGAAGAGACTTGTTTGGGCTAAAGAACACAAGGAATGGACATTAGAGCAGTGGAAATCTGTGCTTTGCCTGATGAGTCCAAATTTGAGATCTTTGGTTCCAAACACAGTGTCTTTGTGCGACGCAGAAAAAGTGAACGGATGGACTCTACATGCCTGGTTCCCACCATGAAGCATGTAGGAGGAGGTGTGATGGTGTGGGGGTGCTTTGCTAGTGACACTGTTGGGGATTTATTAAAAATTTAAGGCATACTGAAGCAGCATGGCTACCATAGCATCTTGCAGCGGCATGCTATTCCATCCAGTTTGCGTTTAGTTGGACCATCATTTATTTTTCAACAGGACAATGACCCAAACACACCTCCAGGCTTTGTAAGGGCTATTTGACCAAGAGGGAGAGTGATGGGGTGCTACGCCAGATGACCTGGCCTCCACAGTCACCAGACCTGAACCAAATCGAGATGGTTTGGGGTGAGCTGGACCACAGAGTGAAAGCAAAAGGGCCAATAAGTGCTAAGCATCTCTGGGAACGCCTTCAAGATTGTTGGAAAACTATTTCCGGTGACTACCTCTTGAAGCTCATCAAGAGAATGCCAAGAGTGTGCAAAGCAGTCATTAAAGCAAAAGGTGGCTACTTTGATGAACCTAGAATATAAGACATATTATCAGTTGTTTCACACTTTTTTTGTTAAGTATATAATTCCACATGTGTTAATTCATAGTTTTGATGCCTTCTGTGTGAATGTACAATTTTCATAGTCATGAAAATACAGAAAAATCTTTTAATGAGAAGGTGTGTCCAAACTTTTGGTCTGTACTGTATATTAATGTGCAATGAGTGGGGGAGTAAAGACGGAAAATGGAGAATGTGATCAAGGTTTAGGGAGAGCATTTTCTTGCAAGAGGATAAACTGGAGATATATTTTCAGGGCTCTCAAAATCCTCGAGTTCTAAAAGGTAGAATGTGTGGTTAAAGTCTTTCCCCCATTTCTTAATAGGGGGGGTGTTAGGGTAAGAGAATAATTATTTGTTTGCAATAAGAAAGATGCTTCTGAAGGGTACTTCACACATAGCGAGATCGCTGAAACGTCACAGGTTTAGTGACGCAACAGCGACCTCACCAGCGATCTCGCTACATGTGACACATAGCGGCGAACGGCCTCCCGTAGTGATATCGCTCATCGTACTGGAATGTCCTAGGCCATTTTTTGATCATTGGTGTCCCTCTGGCCAGCATGCACTGCTGTGTTTGACGCCATAAAAACGACGAGCAACCTCGTTTGCGAAACAGAACTCAGCGACACAGGTGTGATTTTGCTTTGTCTTTGTCAGAATCGCTGCTGTGACAAGGTCCCAACGACCGCCGAGGTCGTTATACGGATCGCTGTATCATTGCTGCGTCATTGAGTGGATCTGCCTGTTTGACAACTTACTAGCGACCATGTAGCGACGTACCAGCGATCCTTACCAGGACGTATCGTTGTTGGGATCGCTGGAGCGTCGCTATGTGTAACGGGGCCTTTAGCGGGGTTTTGCAGTTACCACATTTTGTAAAGCCAGGTGAGCTCTTTAGCAGCTATTTCTGTTTGAAGAAGCTGGGTAATATACTTTTGTGAATGTAGGTGTATTCCATGATCACGAGGGCAGTGCAGTTTAGTTTTTGTTGTGCTTCTGATAATGAGCAGAAATTGCCATCTGATACAAGGAGGGCTGAGGCGGTTAGGGTGCTGTTTATAGTTTTAGAGAGTAAGATGGTATAAGCAGTACCAGATGGAGAGAAACAGTCATGGATTTACGTTAGGTCTTGTTCACACACTGTGTTTTTCCTGCACATTCTTGCTGCAGAAAAAAAGCAGTGTTTTAGAGTACCAGCACAGTTAATGAGATTTCTGAAATCTCATGCACACCTAATTTTTTCCTTACATATTTGAAAGCAGTTTCAAACCTGCAGTATTTCAACGTTTTTTTTTAGTGTTGTTTACTGATTCAAATGAATGGGGGAAAACATGCAGCAAAAATGCATGCAAAAACACACATATTTTATGCAGAATTGAGAGTCCTTAGTGGTTGATACCTTTTAATGGCTAACTGTAACATGGTAACAAATTGCAAGTTTTCGAGACTACTCAGGTCTCTTCATCAGGCAAAGACTAAAGGGTATGCCACACTAAACAACATCGCTAACGGGATCGCTAAAAAAACGTCACTATTTAGCGATCCCGTTAGCGATGTTGTTGTGTGCGGCATGCAGCAACGACGTGGCCCCTGCTGTGATCTCGTCCGTCGTCCTGATCGTTCCGGACCCTATTCTGATCGTCGGCGTCCCGCTGGGTAAGTATATATCGCTGAGTGTGGCACCTTTTTTAGCGATTTAGCGGTACTTTTGTACCGCTAAAGTCGTTAAGGAGATCGCTAACCGCGATAGCGTCCTTAACGACATCGCTAAATGTGGCCGACACTAGCGATATTGTAAACGATCCCGCTAGCGATCTCATTAGTATGCGACGCTAACGAGATCGTTAGCGGGATCGTGTAGTGGTGGCAGTACCTTAATACAAAATCTCAAGACACACATTTATGCACAACACAGCACAGAAACAATGCAATAGATAAGACAAGTGACGTGAAGCAGTCTGCTTCATGTCACTTGTCTTACACATCACAGGTCTCTTGCGGTTCCCCTACTGAGGTAATGAATTTTGGATGAGCACTTTATTATGATCATTTAAGCTGGTAATGTTTACATACACTCAGGCACTTTGTATTTGATTCTTTTATGGTGATCTCGTGGCATATCACTCATGATATATATTTTGAGCTGGTAATGTTTATATGCACTTAGGCACTTTGCATTGGAGTTATTTGCACATTATTTGCGTTATATTCAGAGTTATTTTGCACTGTGGTACTTTTTTAAGTTGATAGGTCTATATAAAATTTCTTTTTTAGACGTATTACATTTTTTGAGTGGCATTGCCTAGTATTATGATTGCTTATATGTTTAAAATATTGTTCGGGACCAATTTTGATCTGTTTGACTAGAGACATCATCATTATTGAATCTTTTATGACACTGTAATAATTTTTGAGAGATTAATAAAATATATGTTTTAAAACCATACATTCTTTTGCCTGTCCATTCTTAGGCTACTTTCACACATCAGGCTTTTTGAATCAGGCATGATCCGTCTTATGCCTGATAGGACGGATCCGGCGCTGATTTTAAAAAACTGATGGAACTGATTAGGTTTTTCGCCTGATCCGGCCTGACCTTTTGAACCCGGAAAAAGAAGCTTTTCCATGTTGAAAATACACACATCAATGGAGAGAGAGAGAGAGAGAGAGAGGAAGAGAAGAGAGAGAGAGAGAGAGAGAGAGAGGACAGGTGCCTCCGGAAAAAAAAAAAAAAAAACCTTACAAAAACCGTCTTGTCCGGCCGCCGGAATGTACAATTCCGACGGATCCGGCCAAAAACGGATGCAACGCAGTGACATCAGGCGCGATCCGGCGCTAATGTAAGTCAATGCTAAAAAAACGCATCCGCTACCGGATACGTTTTTTTAGAAACACGCCGGATCGCGCCTGATTCAAAAAGCCTGATGTGTGAAAGAGGCCTTAGTGAGAGGCTTGTTCCTATGTTCTGTACTGGAATGTGTTTTTGCTAAATGTTGATAGACTAAACCTTATATAACTCAGTATGCATATCAGAAGGAAGGGGAGAGAGGATTACAGAGCAGGAAGTGAGCATGGGAGACACTTTACAGGTACCGCACCATCTTGATTATGGGCAGGAGACAGTTATATACACTGTGCATGACATACATAGAGAAACTATACGCGCCTGTGTAGATGGCAGAGCGCGCGTGCGCAATAGACAATTCATACACTAGGCCCTATCTTTATTGAAGGCAAGATGCATACAGATACGTTATGCGGACGGACTTCCCTTTGATGTGAGTCAGTAACCCTTCCAACTCATGGTTACTTGAAAAGGGGTTAAGTCCTCCACAAAATGGAAGACAAATATTTATAATGAGGATAGATCCAATCTTAGTTTCTGATTTCCTAGTGGCTATAGTATCCACACATCACTGAACTGGTAATGCAATACGTATATTTATCTATCTTTAAGAGAGATGCAGATGGGTTTACCATTCATGCACAGAATCCAGGGTCTGGTTCTGTGTGTTTTTGTGGACCAAGTGATGAGCAACATATTGTGGAGACATGTTCATTTGTTATTGTAGTCAGGGATCAAAATTACTCATAGAAGTCTATAGGTCCATGAAAATCACAGATAGCACATGAATGGCATCTGTGTGCTCTCTACGATTAACGTTGCAATGGACAAAAGAAGCTTTGCCATTTTATTCTCATCAGTTTTTACATATAAGAAGAATCACAGACATCTGAATGAAGCCTTACATACAAAATACAGAAATACAAATAGCACAGGTGTAACTAGGTTTTTCTTCAACTAAGACAAACATTGAGCTTGTGATTCCTCTGTTTCCTGCATGCAGTGGTCAAAATAACAACTTGGTGTTACCAATCAATCAAAAGATCTGGCACAACATGATTTTTTATGTTCTAAAGTAAGAAGGTGGAGATGGTTGCCCCCGTTCCACCTTGAAGACATGTATAGTTGCAATGCGTTATGAATTTGAATGCTTAATAATCTGGTAGTGATAGGTTGTGTTCTGCCCAACGCTAGGTAGCCTAAAGGATTAATAGCAGGGACTAGGGCAGGGAGAGTAGCTTAGGGTGGGCACAGTGGAGAGTTTCCTAGTAGAATGTCAGATAAGGAAGAGTCTACACTGTAGCAGACCTTAGGTCTGGCTAAGAAGCAGACGCGGGTGCAGTGGGTATCCTGTGGCAAGAGAAAGACAAATGAGTGGGTAGTAAGATCCTACAGAGAAGTGAGTCACAGTCTGGAGCTGGTTCAGAATAAAATAGAGGAAAGTAAAAAGTATCAGGGCCTGGGGCAGGAAGCCTAACAGGACGGTAAGGAGTTGTCTGTCAGGATAAGCAAGACTAAGAGGAAAAGCCTTGCATGATGGTCCAGAAGTGTCGATAGAGCAAGAAACTAAGTAAAAGCCATATAGACATATTAAACTCTCCTAAGGGGTGTAAGACACAGAACTGGAGAGGAAGTATAGGACTCTCGCTTGCTGGACTGTAGTGCCATTATTGGGGACGAGGAGGCCCACGGGATAGTGTGCTGGAATGTGCGAAGACAGAAGAGATAAGGAAAAGAAAAAGAGAGAACGAGTCCAGGAAGAGAGGGGAAGAAGTGTGAGATAATGTACTGTTATAACTGAAACTTCCACGAAGCTGAAGGTCTACTATCTGCTCTATATAGGTCCTACAGAGAATTTTCGGAGTATAATGCCCCGAAATAGTACATAAAAAATAACAACCTTAAAGAAAACGACAACATTTTTATTAAACATACAAACAAAACATGTAAAACATTACAGTAATCAAGATGGGTAAATGGTGATGACATAAAGGAAACAAGCGGCACCATACAAAATAATAGAACTATATGCAAAAGTCTGTCCAAGGCTCACAAATTCAGATGCCTGTGTGTCATATTGCATGTACCAGAAACTGCCCCCATTGGGAACTGAAAGTGGGATAGCATATGTGCTAGCAAGAAATGCCAGGAGTCTGAGCAATATGTCATAATACACCCATAGTTACAGTTCGCAGTCGAAGCAAATACCTAGCATCAAGACACACAGTCTAAGGGAAAAGTGCAGAGTGAATATTAAAGTGCTAAATACAGTGCTTACACTGCCTCACTACATTACACTAAACTAAAGCCAAGATGCAGATGGGGACAAAAAATGGTGTATTTTTGACATTGTGTGGTATATTTTTACTTCTATTTCCCATATATCACATTCTTACTGACTTTCACAGACAGACCTGGAGGTTTAAATACCCCCATGACTGTAGCCACAACAGCTTACTTCCATAAAAGTTGTAGACAGAGCCTGCGTGGAAGAAGGTTTCAGGCAGTTACAGGTAATTTATAACTAATTCAGTGCTGTTGAGGAGGAATGAAGAGATCGCTTCACAAGTTATCATAGAGCAGACAAAACAACAGAGGTCAGGTCTCCACTTCTGATAGGTCAGAGATCATAAGTTAGTCAAACTGAGAGGGCACATTGTTCTTATTATTGAGGCTATGTTCACACGTTGTGTTTTTTGCAGAGTTTTTTGCAGAGTTTTTTGCAGAGTTTTTTGCTGCTTTTTTATTAAAATTTTAAGCTACGTTTTGCAGTACTACTAGCAAAGTATATGAGATTTCTGAAATTTCATGCACACACATTGGTTATATTTTCCTGAATGATTGGGAAAACTCCTGCATTTTTTAAAACTGCAGCATGTCATTTCATTCAGCATTTTTCTGAGTATTTTTACAGCATTTTTTCACCCATAGGACACAAAGAATAAGTGCAAAAATGCAGCAATAAACGCAGGTATTAGGTTTTGCTGCATTTTTGGTGCAAAAAACTAAGGAAGTTAAATCATGCTTTTTTGGGGGGCCACTAAACTTTATCAACATGCACAAGAGAAAACAAAAACCCCACAATAAAAACTAAGCAGTTTTACTGCCAGGAGAGCAGATTTTGCCTGCGTTTCTAAATGCAGCAAAAACGCAACGTGTAAACATTGCCAAAGTGTTCCAAATGTATTTTAGATAATTTATTACACACCTCTGTCATTTAAGAAATCGATGAGGCAGCTCCAGTACACAAACCTACTTCCGAACTCTCCCAGAAAATGGAATTGGCAAATAAGATGGGAGCTTGCCAAATTCTACCAAAACTTCCAGTAAAGGTTTCTTCCATTTAGGGGACACCACAGAGGTATAAAAGAGAGTCAAAAGATCTGTGAAGAATAGGTGGCTTGAAAAAGAGTGAGTGACGCACACTGCATCCTCTCCCTGTCCTAAAGGAGTTGATGAATTGATTCAAAATTGGAAAGTTTGCTTACAAATATCTAATTGGGAAGTGCGCTGCAGCGGCAATGAAGCTTAATTACAGCACCTTTTTATAATGAACGTGGCATACAGTATCCTAATGCAGTTTTCTTCACCAAGGAACATTATCCTAACTGTGACCAGTACACTTGCCCAACGTGACCGCCTGGTTAAATAGAGTACCGTATGTTTTATTTTTACATCATGATACTGAGGTTGGTTGAATTTTATATGGTAAAAGATATATTAGGAATAAATTTCAAGTTTTCAAAATAAAGAGATTTTAAATCCAACATCAAACACAATTTCAGAACTTACATTCTTGAACATTCAAAGCGCATATCAAGCTGCCACATTTAACTTAATCTGAAAGCAACACCACCTGTTATTTACTTGCCTAAATAGCCATGGAATGAAGAGAAAGATGACAGCTTCCTACACAACATAGGTACATTCCTAACTTGCAGAAAATCTCACTCATTAAAACTATTACAAGTGTAAACAGAAAGACACATAGAAAAGATAGGGGATGCATCCTGCTACAAGGAAATGTATTTCAATGTGTGGATTTTTAGAGACATTCTTTAAAAAATATATTTTTGTTGAGCTTAGCAAGTGCATTTTACTTTGCTTCTTACTTAGATACACAGTATATCCAGTCCTTGAAATAAATTTATATAGCCTCGGCAAAGTAATAACTAAGCCTTCCACACAGAAGTGGACTCCCCTGGCGGGGGTCTCTAATAATTTCACAGATGTTTCATTTGATCAGTAATTGGTGACTTCATCGAGCTTCAGGCTTATATTAACTTGCCTTCATATTGTACGAAAGTGATAGAACTGGTTGATAATTAAAGCATACCAATACCCATGGAAGGGTGATTTATATTCTAAAACGGTAACATAAAAGACTGCGACTGCTGTAGAAGGCCGAAATAACATGCTGTTTTTAATTTTGCTCAACATTATTATTGTTTTATAGAAAAATATTCAGAATTGAGAGTCCTCAGTGGTTGATACCTTCTGATGGCTAACTAACAAATTGCAAGCTTTCAAGTCTACTCTGGTCTCTTCATCAGGCATAGATTAACACAAAATCTGAAGAGTCATATATTTATACACAACAGGACACATGAATAATAAAATATATACGATAAGTGAAGCAAAACTATCATTATGGTTAAGGGATAATCAGTTGTGGCTGGAAATATTGGAACAGTCAATGATAAGGAGTGTGCAAGTTTTGTCTTGTGATTGAGGTCTGGTCCATGGTCCTGATGCTCTCACATGGTCTGAACAGCACATTCCTTAGTTAATATAGAAAGACATAAATCCATGCGACACATTCATGCCTGTATTGAGTATGTCAAAGGTTGTCATAAGTTTGTACTCCCAGACTCTTCTGTGTCTCTGAACTTGAAGTTACTTTTCAATACTAGTAATTCCAAGAAATTATTAGTTGCAACGATTCAGCATTTTATCTTATCTTATCTACATGTGGTATCGCTGTAATCGTACTGACCTGAAGAATAAAGCTGCCTTATCACTTTTAGTACATGGTGAACAATATTAAATAAAAACAAAAAACAAATTCCTGAATTGCTGGTTTTTGTCTCATACTATGTTCCAAAAACTGGAATAGAAAGCGATAAAAAAAAATGTTGGCTGAAATATGGTAAAATTTTAGCTTTGTAAAAATGGTGATGCAAAAACTTTTTGTAAAAAAAAAAAAATGTAAACAATATAAGTCTGCTTTCGCTGTAATCGCACTGTAAGTGACACTGGTCAGAACTGTAAAATTTGGCCTGGCCAAGAAGGTGCAAACAGGCTCGGGGCTGAAGGGGTTAAATGCCGCTGTCAGAGACTGACAGAGGTATTTAAATGGCCAACACAGAGGTCAGAGTTCAGCTCTTGGCTATGCTGCTAGACACAGGTATGTAATGTAATAATAAAGGAAAAATTTTCTAACAACCTTTATAATTTTACAGTGATGTAACAAGATGAGCACATGAACAAAGAAATCGCATTTTTTTCCTAAAAAAAGGTGATGATGGTGATGAGCAACCGTGCTCAGAAAACGTGTTATTGGAGCATGCTCGGATGTTATCCGAGCATCTTGGGCGTGCTTGGATATTATATTCAATTCTCCGCGGATGCATGTCTCGCGGCTATTAGACAACAGCAACACATGGGCATTCCCTAACAAACAGGCAATCCCCGCATGTTGTGGCTGCCTAATAGCCGTGAGACATGCAGCTGTGGGGACTCAAATATATTAACTGAGCACACCCAAGATGCTCGGATAACACGCTAACGGAGCACGGTCACTCATCACTAGAGGTCAACTTTGATGGCATTGTTAAGAGCTCTGGACCTTAAAAATGCTATAGAAAAAGGTGGGGGAAGAAACCTCCAGCGATTAAATCAAGAAGGAAAGTATTTTTTTTTTTGTAAAAATATGAAATAACTGTTATTTGGTACAGCAGTACATTAAAAAAGACATGGATCCTGGTCACCACAACCTGGGATGAACAACCAACATGTTTCAACTAAGAGCCTTAATCATGGTATGTACTATCCTTTTTAATGTACTATTGTACCGAATAAAAATTTTTTTCATTTTTTTACAAAAAAGATTACTTTCCTTCCTGATTTCATCGCTGGAGGTTTCGTCCCCCACCTTTTTTCTATTTCGATGACGTCCAAGACAGAGACGGCTCCGGGCGATGCTACTTCATCCAGCAAGGTGCTGCAACAGATGTTGAGCTGATGTTTTTTCCACATTATTTTCCCTCTATTCTTTTCTCTTTAAAAATGCTATGGTGGCTGTACTCCCAACAAACAACAAGTTTAAAAGGTTTGTATGAATATCTTGTATGAATCACGCTGCACAAACAAAGAGCAGCATGATTCAGAAGCTATCTGCGTTATTACAGTTGTGTGTGTTACTCTGAAACGTTACGGCTGGGAACTATTGTTCTGGGATAACCGGTTTGCGACACGTCGATATTGTGCACGCTAGTCTTAAAGGGAACGTGTCAGCCTTTTTTGCCGATATAAGATGCGGTCGCTGCCTTTCAGGGCTTATCTATAGCATTCTATAATGCTGTGGATAAGCCCCCGATCCGATCTGCAAGATAAGAAAAATAAGTTTTATTATACTCACCCGGGGGTGCGGTCCGGTCTGATGGGTGTCGCAGGTTCGGGCCAGCGCCTCCCATCTTCTTGCGATGCCGCCCTCTTGTTGCTTCATCGCTCCCCGGCATCGTGCTCCTGCGCAAGCGTACTTATCTGACCTGTTGAGGGCAGAGTAATGTACTGCAGTGCGCAGGCGCTGGGTCTCTCTGACCTTTCCCTGCGCACTGCAGTACTCTGGTCTCAATAGGGCAGAGAAGTACGCCTGCACAGGGGCATGATGCCAGGGAGTGATGAAGCAAGCAGGAGGGCGGCATCGCAAGAAGATGGGAGGTGCTGGACCTGTGACACCTATCAGACCGGACCGCCCCCCCCGGGTGAGTATAATAAAACTTATTTTATAGAATGCTGTAGATAAGCCCTGAAAGGCAGTGGCCGCATCTTATATCGGCCAAAACTGCTGACAGGTTCTCTTTAATTAATGATGCCGCTGGAGTAAGTTGCACTTGATTCATTAAGAGACGCATGCCGCTTAATGCCTTATGCGCATCTTATAGCTGCCATGTGCCTCTGCCAGAAATGTAACTGAGCCAGTGACATTTCAAGGTGTTTTCCATGAAAACATTGACAGAAATACCTTTAGGCTACGGTCACATGTTTTGGGTTTTGCAGCTTTTTTTAATACTTTTTTCATGCAAATTTTCAGCTGCATTTCACATACTGATTTCAGAAAAAAAATTTCATGCACACACCTTAGAATTTTTTAACTCACTGTTTTGTCAAAGAGCTGCGTTTTTGCAAACTGCAGTCACTTCTTTCAGTGTTTTTTTTAGCCTATTTCACCCACTGAAAGCAGTGGGTAGTGCAAAAAAATGCAGGCATCAGGTTTTGCTACATTTTTGGTTCCAAAACCTGATGAAGTTGAATCAGATTATTTTTTTATGCACTAAAGTTTATCAGCATGCACGAGAGGCAAATTTACTCTGACAAAAACGCAGGGAAAAAAACGCCAAAAAAGCTGCGAAAACTTGGCAAACACTAAGCAAAATCTGCTTTTTTTACATTGCGTCTTTACTGCTAAGAGAGCAAGTTTTGCCTGCAGAAAAAACACGCAGCAAAAAACACAAAGTGTGAACATAGCCTAATAGTCCCCAGACAGCTTTTTAAAGTAAGTTTTTTTTCTGAAATGAAACAGCAACAAGTTTATGATCCGCCGTGATTCAAGTGGCATGAATCTGCTGACAGGTTCCCTGTAACATATGTATGTCAGAACCAAGATGCTGATGAGCAGATAAAATTAGCCTCTTACCTCTTCTATTTATATTGTTGGGAATTCTCAAATTATACCGTACAGATGGTATAGCTCATATCTGTGACCGTGGTCTACATCCGGGAATAAACCAAAACACCTGAACAAGCACAATATGGTTTTAATGCAATTGTTTTGTTTTTTTCAATAACGAAACCGGAAAAAAAGCTTTGTATAGGGATCAGTCAGTGTAACAAGTTAAGTAATTCACAACATTTTTGCTGATCTGTTTAGTCTGTGGAATGTAAAATGTTTGAGCACTGTCAAAAGTGCTTACCTGAAAATATACTGTTTGTGTAATGATAGTTCTCCAATCTTCCTAAAACATAACGCATGTTTATCTGCTAAAAATAGGTGACTCCATCTTCTCAGAAACTAAACATCAGACAAGCAAATGTTTTCTGCATACTTTTTATGTTGCCAAGGTGTACTTTTTATTTTGCTGATTACAATTTATAGTAAAATTGTAGCATTTATTTAAAGAATCACTCCTCTTCCCATCAAAGTTTTCAACCTCTGCCAGCTACATTTAGCAAAACTCGTTGCCAAAGTCTCCGTGTAACCCTTGCTTAATGTGACTTTTCACAACATGCATAACATAACATTTGCCAGGCTGAAATGCATGTCCCAACCCCTGGGTGAGCACAGAGCATAGTTATCTCCAGAGTATCAAAACATCATGTTCCAAGCAAATGGAGAAAGTCATGTGCATCCATATTCCCATTCCTGGCTGAAAGAGACAGCACCATGTTCTTGATCCAGGTTCCAATGGTAAAAAAAACATTTATCCGAAATGTAAGGGATATTTTGTGTAATATCCAAGATGGGACAACCAAATTAAAAGGAGACCTTATGTTGACGGTTGTCAAATCTACCACATGGGGACTCAAATACACTACATTGTAGATATTGGCTTAGCTGTCCCATATCCCCGTTTGTTGCACGAAACTAGATGCACAAGGGTTCATCTTGTGTCACTTGTTCACTTTAAAGATTGTGGGCATTCTGCACATAGAAAACTGTACACAGTTCTCTGTGATGTAGAGCAGTGTATGTATGCAGTACTTCAGATCTGTGTATTGTACAGTACAGAGTTAAAAGGAGCCCATGCCGCAAACTGAGCACCTTTGGGTGGCATTTAGTCTTCAGGTTGTCAGTTAACTATCACAGCCTTAAACAGTAATAGAAAGCTAAGACTTAATGTTTATTAATTATACATAACCCCTTTTTCACATAAGACATACCATGGCTGAGCCCACACCATGCACGGCAGGTGATGGCTGTGGTGTATAGCCAGCACCTACCGCTAATAGCAGTTATCTGAGCTACTTCCAATTATTGTTTGTTTAACCATTTAAATGCTTCTAGTATTCTCTGACAGCGGCATTTAAGTGGTGCAAAGCCTGATTGGGTATCCATTGCACCCACTCACAATGTAATAATGTGATGCCGATGGAATTCATTTGCCTACCAAACACCCCAATTGTCACTATCTTTACTCCTATGAAGCAAAGCCTATGAAGAGAGGTAAATTCACTATATACTTTACTTCTGCAAATACTGCTGTACACTCCATGAGTGATCAAACGATTTTAGGTTCAAGTCTCTTATTGAACATTACCGGTAAGTTTACCATCCTCTACATTCTGTGATTTGTCCCTTTTTTCCCATGTTTTTGTCCTGTAATCCTGCGTTAAACAATAAAAGATCATTATTACTCATCATAAATTGCTTCTTTCTTATTCTTTTCAAAATTTCTTGCCATTCCTATTTTGAAACAGAGTTGCTTTTACTTATCTGCTTGAGGCATTTAAAAACTGGGGACAAAGACCTCCAACTACCAAAATTGCAACAATAAAATACTTCTGAAAATTAACATAAAATGTTAATTACTTTATTCACAAACAACATTATAGTTTGCTGCACTTTAAATTATACTAACAGTTTATATTTTCTTTTTTTTTAAATGAGGTTAGTAGCCTCTGTCATACTTGAAGCTACGTTAAAAAAAATAATAAATTGTATAATTTTAGCTAATAGCTACTGTTGCATCTGTTTCTATGGTAACAGAGGAAAGGGTCGCTAAATTCTGAAATAGTCTTTGATAATTAACCGTATGATGACAGCCTGACAACATTTAATGATTAATTAAGATAACATGGAAAATTGTTACCAAGAAAAGCAAAGAATAAGAAACATTTTAATAATAAAGCTATTCACTGTGCCGATAATTCAGATAGTGTCACACTATACATACCTAGGTATGCTGTCATTTTCATGTTTTAGTTCAATAGAAGCATAGTAGTGACAGCTTGTATTACATATCACAGTTAACTGGCTATGTCCTGCAAGCTTAATCTTCATTACAATAGATACAGAGTCTCACATTATAGAAATGAAAGTATTGCTCTTATTGAACTCAAACTCTTTGATACACTTTAAGCTATGTGAATTACAATTTCTTAAAGGAATTTTCCACTTTTCGGTCAAGTAAAATAACAAAATCACATAATAATCACCTGTATGCTGATGACACTCAAATCTACCTCTCTGGCCCAGATGTCAACTCTCTGCTGTCCAGTATCACAGATTTATCAGCCATACCCTCCGGCTAAGTGCACACGATCAGGAATATTTGCGTTTTTTTTCGCGTTTTTGCCGCGATTTTCCGCGGTAAAAACGCAAAAAAAAACCGCAAGCATTAAGCATCCTATACACGTTAATTGATTCCGCATGTTTTGGCCACATGTTGCGTTTTTTTCCGCGAAAAAAACGCTTTGCGGAAAAAATAGCAACATGTTCATTAATTTTGCGGAATGTAAGCGGTTCATGTGCGATGGTACCCAGGGTCTGGAGGAGAGGAGACCATATCCCTGGTAAAACAATAATTAAATAAAAAAATAATGATATTCTCACCTTCCGGCGGCCCCCGCAGCCATCCTGCCTTCAGCGACGCTCCCGGCAACTCCCGGTCCCAGGAGTCCTTTGCGAGAATCACCCAGATGGCATAGCGGTCTTGCGAGATGCTACGTCATCGGGGTGATTTGTCGCAAAGGACTCCTGGGAAAGGGAGTTGCCAGGAGCGTCGCTGAAGGCGGGAAAGCTGCGGGGGCCGCCGGATGGTGAGAATATCATTATTTATTATTTTTTTTATTATTTTTACATTAGATCTTTTTACTGTTGATGCGGCATAGGCGGCATCAATAGTAAAAAGTTGGTCACACGTGTCAAACACTATGTTTGACTCGTGTGACCAACCTGTCAATCAGTTTTCCAAGCGATGCTACAGATCGCTAGGAAAACGCTAGCATTCTGCAAGCTAATTACGCTTGCAAAACACTAGTTTCTGGCGGGAATACGCATACAAAAAAATGCGTATTTCCTGCGGGAGAAGTGCGGGATTGCCACAGAAATTTCCGCGGCAATTCCGCAACGTGTGAACTTAGCCTCCTTTTCATCACACGTCCTAAAACTAAAGGTGGACAAAACTGAACTCCTCACCACTCCTCCCCGATCTATCTATTGCTATAAATGACTAAGGAATCTACTCTCTGACCATTTGAGGACATCACAACCATGGACCAGACCTCAATCACAGGACAATAAAACGTGCACACTCCTTAGCTATGAACTGTTCCAATATTTACTGCTGCAACTGTTTCTCACTCTCCCATACTGACATTTCTGCGTCACATCACTTGTCTAATTATTGCATTATTCCTATGTCCTATTGTGTATAAATATGTGACTCTTAAAATTTTGAATTATTCTATGCCTGATGAAGAGACCCGAGAACAGATGGGCGTATTCAAACAGTAAAGTTCGAGGTTTGTATCGAACACCTACACAGCACAGACCCCGAACACGGATTTCTCCAGGAAGTCAGTGTTAGGCCGGGGTCACACATGCGAGAAACTCGCACAATTCTCGTGCGAGTCTCTCTCATGAACACCCGGGCACTGCCGTCGGCACTCGGACCGGAGCGTGCGGCTGCATAGAATTACATGCAGCCACACGCTCCAGTCCAAGTGCCGGAGGCAGTGCCGGGTGTTCATGCGAGAGACTCACACGAGAATCATGCGAGTTTCTTGCATGTGTGACCCCGGCATTACTGTTCAGGTTCTGCATCCCAAACATTGGGTGTTTCCCATGCTATCATCTGCATGACAGCACAAGAAACACCGGCAGCTCTGATCAGCGGTAAGAGTATTACCAAAGGTTAGAGTGTTGCGGCTCCCACGCCGTCAGATGACAGAATGAGCCAACAGCTGTGATCGGCTGTAAAAAGTTTACCTCCGGTCACAGAAGTCATTAAATGGGAGAGTACTACTGCCATCAGCCTATGCCTGCTGTCGCTGATAACTGCAAGAGCAGGTGCTGGCTGATGAAAGTATTCATCAGCCGGAGCCTGTGCTATAAAAAATGAAAAAAAAAATGTGTAGGGTTTCTTCTATTTTTCATAACCAACATGGCAAAACTGACAGCTGCGGGCTGCAACCCTAAGCTGACATCTTTATCATGACTGGTTATAATAAATAAACCACGCAGTTTTTTTAAATTTCTTAAATGAATATTAAAAAGAAAAATGGTGTGAGGTCCCTCCCATTTTTGGCAATGTACAATAACTTTATCACTTACAAAATATCTTGTAACTGATGTTTGAGACGCTCTTTCCTCCTCCTTTGCCTGGCGGGAAGTGCTGGGCTATGGTTTCATTAGCAACAGATTGCGACGGATGGTTCTCCGTTCCATCCATCATTCGACGGTTCCGTCAGAATATCAGCGTCCGCTGCCTGGAGTAGACGGACTTTGGAACGTTTTTTGTCTGCGTCGAAATGGCGGATCGTGATGGATCCGTTGCGTCCGCCTTTTTCTAGAATGGCCGCCTATGGGCGGCGGATCAGTCGTTATCCATCATATGACGGAATTCGATGACGGAATCTGTTTTTGTATACTGAGCATGCCAAGAAAACTTTCTCTTTCATAAAATTAACCCCAGAATCTCTTCTGGCATAGAAAATTCTCTCTCTCTCAAAAGTTCACTTCGGCACCCTTGACTGATCCATCAAAAAACCAGATCCGCTGCATCAGTTTTTTAACAATCTGCAACGGATCCATTTTATTCACACATTGACGGATTGGAACTGATGCCAAAAGACTGAAGTGTGAAAGAGGCCTAACAGAACCTATCAGGATGAAAAGACAGAAGTATAGGTAAGATGAGTGTAGAATTTCAAGAAGTGCAGACAATAGTCAGGGCATTAGACAACAGACTAGCATTTATCCGGTTTAATGCAGAGATTACATGTTAAGAAGCAATACAATTAGCTTTGTTCCTGCAACAATAAACCACTGCAAAATACAGCATAATCTACACAACTTTATATCTAAGAACAAGACCATAGTGTATACATGCAACATGACCAATTAATTTGACTAGTATAAATTAAAGGGGTTACCACCCCTAACCCCACCCCCAAAAACAAACAAAAAAGAAGAGGGAGAATTCAGTCAATAATGCATCTAAATATAATTTATGCTTGTAACTAATGTTGTGTTACTAAATCTCCACTGATGTCCTTGTTTACACTTTCCCCTGTCCAGACAGCACCAGCTATGGCCATGTGCTCCTTTCAATAGCTAAGCCTGTTGCCTTCGTTGTCCATGAATCCGTCGTGATAAATACAGGGACTGGTTTTGCCACTGAAATGAGAAGTCAGCCATATCCCTTCTTTCTCATTTTTAGTAACATGCCAAAACAGGAAACTCTCCTGTGTCAAGCAAACAGAGACATGCAAGTGAAGCTGAAACAGGGATATCGATGGTGATTTGGTAACAGTAGATTAGTAAATTGTAAAGTATATTAGTAAATTGCAAAGAATTGTATCTAAAACATGAGCATATTGCATATGTTTTGAAGTGGAAAACAACTTTTAGTAATACATTTATAAAGTTCTACTTCCAATTACACAGTTTGTGGATCACAAACGAT
This sequence comes from Oophaga sylvatica, assembly GCA_033576555.1. Lineage (NCBI taxonomy): Eukaryota > Metazoa > Chordata > Amphibia > Anura > Dendrobatidae > Oophaga > Oophaga sylvatica. The sequence continues at coordinate 24,870,266 of JARQOD010000007.1, forward strand.
GCTGTTCCTATGACAGTACCATCAAAGTTCAGTTGGCAGACCAAAACGGAGGACAAAGTTGCTTCTGTTATTTATAGGACATGGCAAGTTGCTGCGAAGCAGAAAATAAGTATAGTGTAGGGCAGGTGAGACTATAGTTTTTAATGTATTACAGTATAAGTATAAAAAGAGATGCTTAAAGGGAATCTGTCACCCTAAATTGGCGGGATATTTAAATGATGGCAGTCAGGTCAGATGGGCGGTGTTTTGGGTACTTGCCTTAACATGTTGTTCGCCGCTGTCTCCATTATTTCTGGGAATTGTAGTCATTGCCCTCCATATAACGCGCCTGCGCATTGCAATCTGCGGGCAAAGCATACTGCGCGTGCGCAATTCAAGATTGCAATGCGCAGGCGCGTTTTATGAAGGGCAACGACTACAATTCCCAGAAATAATGGAGACAGCGGCGAACAACATGTTAAGGCAAGTACCCAAAACACCGCCCATCTGACCTGACTGCCATCATTTAAATATCTCGCCAATTTAGGGTGACAGATTCCCTTTAAAGAGTAATTCAACTTTCAAATTTTGTCTGTTAATTCTACCCAGCAATGAGGTTAGTAAAGTTTGTAAATACATTTTTTAACCCCTTAAGGACCAGAGGTATTTACGTTTTTGTGTTTCCATTTTTTGCTCCCCTTCTTCCCAGAGACATAACTTTGTTATTTTTCTGTCAATAAGGCCATGGGAGGGCTTGTTTTTTGCTGGACAAGTTGTACTTTTGAAAGGCACCATTGATTTTACCATATCATGTACTGGAAAACGGGAAAGAAATTCAAAGTGCGGTGAAATTGCAAAAAACTTGCAATTTCACAATTGTTTTTTGGATTTCTTTTAAACTGTTCAATAAATGCTAAAATTGACCTATGATTCTCCAGGTCAGGTTTGTAGACACCAAACATGTCTAGGTTCTTTTTTCTTTAAGTGGTGAAAAAAAAATCCAAAGTTTGTAAAAAAAAACAAAAACGTTGCCATATTCCGATACCCGTAGTGTCTGGATTTTTCTGGATCTGGGGCCGGGTGATAGCTTATTTTTTGACCGCCGATCTGATATTTTTATCGATACCATTTTGGTGTAAATACGATCTTTTGATCAGCTGTTGCTGCATTTTATTTTAATGTTGCAGAGACAAAGAAAACAATTCTGGCGGTTTGATTTTTTTTCTCGCTACACTGTTTACCGATCGGATTAATTATTTTTATATATTGATAGATTTGGTGATTTTAAAAGCCGCGATACCAAATTTGTGTAATTTTCCATTTTTTCAAATTGTTTTATTTTGGGGAAAATGGAAGGTGATTTGAACTTCTATTTTTGTTATATTTTTAAAAACATTTTTTTTTTACTTTTTACTTGCTTCAATAGTCCCCATATAAGACATGAAGCTGCGATCATCCGATCGCCTGTGCTACGCATAGCAGGGCTGCAGCCCTGCTTTATGTAGCAGAAATGCTCACTTGCTATGAGCACCGAACTCTGACGGCGGGAATCGCACTGCACTCAGATAATATCAAAGTGCAGTGCGATGTTTCACATGCACCCATAGACTTATATGGGTGCGTGCGATCCATTTCTCCGATGCAATCGTAGCATAGTAACATAGTAACATAGTTATTAAGGTTGAAGGAAGACTTTAAGTCCATCTAGTTCAACCCATATCCTATCCTAACCTGCCCTAACATGTTGATCCAGAGGAAGGCAAAAAAACCCCAAGTGGCAAACAGTAAGCTTCACATTGGGGAAAAAAATTCCTTCCCGACTCCACATACGGCAATCAGACTAGCTCCCTGGATCAACGCAGTATCTTGGAAACTAGTGAATATAGCCTGTAATATTATACTTTTCAAGAAAGGCGTCCAGTCCCTTCTTAAATTTTAGTAAGGATTCACTCATTACAACATTAGACGGCAGAGAGTTCCATAGTCTCACTGCTCTTACAGTAAAGAATCTGCGTCTGTGATTATGGCTAAACCTTCTTTCCTCCAGACGTAGAGGATGCCCCCTCGTCCCCATCACAGGTCTAAGAGTAAAAAGATCATTAGAAAGGTCTTTGTACTGTCCCCTCATATATTTATACATTGTAATAAGATCACCCCTAAGCCTTTGTTTTTCCAAACTAAATAACCCTAAGTGTAATAACCTGTCTTGGTATTGCAGACCCCCCAGTTCTCTAATAACCTTGGTCGCTCTTCTCTGCACACGCTCCAGTTCAGCTATGTCTTTCTTATACACCGGAGACCAGAACTGCACACAGTATTCTAAGTGTGGTCGCACCAGTGACTTGTATAGAGGTAAAATTATGTTCTCCTCATGAGCATCTATGCCTCTTTTAATGCATCCCATTATTTTATTTGCCTTGGCAGCAGCTGCCTGACATTGGCCACTAAATGTGAGTTTGTCGTCCACCCATACACCCAGTTCTTTTTCAGTGACAGTTTTGAACAGTGTTTTACAATTAAGCACATAATTATACATCTTATTTGTTCTACCCAAGTGCATGACCTTACATTTATCCCCATTAAAGCTCATTTGCCATTTATCAGCCCAAGCTTCTAGTTTACATAAATCCTCCTGTAATATAAAATTATCCTCCTCTGTATTTATTACCCTGCAGAGTTTAGTGTCATCTGCAAATATTGAAATACTACTCTGTATGCCCCCTACAAGGTCATTAATAAATATGTTAAAGAGAAGCGGCCCCAATACTGACCCCTGTGGTACCCCACTGCTAACCGTGACCCAGTCCGAGTGTGCTCCATTAATAACCACCCTCTGTTTTCTATCCATGAGCCAGTTCTTAACCCACTTACACAAATTTTCCCCTATCCCCATTGTTCTCATTTTATGTATCAACCTTTTGTGTGGCACTGTATCAAAAGCTTTTGAGAAGTCCATGAACACCATGTCCACTGCATTCCCTTGGTCCAGTCCTGAACTTACCCCTTCCTTAAAGCTTATCAGATTAGTCTGACAAGAACGGTCCCTCGTAAACCCATGCTGATACTGTGTCATGAGGTTATTCAGCCTCAGATACTCCAATATAGTATCCCTTAAAAAACCCTCCAGGATTTTACCTACAGTAGATGTTAAGCTCACTGGCCTATAATTTCCAGGTTCAGTTTTTGCCCCCTTTTTGAATATTGGCACCACATTTGCTATACGCCAGTCCTGTGGTACAGAGAGAATATGACGTAGCACTACTGTGGTGGTGCACAAGTAGGTTCCCAAACCAATGTAGTGAAATAGAAGACTTGGCACTCAACTTATAGTATTTAGTATTTCCAACTTTATTGCAGTCAAAGTACTAGATGGAGACGTTTCGGTCCAGTATGGACCTTCATCAATCTGACGGCAATATAGAATGATAGGATAAACAAAAATAAGATAAATAACATAACTTAACCAAAGAATAAAAAACATAAAAAAAACATAAAAAAACATAAAAAAAATAACAAGGTGAATATATGATGGAGACCATATGTATTACAATCATTGTTACCCAATGATACAAAATTAAAATAAAATAGAAAATTAAAGTGAAAAATAGAGAGATAAGGAGTAAAGGAAGCTCGGATACCTACCCGACTGCCTATAGAATAGTATTTCAGTATGAATCATGCAGGCTATGTGCCTATTGAAGTAGGAAGATAAATCGAATAAATATAAAGAAGACCAGAGGGTAACCCGTTCACAGGTACCTGCCAACTGGTCACCAATATATCATCACGGACACTGAGTATAGCAGAATACCATTTACTGCAGAGGGGCTTGTCGTTTTGTCCAGCTTATCGACTGAACACATTCAACCTTGATATGGAATTACAAAGGTTTTCCGTAGTCTGCGACTCAAGGTCCATTTTGCTAATAACCCATACAACACAGTAGATCCACCACGAGATCACCGATCTCTCTCGATCACGACACTAGGTCTTCGTACAAAGAGTACCTATGTTCCCCCACGGGGGTCACATGCTCTTGAAGCATTCATTGAGTTTGTGGATTCTGCTTCCAAACAACTTAGACATGATATGGGGAATGGTAAACTACACTACAATCCTAACCTTAGTCCCCTAGACCAACAGGCCTTGCCATCCCTTCGTGAGGATAAAACGATCATACTAAAGCCCGCTGACAAAGGGGGCTCAATAGTAATCATGAACAGATCTGACTACCAAAGGGAGATTCTTTGCCAACTTAACGATGACTCAGTCTATATGAAATTAATTAACGATCCCACCCGCGAAATCAGGGATCTAATTGAGGGTGTTCTGACTACCTATTCCAACTTGGGGGTCATAGACCCTAAAACCAGGGAATACCTTGTTAAAAAGAATCCAATCACGCCGGTATTCTACACATTACCAAAGATACATAAGAATCTTGAAAATCCCCCAGGTAGACCAATAGTTGCCTCTACCGAGTCTATCCTCTCCCCATTATCAATATTTTTGGAGAAAATCCTCACCCCACTGGTTCGGGAGATACCCTCATTCATTCTTGACACTGGTGACTTCTTAGAAAAAATTAATTCTCTGGGCTCTCTATCGGAATCAACAATCCTTGTCACTTTAGACGTAAAGGATTTGTATACGTCAATACCACATCTACAGGGAGTCTCGTGCACTAGACAACTATTGGAATCATCCCAGATGCACAGCGACTCTATACAATTCTGCTTAGAACTATTGACTATAGTTCTTACTAAGAACTTCTTCTTGTTTGAAGAAACCTTTTACATGCAAATTAAGGGGACTGCCATGGGGTCCAATGTGGCCCCCCCTACGCAATTTGCTACATGGCTAAATTTGAAGAAGAGATAGTCTATACTGACCCCCTCTTTCGTACACATGGTCGCCTATGGAAAAGATTCATAGATGACATTTTCTGCATCTGGGAGGGACCAAAATCCACGCTACAACAGTTCTTTGAAAAACTAAATGGAGCATGGCCGGGCCTTTTATTTACCATGACGGAGGATCAGGAAAGGGTCAACTTCCTTGATACCACGGTCATTAAGGACCAACACGGTAACCTAAGCACGGATATTTTTACTAAACCCACGGACCGTAATAGCCTTCTGCACTTCAACAGCCTACACCCACCGGCTGTAAAAAAGTCCATACCACGATCCCAATTCCAACGGGTACAAAGAATAGTATTTGATCAATGCAATCGCACGCAACGCCACAATGAGATGCATAACAAATTTCTGGAGCGAGGGTATCCTCCTGATCTCCTCACAGATGCAGTAACACCAGCAGTAAGACCAAGATCCTCTATTAGCAATAGAATCCCCTTTGTCCACACTTATCATCCTTATGTTCAAATTCTACACAAAACCATCAGACGACATTGGGGATTACTCAGTAGAGCACATCCCGAGGTACCGGAGTTCAAAAATCCCTTCCTACCATGCTACAAAAGGGCACCCAACCTACGGGACGACTTAGTTAGAGCAGATATTGGTGGGAACATTCAACCACATACCCAGAGATTTTTGTCAAATCCAAAAATGGGGACATTCCCATGCTTACAATGCAACCAGTGTCATAATGTACTGAAGGGTAATCTAATACATCACCCCCAGTCCGGCAAGAAATACAATATCAAGTGCTATTCTACCTGTAATTCCTCCTACGTCATTTATCTCATCAAGTGCCCATGTGGTCTCCTATATGTGGGGGAGACCACACAAGCCATAAAAGACAGGATTTCTAAACATAAGTCCACCATTAGATGCAAGAATCTATTACTCCCCATACCGTACCACTTCATTACAAAAGGTCATCAAATATCACAACTGAGGTTCCAAGTCATTGAGCACATTTCCAAACCCAGACGGGGTGGTGACCGAATACGCCTCCTAAAAAAACGGGAGGCATACTGGATACATGAACTCCAGACTCTATCACCCAAGGGCCTCAACAAGGACTATGACCTCCTGTCCTTTATCTAGTGCATGGAACAGACCCCCTGTAAGTAATTTAATCCATCGGATTACCTTATATATACAACAAATTTTTGGAATTTGTTGTCCCCCAGCGGGATGAGATTCCTACATTCCTTATCCACAATGTAATTTTTTGTCCTTTTGTTGTATTGACGTTCCTCTTCAATGCTCATATTTCTTATAACATTGTTCTCATGTATTAGGTCGGACTCCTTTTTAACCCTATACTGTATGCCTGATATAATGCCTAATATACAGCCTATAAGGAATTTTCTAACTCTGTTTTCTCTTTATTACAGAGTCGGTTATACTGAATGTCTTGACCCTGACCCCCACCCTTGGACTCCCCCTACCCGACTGCATTTTGCCCTTAATATTTCCTCACCATGGGCTACCACTCCATATTCAATATAGAATCTAATAAATTTATTTGGTAATACTTAATTCTTATCTCCTTCTCCGTTCTTTCGTTTCATCTCCCCGCTTATTAAATATTTCATGTGTATGCTATCTGTTCCACCCAAAATTATTAGTCCAAACCCACTTTCCTTTTACTTAATGGATGCTAATATGTTACTACCGCTTGGTATTCATACCCATTCCTCTTTAGGTTATATACTTTACCTCAGCAAAACGCACCCTAAACCACTCCTATCACATTATGATATACTACATAACATGTGGAACGCAAGCGCCGACGAGGGTGAACCGCACGTGTCACTTCCGGTGACGTGCCACACCACGCGCCACTTCCGGTGACGCGATCCTAATGGACACATCACTTTGTCCCGCCTTCTCTTTACTTAAACATGGAGGAGCGCTCCCTACCCAGCTGACAAGCGGCGGATACCGCGTCAGTGTGGGAGAGAGCGGCGCCACCTCCATGTAAGTACCCTAAGCGACCCTATCTTGTATATACTACTTCACAACTGGCACAACTTAAATTTAACATTATCATCATGGAAAGCTACTTTTACCCTTACTGGTGAAGGAGATTTACTTATTTCAACTACCCTGTATACACCATTGATCTTTGTATATATAAATCAGGTGCAGCATATCATGATTTGTACTAACACTGACTCACAAGGATATTTTCATATATCCATAGATACTGCATGAAACGCGATATTAATCCTACTGGAACGCAAAACTGTGCACCTTGGACCCACAGGTATACCAAACCTACAAAAAATATACGATACCCTAACTTTATATTTTTTATACTTATAAAGTGGTATTCACACCACAGGTCCTCATTTTGCCACATGTACAAGTTTTCATGTATGATTCTCTCCACTAAGGTAAATACGCCCCGGCCTTACAAGCCCTTATGTATATGATTCACAACAACTGGGATTTCCCCTTCTTTATATTTATTCGATTTATCTTCCTACTTCAATAGGCACATAGCCTGCATGATTCATACTGAAATACTATTCTATAGGCAGTCGGGTAGGTATCCGAGCTTCCTTTACTCCTTATCTCTCTATTTTTCACTTTAATTTTCTATTTTATTTTAATTTAGTATCATTGGGTAACAATGATTGTAATACATATGGTCTCCATCATATATTCACCTTGTTGTTTTTTTATGTTTTTTTATGTTTTTTATTCTTTGGTTAAGTTATGTTATTTATCTTATTTTTGTTTATCCTATCATTCTATATTGCCGTCAGATTGATGAAGGTCCATACTGGACCGAAACGTCTCCATCTAGTACTTTGACTGCAATAAAGTTGGAAATACTAAATACTATAAGTTGAGTGCCAAGTCTTCTATTTCAGTCCTGTGGTACAGACCCCGTTATTATTGAATCTTTAAAGATTAAAAATAATGGTCTATCTATAACTGTACTTAATTCCTGCAGTACTCGGGGGTGTATCCCATCCGGGCCCGGGGATTTGTCAATTTTAGTGATTTTTAGACGCCGCCGTACTTCCTGCTGGGTTAAGCAGGTGACATTTAATGGAGAAATTTTTTTATCACTGATCATGTTATCTGTCATGGGATTTTCTTGTGTAAATACAGTTGAAAAAAAGTCATTTAGCATATTGGCTTTTTCCTCATCCTCATCCACCATTTCACCCAGACTATTTTTAAGGGGACCAACACTATCATTTTTTAGTTTCTTGCTATTTATGTAGTTAAAGAATATTTTGGGATTATTTTTACTTTCTCTGGCAATGAGTCTCTCTGCCTCAATCTTTGCTGTCTTGATTTGCTTTTTACAGAATTTATTCAGTCTTTTGTATTTATTTAATGCCTCATCACTACCTACTTGCTTTAATTCCATAAACGCTTTCTTTTGTCCCTTATTGCGCCCCTTACAGCTCTATTTAGCCATAGTGGTTTCCTCCTGATTCTAGCATGTTTATTCCCATAGGGTATATACTGTGCACTGGTCCTATTCAGGATACTAATAAACGTCTCCCATTTTCTTTGTGTATTTTTATGTCTCAGGATATCGTCCCAGTTTATTGCACCAAGATCATCTCTCATCCGTTGGAAATTTGCCTTCCTGAAGCTTAGTGTCCTTGTAACCCCTCGACTACACATCTTATTAAAGGATACATGAAAGCTTATTATTTTGTGATCACTATTACCCAAGTGACCCCCAACCCTTATATTTGATATGCGGTCTGGCCTGTTGGATAATATTAGGTCTAGCAGTGCCTCCCCTCTTGTTGGGTCCTGAACTAGTTGTGAAAGGTAATTGTCTCTCATAGTTGCCAAAAACTTATTACCTTTGCTGGATCTACAGGTTTCTGTTCCCCAATGTATTTCAGGGTAGTTGAAGTCCCCCATAATAATGACTTCTCCTTGAGTTGATGCTTCATCTATTTGCTTTACGAGGATATTCTCTGTTGCTTCCATTATTTTAGGAGACTTATAACAAACCCCTATCAGTAATTTATTATTTTTCCCCCCTCCCCTAATCTCCACCCACAGAGACTCTACATCTTCATTAGATTCACAGATATCACACAGGATGGGTTTTAAGGATGATTTTACATATAAACACACACCCCCACCTCGCTTATTTTTACGGTCATTTCTAAACAGAGTATAGCCCTGTAAATTAACCGCCCAGTCGTGGCTCTCATCCAGCCAAGTCTCAGATATCCCCACCATGTCATAATTATGTTCCAACAAAATTAATTCTAATTCCGCCATTTTGTTGGTGAGGCTTCTGGCATTAGTATACATGCACTTTATGTATCTCTGTGAACCTCTATTCTTTCTTAAATTATTAACTGTTCTAACCCCACCCCCCATGCCACCCCACCCCCAATTTCATTATTTGTGCCCAGGTCTCTATCTGCACTGCCTTCCCCTCCTATAAAATGAATACCCTCCCCCCCAGTCCCTAGTTTAAAGACTCCTCCAACCTTCTAGCCATTTTCTCCCCAGCACAGCTGCACCCTCCCCATTGAGGTGCAGCCCGTCCCTAGCATAGAACCTGTAGCCAACTGAGAAGTCGGCCCAGTTCTCCAGGAACCCAAACCCCTCCTTCCTACACCAATTCTTGAGCCACTTATTAACCTCCCTAGCATGCTGATTTTTTTTTGCATTCCAAATCCGCATGAGAAAATAATCTCAGATGTGAGCTGCACCATAGAAAAATATTGGGGCAAGTGCAATCTTATTTTTCTATCTGACTGCACCGCAAGTGGAAACGAGCTTTAAGCCGGAGTTTCACAGGAGAGCAAATATGGAAGACAGGGGACCATAAAATAAAAAGCTTTAAAGTTTTTAAGATAAATAAAAATGTAGCAATCCTTAACTTGTCAGACGGCACAATACTTTACTAGCAGTCATGTAGTTGTCATTCTGAGCTTTCACGCTTTCCCCTCTCCATAATGTGCTCTGACACCAATATCAACACCTACCATTTACAATAAATGTCCCTTGTATCTTTGGCTCCGTGGAGCACTTACATTCCCCGTCGTCTTTGCCACCTCTGTGGCACAACGGTGACATCAGCAGCGTGATGAAGATAAAGTGACCTCATCACTCCACTGCATGTCAAGGCCTGGAGCTGACTAGTGTTCCTCTGAAAGATGCAAATACAACTAAATGCATGGAACTGGCTGTTCTGTTAACAACCAGTCCAGAGGACTGGCGAGATTAGACTGAATCCCGCTCCTGGGAGGGAGTAAAATGCTCCCCTAAAGAGACAGTTTGGAGATCTGCCCAAAGACAGAGGCTCATTTTTTCTCATGGCAAAAGTGGCCCTGGTAAAACGGGTAGGGCACCAGGTCCTGATGGCTTTCCGGCCCTTTACTACAAAAAATTCAGAGATTTACTAACCCCGGGGATGTTAGCCTCCTTTAATTCAATGTCTAAAAATAACCCCCCCACATCCAGATTCTCTGAGAGCCCATATTGCGGTGATACATAAAGAAAGGAAAGACCCGACCCAGTGTGCCAGCTTCCGTCCCATTTCCTTGTTAAATGTTGATGTAAAACTCTTTGCCAAGATCTTTGCATCTAGACTAGCTCCCCTTCTCTCGGGGAGTCATTCACCGGGACCAAGTTGGATTTATGCCAGGTTGAGAGGCCAGAGACAATACTATTAAGTCTATTAACTTAATTCATCACACTAAATCCTGAAACGTCCCATCAATCCTCTTATCCACCGACGCCGAGAAGGCATTTGGATACACCTGGGTCTGGGAACAAGGATGCTCCAGTGGATCCTGTCTCTAAATTCAGTACCTTCCGCCAGGGTCCGGGTGAACAATGCACTTTCATATCCGTTCTATATTCTCAGATATTCATGTACTTCAAAACACTTATAAAGTAGCAGCCTACGCGGATGACATTCTTTTCTTCGTTACCTCACCTAAGATCTCCTTGCCTAACCTTAGGAATGAATTCAGAACATATGCCCAATTGTCTAGTTTCAAAATTAATTTTTCAAAATCCGAGGTGCTTAACATTAATTCTTCCCCGGAACTTGTGAGATTTTTACAGGAGTCCTTCAGTTTCAAATGGGCTACCCGACATCTGAAATATTTAAAAGTAAGACTATCAGCAGACATCAATACTCTATATCGATGGAACTTCCCTGGCCTTTCAAAATCTATTCAAGCAGACTGTGATAGGTGGTCCAAGATATCCTTAACATGGTTTGGCAGATGCCAAATTTTTAAGATGAACATATTACAGAGAGTCCTATATATTCTACAGGCTCTCCTCATCAATATCCCTGCTAACTTTTTTAGAAAATTAGGGTCTATTCAAGTCTCGTTTATATGGGGTAGAAAACCTGGTAGATTAAAGAGGGAGGATCTCTGCAGACCCAAGAGGATGGGGGGAGTGGGGCTTCCGGACCTAAAAATGTATCATTTGGCAGGCCACCTCGCTAGAATGATAGACTGATGCAGAAATGGTCACAATAAGGCATGGGTTCAAATAGTACAAAGTTTTTGCCCGACCCCATTGAAGACCCTTCCATGGGTTTTACTTTTGGCCCCATAGCAAATCAAATCCCATCCAACTATTGGATCCACTTTAAAATACTGCAATACAGCACTGGTCCGTTTACATTTACTCCCAAAGGCTTCTCCTCTTACTCCAGTATTGAGTCATCCTAAATTTGTCCCTAGCTGCTCTGACTCCATTTTTCGTTGGTGGATGGACTCGGGGATGAACAGAGTAGAAAACTGGGGTGAGGGAGCCTCCTGGCCTTCTCTGAGTGACCTCACCACTAAAACAGATCCAATACCCCTGGGCAGTTGGAGGTGTTTGCAATTTACCCACTCTTTCAGCAGCCATCCCCCTAAAAGTTCATTTAGAAGACCCAAAACCCAATTTGAGCTTTTATGTAATAGCCCGGGCCCAATCAGACACACCTTAGCTAAAACCTACTCTATGTTGATGGACCCCCAAAGCCGGTCACCCACTTCTTTTCTTGTGCAGTGGGAGATTTAAATATTTATTTTACGGAAGATCTGAGAACTCAAATTTTTTTCCCTTGTACATTGTGCCTTGATTAGCTCTAGGTTCCAGGCTGGCTATAAGATTTTGTCCAGATGGTACAGAGTGCCTTCAAGGTTGCACACCATATTTATGGAAATTGACTCCAGCTGCTGGAGGTGTGGAAGAGCAGAGGGCACAATTTTTCATATTTTCTGGCAATGTGAAGTATTGCAATCATTTTGGACAAGGGTGTGGGAAATTATTTGTTGGGTTACTGGCTGTTCTGAAAAGTTGACTCCGGCTCTGATACTAATGAAATACCTCTCCGGATCTATAAATCTTCTTTATTGAAATTTTTAATCATGGCAAGGGCTTGCAACCCGGAGAGATGAGTGTGCCTCTCTTCCCACCATATCTCAGTGGATTGCAAAAGTCAATGAAATTATGTATATGGAGGACCTCACCTCATCCATATTTGACTCATATCCAAAGTTTTGGGCTACTTGGCTTGGATGGATGGATTTTCGAAACTCCAGTGAGTATTGTGATCTAATGCTGGAGGCAACCCCCCTGAAGTTAACTGAAAACAACAGGCTGAGTGGTGGGCTTGGCCGGGTGGGTACTCCTTCCCATTACCCCCTCGTTTTTTCCATCCCTTCTCCCCCTTTTTTTTCTTTGTTCTGTCTTTTCTTTCTTATACTGTTTGTTAAAATTTAAAAAATGGAAGACCCTTCGGGTTGGGTCCATTGACCTTTACTTACAGGTCCCCTGATGTTATGGACTCGTGGACGATTGCCTTGGTTGGGAGTTACTGTAAGTTGTATTGTTTGCATTCGTCTACTTGTCTGGTTTCAATTATTATGTCAACCTGGATTTCGTTGTGAGTCTTTAAAGAATTATAAAAAAAAAGCGGCCCTGGGCTCATCAAACTGAATAATGACTTCTTAACTTTCAGTGAGCAAATAGGCAACTAAGTAAGGAGCAAAGCCAATGCCACATATCACCAAAAGAACACTATATCCACACTGAAGCATGGTGGAGGCAGCATTATGCTTTGGGGCTGTTTTTTGGTAGCTGGAACTGGGGCTTTAATCAAAGTGAAGGGAATTATGAACAATTCCAAAAATAAGTCAATTTTACACAAAACCTTCAGGCCTCTGCAAAAAGCTGAAGAGGAATTTCACCTTTCAGCAAGACAACGACCCTAAGTACATCTCCAAATCAACAAAATAATGACTTCGATAGAAGATCAAAGCATTGGAATGACCCAACCAGACCCCAGATGTGAATCCAGTTGACAATCTGTGGGTTGACCTAAAGAAGAATTGTACACAGGAGATATCCTAGAAATCTGACATATTTTGAGCAGTACTGAAAGGAAGACTGGGCAAAAATTGGCAATTCTAGTTGAGCCATGTTGATAAGACTCCTACCCCAAAAAGCCCGAATGCCGTCATAAATTCAAAGGCAACTTCAACAAAGTAACAGTTTAAAGGGGTGCATATTTATGCACCCACAATACCTTAAATATTTCAGTTTATTTTTCTTAAGTGATCTGTGCAGATTATGCGTGACATTAAGATGGAAAAGTGCTGAAACGATTCTCCTCGGCATGATTTTTTTTTAAGGTTAATAATGTAACTTTCATTTTTTTTCAGCCTAATTCAAATTTGTTGATGCAAAAACAAATGCACCCCACATCAAAGCCTACTATATCTAGTATTTTGTATGACCTCCATGGTTTTTAAAGGACAGCACAAAGTCTTCAAGTCATGGAATGAAAAAGTTGGTGACATATTGCAATACTTATCTTTTTCCATTCTTCAAGAACAACCTCTTTGAGAGTCTGGATGCTGGTTGGAGAGCAATGGTGAACCAAGAGCTAAATAAGAAATAAGACCTATCCCGTTTAGCGATAGCATACAGTTTTTTTTTTTTCTTGCATACTAAGAATACAGCATCATTCTCATTTAAAATAAAAAAGAAAAGGAAGGAAAGATGTGTGCGGCATCTCTATAAATCATATGTAGCAATACATCAATGACAAACTATAATTAGCAATTAGACTTTGATATTGAGTAACAGAATATACTCATTATTGTAAAGGATCTAGAATTCTATGTAGGAAGGAAAACACTTTATTTCCACACCTGACTGTTGGAAAAGGTGCAGAGAGGCAGCACGAGCTGCTGATTTGTTGCATTAAGAAAAACAAGACATCGAGACAAAAGAAACACAGAGCTGAAAAAATATAAATTGCTGTAATTATTTTAATAGTCACACAGAAAGGATAATATGAAAGTCATTTTTTTCTCTAAATTATGTGAACAATGTGCCCAGAACTAGCTGTCGTTTGAAAAATGCTCCATTCACGAGTATTCATTATGTAAAAACTGCAGTGCTTATGAACATTAAAAAACAAACTTTTTTTCAGTCCTAGAATAAAATACAACTTAAAAGAAATAGAGGAAATGGAGCATTCCCTAAATGGCATCAAATAAGAGGTCATCTAAATTTCAACACCAACGATGATTTCACACATTTTTATGCATTTTCCTTTTTTTCCGTTTTTGTTACCCAAAATGCTGTGGCTAAATGTTAACCTGAAAGTTGTTAATGAAATCTAAAATGCATTACAAACTATTCAACTATTAAAAACCTCCCAAAACTGGCAATCAGAGACTTTTAGTCTTCCTTTTACACTGCTTTAACAGGCATCCACTGAAAAGACACCATTCTGTGATGCCAGTAGTGATCCACCTGAGCTCTAGGCATGCGTGCCCACAATCAGGAATTGTGGCGTTTTGGATGTAGTGGATTTTCGCTGCCTCCGACATGCTGCATTCTACATTAAAAGCACAGTGGATGGTATTTATAGAAAACCCATGCCCACTGTGCTTCTTTTTAATGCTGCGGACCTGAGTTGCAGGTTTCTGAGCCACAGTATGTTAATTTCTGTACTAGAGATGCTAGTCTACTGTGTGTACTTTCCCTAAACAGACAGTCATTGGATGCGGTAAATCCGCATAGTTCAAAAAGGCAAGTGCATAATGAAGAACGCAGAGTTTTGGAAGCAGCGAAAATACGCTGTGTGCAAAATGCGACTATTCATGATCATGGGCACATACCCTAAAGTTACTGATTGGCTGCAGCAGTCTCATGCAGGCAGCTTGTAGACAAACACTGGCAAAGAACTCCAAATCATGTGTGATAGAGGCAAAGTATTAATTTTTTGTTATTTTATAGAAAATATGTTGTACTGCAAGTTTGATACTGTTTTAAATATATTCTTATTTAAATAGTTGGGATTACTATGTTGGGAAAAAAAGCACATCTATAAATTGCTCTTACCAGTCATCTGGGTAGTGATGGGCAAGAAAAAATAATGATCTCTTCATTGCTAGCACATCTAGCCTGCCTTTATTAATATAAGCCCGGCATGTTAATCTGTACAAAGAGGGATAAAAAGGCAAGGCAACAAAACATGTCTATTCCCTATGCCGTAATGTACCACAGTTTGCTTTCTTTTTTGCGTGTTTATTTTTTAATGAGAAACCAAAAATGGATCTTTAGTCCAGCCAAATGGGTATAGCACAACATATTCTTTATTGAAAGTTGAGTAAAAACATGTTGTAACATCATAAAATTAGGTACAGGGACAACGTGTTTTGAGCGGTTAACTTGCTCTTAATCATGGGATTATTAAGAGCTGCTCAACTGCTCGAAACGCGTAGGACCTGTACCTCATTTTATGATGTTACAATATGTTTTTACTCAACTTTCAATAAAGAAGATTTTATGCTTTATCCATGTGGCTGGACGCATTTTTGAATTCTCACTGGAATATTACACAGGAGCATGGTCCTGTTCGTAACTGAAACAGGCATGCTTAACCCATTCTGACATAAAATGTAATAGTATATTATCTTATGTCAGGTCCCTGTGTATGGACTGGATTCAGGAGCTCAGCCGACAACATACCAGGCAGATTTCATCACTAATAAATAAATGGAATAATTACAGCATGCTCTGATCGCTATAGTTTAACCACTTAAATGCCAATGTCAGGCTCTGCTCAGCATTTAACTGGCAAGATCGCCGCCATGTGCAGCCATTGGCTTTCATCGGATTCCTGTGACTTAAATCGCTGGTAACTTATGGGTTATTATGACAGCTGGAGGCATCTTGGTTAAGCCTACCCTGTGGGTGGACGTCATAGGAGACAAACTTTTTTTTACTATATACTGTAATACTGTTGTATTTCAGTAAATAATATAAGCAAACAAACGATCGCAAGTTCAAGTCCTCTAAGAAACTAAAAAATAATGGACAAATGAAAAAAAATATATGAAAGGGCCTGTAGACAGGTCTTTCCTTAATTTCTCTGGCTTAGAGCAGGAACATAAGACTCTGCCTACAGTCCTGCCCTGTAGCACGGGCTTATCATCTACTGAAAACTTCCATCACTGACTACACAAGAACCACAAGACAGATTTATTCACCCAGGTATCATTTTAATCAGTATAACAGCAGCAACACGACTCTGTCTGTAGATTACTTATCACAACCCTGCCGACAGGTTTGCTATTAACGTTTTCAGAGTTTGCATACATCTTGGCTCATACAGAGTGCAGCTGTGGTTCCTCTTTACATATAATGCAATCAGCGCAACTTGCACCCATTCACACTTCGGAGGTGCTGGTCAGGTTTTCCTTTTTACTCTTATAACTCCATCTATGGAGAAATTATTACTTTTTTATAAATTTTAGGCATCTACGTGATCATTCTGACTTTTAACAATGATTCCTGGTCATTTTTTCAGCGCAATGAACATTTTAAAAGCAAAACCCCAAAACAATTGCAGAATCTTTTTTTTTTCTTTTTTTTATACAATTTCCCAGCATTTGGTTGGAACTTATTTTCCAGTACAATAAATGGTAAAATGAATGGAGCTATTCAAAAGTACAACTCATCTCCCAAAGAAAATAAAATAAATTAAAACGTTAATAATGTTGGAACAGGAAGAAACAACTTAAGCGCAAAACGGAAAATTGCTCAGGTGGGAAGGGGTTAACACCAAATAACCATGCTATGTAGCAGTATGCCCTTGCTTTCACTCACTTAAACTGTAAGGACACCGTCTTTACCTTGTTTAATGTACAAACACAATTCCAAAAATGTTGGAACGTTATGTAAAATTTAAGGAATGCAATGATTTAGAAATTTCTTATTCTATGAATAAGTGCCCTTATTCATATAACATACAGAACATACATATAACATACAACACATAACAGAGTACATACACTGTGTTCCAAATTATTATGCAAAAATTGTTTAGGAGTGATAAGGTAAGAATTTTTTTGTTTGTCAGTTAAACTCATTGATGGTGATGTGTGTCAGGGCTCTTTATATCACTGTAAGCAATTGCAGACACCTGTGCTAATTAGTTTGGCAGGAGTGTCCAATGAAAGGCAAGACTACTTAAGAAGGCTGTCCCACATTATTAAGCAGCCTACATTTTCTGCCAAAATGGGAAAGAAAAAGGATGTGTCGGCTGCTGAGAAGCAACAAATTGTGGAGTGTTTAGGTCAAGGCATGACTACAATCAACATTGCCAAGACACTTCATTGTGATCATCGCACAATCAAGAAGTATGTAGCTGATTCACAGTACACACGTGTGCGTGTGGATAAGGGAAAATTGAGGACTCTTTCCTACAGGCTATTACGTCAGGTTAAAAGAGCAGCGGCAAAAAAGCCTTGTCATAGCAGCAGACAAGTTTTTGAAGCTGCTGGTGCCTCCAATGTCCCCCAAACAACAAGATGCAGGGTCCTTCAGAGGTTAGCAGCTGTGCGTAAGCCATCCTGTCGACCTCCTCTATCCACTGCACACAAGCAGAAACGGCTCCAGTGAGCCAAACAATACATGAAGACTGACTTCAAAACTGTTTTGTTCACCGATGAGTGCCGTGCAACGCTCGATGGTCCAGATGGATGGAGTGGAGGATGGCTGGTTGATGGACACCCCATGCAAACACGGCTATGGCGCCAACAAGGAGGAGGTGGAGTAATGTTTTGGGCTGGAATCATGGGAGGAGAGATTTTCAGCCCTTTTAGGATCCCTGAAGGGGTAAAGATGAACTCCATAGTGTATGTTGAGTTTCTCAAACAGCACTTCCTGCCTTGGTTCAAGAAGAAGAACCATGCATTCCGCAGCAAGATTATTTTCATGCATGATAATGCACTGTCTCATGCTTCACAAAACACATCTGCATCTCTGGCTGCTATGGGCATAAAAGGGGACAAACTTATGGTGTGGCCCCCATGCTCCCCTGACCTCAACCCCATTGAGAACCTCTGGAGCATCATCAAAAGGAGTGTCTATGATGGCGGGAGGCAGTTCACGTCTAAGCAACAGCTCTGGGAGGGTATTCTGTCCTCATGCAAAACAATTGAAGCAGAAACCATCCAGAACCTGACAAATTTAATGGACGAGAGAGTTCAGAATCTTCTTTCGAACAAGGGGTCCTATGTGCAAATGTAACATCACCTAGAATAAAGTTTTGAGTTGAAAACTGTTTGATTTCGGTTTGTAATAACCTGCAAATGCTTATAATTTCAAAAATGACCATTTTTTTGTTCTTTATTAAAATGAAAAGGTAGAAAACTCTGCTGTGCATAATAATTTGGAACATGCATTTTGAGTGCAGTTTGAGTGTTTTATTTTATAAAAAATATACTGTTATCATAGGCAGTTTGTACAAAAACCTTTCAAATGTACTCTAATAGTTATTTGACTGGAAAATTACAATGACTGCAATTCATATAGGTAATTTGGGAAAATCTGAGAAACTATTATTTGCATAATAATTTGGAACACAGTGTACTTACCAAATACCTAGTCCCCGACGCCCTCGTCTCTTTTAATTAACGTAAAATAAAAAAACAACCCATGTTTACCTTTCCGCCATAGTCCAGTTATTAACGAGTGTACCACGACGATCTCCGATGTAGAACACTAACATCAAGTGATGTCAGTGCTATACAGGGGCCCCACGATGAACTGACAGCGGGGGTAATCCTCCGCGATGTATATCCCTCCGCCACTGTCGGGAGAGAAGTCATTTCAGTTCATTCTCTCACCGGCAGCGCTGTGTGAGAAAATTCCCACGCAGAATTGCCGGAAAGTGAGAGAATGAACTCATGTAACCTTTTCATTGATGCACTGCAGGAGGATTACCTCCTGTTAGTGCATCACTGGGAGGCCCTATAGAGCAGTGACATTGTGGGACACTCATTATTAATTGGACTGCGTCGGACAGTGAGCATATGGTTGGTTTGTTATTTTACTTTTTATTACAGGAGACCGAGGGCGTCGCATGGATTAGGCGTGCAATAAAAATATGAAAACCGTGTTGTTTTATTTCATTAAAATACTTTATTCTTATGTGTGTGTGGTTTTTTAACCCTTTCATACTATAAGATTAATAATGGATAGGTGGCTTAATGTCAACTTACAATACAAAGGTGACATTAACCTCTTATTACCCCATATGTCACCACTACAAGGCAGTGGGAAGAGAGGGGCAAAATGCCGGAATTAGCGCATCTTACAGATGTGCCATTTCTGGGGCGGCTGCGGGCTGGTGTTTGAAGCCAGGGAGGGGCCAATATCCACAGCTGTCTGCGTAGCTTTTCTGGCTATAAATTATAGGGGTACCCCACGTCTTTTTTTGGGATCTATAGATCTATCTATCCCATATCTATCTATCGATTGATCTATCACAGATCTATCGATCCCATATCTATCTATCGATCTATCTATCCATCCCATATCAATCTATCTATCGATCTATCTATCCCATATATATATCTATCTATTATTATCATCTGTCTATCTATCTCTGTATCTGTCTATCTGTGTGTGTGCAATGGAGTATGGGTTGGACAAATGTAAAAGAGGAGGTTGGACAAGAAATGACATCACAAATCTTTTTTTGTTAAATAAAGGTACTGCCACACTTAGCGATCTCGTTAGCGATCACGATAACGACGCAATCGTTGATGTGATCTCTTTTAGGTCGCTATTAGCTGCCAAACAGGAGATCTTATAAACGACACATCAGCGGTCAGCGATCTCTTTAACGACTTTGGCGGTCGTTAGGATGTCATTAGCATGTATTGAGCGCTTCTGATTCATAGGAATTTCCAGCTTCGCTCCTGCTCTCTGCATCCTGCTAGCCTGCTTTGCAACTTCTGCGATCCTCTCTGTGACGCAAAAGAGAACTTACAGATATTGTGATCCACTCCGTGACGCTTAAAAACAGTCATATGCGTCACAAACGAGGTCGCTCGTCGTTCACAAAAGGTGCCAAACACAGCGATATAGGCTCACCAGCGGGACGCCAACGATCAAAAAACGGTCCAGAACTCTAGTGAACGATCAGCGACATCACAGCAGGGGCCACATCGTTGCTACATGCCACACACAACGAGGTCGCTAACGAGATCGCAAAATAGTGACATTTTAGTGATCTCGTTAGCGATCTCGTTTGCGATCTCGTTTAGTGTGGCATACCCTTAACATATCTTTATTTAGCTTACAAAAACGCATACAAATCCGCATGAAAATCCGCATCAAAAACACATCAAATCCGCATAAAAAACGCATTAAAAAAGCACCTACGTTTCATGCCAAGAGGTGTGGATTCTGTGCAGAAAATTCTGCAGGCTAATCTGCAACGTGTGCACATACCCTTAGTAAGTACTAGCATTTTCCATAGTATAACAATTCTGGCACTTTTTTGTACAACTGTTCATTATGCTGTTATTTTAAAATTCCTCCTGTAATTTCTACAAATGTATAAAAAAATGAAAATTATCATTCTGATTGTTAATGAAGTATGCCCCCACAATATCTGATCCTGTCAGCACTGATTAAACAGGGTAGGACTGTATAGAAATATGTGCCACTGTCAAGCCAAATGATATCACCCTTTTGTTATTTTATTCATATGTGGCAAAGAAAAGTAAGAGAACAATAGCACAACGCAGCTTTTTATGAAAACGTGCTACATACTTTTTTTTTCTTCTTTTAAATAACAAGTAGAAGTAATAAAGTTTCTGTAACCTGTGCATGCTGCTATACAAAGAACAATTGACGGAAATCATTCACAACTACAATGAAATGCAATTTTGGCAGTTTCCACTGCTTATCAAACTGAAATACTTTACAAAGTCAACTAATCTTGATGCAGGTCACCAGACATCATATCTACCAGAGTGTAAAAAGCAGGAACAGTTGACTGATGGCCATCATAAACTCTCTAATTATGATTAACAAATATTTACATCTCTTTATTATCAATTTATTTCAAAACATATAAAGCAATTATATCCTTCTGAATGTAATGACAGAAATTAGGGAACAATAGAGTAGACTGCACTGGTATTGGAAAATACCTGCTGCATGGTACATCTCCTGCTGATGCCACAGCTTGAGATCAAATTGGTACATTACTAAGAGTCTGAAAGATAGATTGGGCAAAGATTAAATCTGTTTGAAGAAATATTGTCAACCGCCACTTCAGGACAGAGTCAGAGAAAAAAATGCGTTTCTTGAAATATTAAATACATTAAAACCATTTGTAGGTAGACAGTATGTGTAATAGGGTTATGAAGGGGGAGATTTAACAAACATGGTGTAAAGTGAAACAGGAAAACAGTTTGAGCACTTGCGTTGATAAAATTTAAGGGCTTTTGTATTATTGTTCAGAATAACATTTAATTGTCAATGTTATGCTTGTGTTAGTAAATATAATTTGATATATAAATCAAAATAAATGTTATTAGTTATTATTTTCTGTCCACCCACTTTTGGACCACCCTGTATGTATATATAGATATATAGATCTATATATATAGATTTATATATCTATATATAGATCTATATATATATATATATAGATCTATATCTATATATATGAGGCATTGTGGTTACTCGTTAATCCTGCCCCTGCACAGTAGCTCCGCCCCACCACATTACCACACATAATCCCGCCCCACCACATTATCACACACCATCCCGCACCCCCACCACATTACCGCTCATAACCCCGCCCCCCCACCACATTACCACTCATAATCCCGCCCTCCCACCACATTACCGCTTATAATCCCGCACCCTCACCACATTACCGCTCATAATTCCGCCCTCCCACATTACCGCTCATAACCCCACCTCCCCACCACATTACTGCTCATAATTCGGCATCCCCACCGCATTACTGCTCATAATCCCGCCCTCCCACCTCATTACCGCTCATAATCCCGCCCCCACATTACCGCTCATAATCCCACCCCCACCACATTAACACACATAATCCTGCCCCTCCACCACATTACCGCTCATAATCCCGCCCCCCCACATTACCGCTCATAATCACGCACCCCCACCACATTACTGCTCATAATCCCGCCCCTCCACCACATTACCGCTCATAATCCGCCCCCCACATTACCGCTCATAATCCCGCACCCCACCATATTACTGCTCATAATCCCTCCCTCACACCACATTACCGCTGATAATCCCGCACCCCCACCACATTACTACACATAATCCCGCCCCTCCACATTACCGCTCATAATCCCACACCCCACCACATTACTGCTCATAATCCCGCCCTCACACCACATTACCGCTGATAATCCCGCACCCCCACCACATTACTACACATAATCCCGCCCCCAACCACATTACCGCTCATAATCCCACACCCCCACCACATTACTGCTCATAATCCCGCCCTCCCACCACATTACTGCTCATAATCCCGCACCCTCACCACATTACTGCTCATAATCCCGCCCTCACACCACATTACCGCTCATAATCCCGGCCCCCCACCACATTACTACACATAATCCCGCCCGCACCACATTACCGCTCATAATCCTGCCCACCACATTACCACTCATAATCCCGCCCCCCACCACATTACCACACACAATCCCGCCCCCCACCACATCACCACACATAATCCACGAGGCTCCGTCCCAACACATTACC
>JARQOD010000007.1:24893356-24934932 GCA_033576555.1 Oophaga sylvatica
GTTCAAGAACTGTTCCCGGAGAGGAACGCCATCTTTCAGGATGATAATGCACCAATTCATACAGTTAGAATCGTCAAAGCATGGCACGAGGAACATTCTAATGAAGTTGAGCATCTCATCTGGTCCCCACAATCCCCAGACCACAGCATAATTGAGCATTTATGGTCGATTTTAGAGATTCAAGTTAGACGTCGATTTCCGCCGCCATCGTCGCTCAAAGAACTGGAGGGTGTTTTAACTGAAGAATGGGCTAAAATTCCTTTGGAAACAATTCACACCTTGTATGAATCCATACCTCGGAGAATTGAGGCTGCAATCGCCGCAAAAGGTGGACCTACACCATATTAAACTAACTTTTGTTGATGTTTCCAGGTGTTTCCATTATTTTGTCCAACCCCTGTATATATTATATATATATATTATATATATTATATATATATATATATATATATGTAAATATATATATATATCCATTTATATGGGTACACCTAAATAAAATGGGAATGGTTGGTGATATCAACTTCCTATCTGTAGCACATTAGTATATGGGAGGGGGAGAAGTTTTCAAGATGGGTGGTGACCATGGCGGACATTTTGAAGTCGGCCATTTTGAATCAACTTTATTTTTTCCAATGGGAAGAGGGTCATGTGACACATCAAACTTATTGAGAATTTCACAAGAAAAACAATGGTGTGCTTGGTTTTAATGTAACTTTATTGTTTCATTAGTTATTTACAAGTTTATGACCACTTATAAAATGTGTTCAAAGTGCTGCCCATTGTGTTGGATTGTCAATGCAATCCACTTCTCCCACTCTTTCAGATGCTGCACATCTCATATCTGAAGGCAAATGTCTATGCAGTGAAGATACGAGATGTGCAGCATCTGAAACAACGGATACTGGAAGCCTGTGCTAGCATTTCTTCTGCAGTGTTACTATCAGTGTGTCAAGAGTGGGAGAAAGTGGATTGTATTGACAATTTTATAAGC
This sequence comes from Oophaga sylvatica, assembly GCA_033576555.1. Taxonomy (NCBI): domain Eukaryota; kingdom Metazoa; phylum Chordata; class Amphibia; order Anura; family Dendrobatidae; genus Oophaga; species Oophaga sylvatica. The sequence continues at coordinate 24,894,348 of JARQOD010000007.1, forward strand.
GGTCAAACTGGTAAATGAAAGAATAAAGTTACATTAAAACCAAGCACACCATTGTTTTTATTGTGAAATTCTCAATAGGTTTGATGTGTCACATGACCCTCTTCCCATTAGAAAAATTAAAGTTGGATCCAAAATGGCCGACTTCAAAATGGCCGCCATGATCACCACCCATCTTGAAACGTTTTCCCTCTCCAATATACTAATGTGCCACAAACAGGAAGTTGATATCACCAACCATTCCCATTTTATTTAGGTGTATCCATATAATATATATTTCCATACTTAAAATATTTGCTGTTTCCACCCTTTGCCTTCAATTATTCTAGGTACACTTATACAAAGTGAGGGATTTTGAAATATTATAGTCAAGTGTATGAGTAACCAATTATACGAAACAATCATTGCTTGAAACAGCTGTGTTGGAGGCTTAATACAGGGTGAGGAGCAAAAAACTGCTACAAAAGGTGAGGTTGTGGAAGACCGTTTCATGTCACAGACCATATACTATTTCAAGACTGAGCACAGCAGCAAGGCACAAGGTAATTATACTGAATTAAAAAAGGTCTCTCTGATGAAAAGATTTCAAAACAGACTGGGGTTTCAAAATGTCCTGTTCAGGCTCTTTTGAAGAAGCACCTAGAAATAGTTAATGCGGAGTATCGTAGATACATTGTTCAGCCAAAGAAACTTTTGCAGATGAAAGACACTTTGAAATCGGAAAATGCCAGCAGCGCTATCATCTCAAAATTGACTGCAACCAGAGGGACCTAGCTACAAGCATCTATTATTCTGAGACGTCTGGCCAGAAGAATTGGAAGAATTGCAGCCAAAATGCCATACCATTGACATGGAAAAAAGGCCAAGTCAGTTTGCTTTAAAAAAAGTCAGGATATGTTAGCACTCAGCTGACAGTCCCATACATTTTTAGCAAGATTAGAACTGCATGTATGTCTCACTCTCCAAATGGGTACAGAGATTTGGGTTCCTCGTTGTTCATTAATGGTAGGGTCTTTGAGATTATACACAAACAGATATCTGTGATCTGTAAAAGTTAAAGAACCTTAAGGAAGATGACTCAGAAGTTAATTTTGTACAATCTGGTACAATTAAAGAGTCTTCTAAATGGACACAATCTCTTTTTTTTCTGCCGTTTCAGCTGTTGCAAAATTCATCTTGAAAATGCTGAATTTCTAGACTATAACATGCTGAAGGAAGTGGAATTTTGAATCAATTATATATTAAATGTTTTTAAACGCAAACTTTGCAGAAGATAAGCTGTGAAGGTTATTGGACACTGAAGAGTTAAAATTATGTTAAAATTAAAAAATGTTAAAATTAAGTTTGCTAATAGCAACTTGGGCAGGAAAGTGGAAAATAAAAAACACATAAACCAATAATTTATTAGATTTTTGATGCTTATATAACATGTGGAAGGAAACCAGAGTAAAATGTAAAGACTTCATGTATATGTTAACCTTGGGCAGACCCTAGTGATAACCACTGTGTCACCATAACTACACCACTGGGAGCAAAAATGAAGATTAGTATAGACCATAATGACATTTTAAACAGTCGGTTAAGGGTAAGTCAGAGCATCTGACACCCCTCAACTCTCCTCCAGCACTGCCTTACCTTATTTTCATGACTAACAAGATATATTTAATTGGCAATTTTTTTTTTATAATACTTTGATATTTCTATGACACTACACTTATATGTTATAATACAACACCTAAAGCTGATTTCATCCACACAAAAAATAAAGAAAAGTAATATTACTGGTTAAGCTTAGTTATATCCATGCATGTGAAAACGTTTTAATAAAAGCTCAGAAGTCTTTATTCTCAGCATGTAAATTTTCTTTGCTCATAAAATACAAAGAGGATCATATAAATATTCCTTCCATGCAGCTCTTGTCACTTTTCTTAGCACAATTAGAAGCTTCAATTGATATTATAAGTGAACTGGAATTAAAACATTTCTTTGAAGGAAAAACTCTGGATCAACCATTCTCTCTAATCCTTTCACACATTTCAACCCAATTAGAGACACTGAAATATTAGCGTGAACAAGGCAGTTAATTTTAGAAAATGCATACATGCAAGCGAATGTGTTTAATTACCATAGGAAACAAAATCCCTGTTTAAAGTATTTATACTTCACATAGCTGTAGATGAAGAGTTCACAGAAAAAGTCACAGCCAGAAATATTGCTTTACGATAGATACATAGATATAAGTAACAATCTTTGTGCACACATACTAGATAGGTGGCTGAATCTTAACTAAAACATTTAGTGAAACACATTTGGGGATAATCTAGCATTTTTTTCTGCTCATATATCTAAACATTTAGCACAATAGTTTAATATTGGAAATATTCCAAGGAACATCCCCGCTCTACTTAGAATTTTTCCTGTCAACTCCAAAATGGCTAAAGACAGTGTTTCTTAATAAGCATGTGAATTAAAGATTATCATAGAATTAAACACATCTTATACCATAAATTGTGTGCACTCCTACAATCTAAAACCCTTCTAATGATGGTAAAGTACAACAGCCAGAGCCAGGACCCACCTGAGAGCTGTACAGTCCACCATTCCATAGTCTTTTGACAAGGATAGCTTTGCAATATAGTATTGAGAAAACCATAAATATTATTCATAGTGTGTTACAATATATAAATGATACTGTTATGTTAGATTATTTTAATACAAAACTCTCTTTAGACATTACCAGAAAAGGCTTGCAAATATCATTGAAAAAAATAGTGCAAAAGAAGCTTTAATGGAAGTCCATCTTGTCACGTTTTGCCCTACGCAAAGGCATTTATCGAGTGCATTAATACAGTCCACCTATTTAGTATATAAAACGACTTTTAGCAAAAAGTATTCCATAGTGATCATTTGTAGAATACAAAAATGACTTACATATAATAAAGTCAAGTTATAAATAAAGTACATCATTCAATATACATATTGCAAACAGTGTATAAGAATATGTATTAATCTGTATAAGAGATGTGATTTAATTCAGTGAATGTTCTTTGCTATCTTTTCCAATCAACAGCTAATGTGTGGGCATCTATAGGGATGTACTGTGCATCATCTAGTTTTGGAGAGTCTCATCGCCCAGTTGATTATGGCACAACATAGCATTGACAGCGTGGGCACAGAACATAAAGTGCTATGCATTTCAGCAAATCATGGTGCTTAATAGCCATGAACACTGCAGTGCTGAGATTATTTAATATATGGCACTATTATTTTGGCACCATTTCTAAAAACACTACTGCTAATAAGTCTCTGTACAATGTATTACGGTATTTTTGAAGAATATGCTGGAGATGGCAAAGCTTATCTCCATTTGTCTTTTTGCTAAAAACACATAGTGGTTAATATTAATTAAAGTGGATTCTGTACAAGGCACCTACTTGTATAAGTTTAGTGTTGTATTATAAACAATAATGGTCATTTTAGTTTTTATTTTACAAATCAATAGTACACATGAAATTATCAAACTTTATAATATATGTTATCAGATAAATCTGCCTTTTTTTCCTTCACGAATGATCATTCATTTTCAAAATTCTAAATTCCCAGCTAAAATCTGTATTTTTAATGAAGACAGATTTTCCAAATATTGAGATAGGGTATGGTAATTGTTTTTTAATAGATTCTATGTAGAAGTGAGGTGAGAGGAGGAGCTGGGCCTCTTGCTTTTCCCTCCTCCTCTCTCCCCACTACATAGAAAGTAATTAGTAGTATCTGCCTTCTCCTCTTTCAGTAATGTAAAAATCTATCTTCGCTGAACATAGATTTTACCCTGTAATTGAGAATTTTGAAAAATAAGTGATCCATGTAGGAGAAGAAAGCAGATTTTTCTGATAAAACACATTACAAATTTGCTTATTTTCATGTGTATTACTGATTTATGAAATAAAAATTAAATGGACGGTTAATTTTTAAAGAATGTAACTTTAGGGAACATATTAAAGTGATTGTCCACTACTAGGGCAACCCCTTCACAACCTCAGTGTTTACCCCTGTTAAAATAAAAAAAAACATACTCACCTCCCAAACCAGCAACGTTACAGCAGTGTCAGCATTCGCTCTCCCAAAGCTCAAGTGAGGTGTTTGTCACATGAGCCCTGTGACCAATCAGTCACAGCTTCTCTCTCCCGCCTTCAGACAAGAAGTGAACGGCAAGCAGCAGCTCTGACTTCCTGTTAATCAACAGATAAAGTGTGGGAGGTATAAGTGCTTTTATTATAACGGGGGCCAACAGTCAGATTGAGAAGGAGTTGTTCTAGTAGTGGAAAATCCCTTTAAAATTCGCAACTATGTCATATTAGTCATGTGTGTACAGCGACCCTTAGGCTGGGTTCACATTGCGCTAATGGCAATGCGCTGACGGCATCTGTTACATAGCAGAACTAACACTATGCAAAGGATGCGTTAGCGCACCCATAGACTGCCATTATGTAGCGCATCGCTAACGCATGTCATAATCGGCATGCGTTAACGACGTGCCGTCATTCTGTGATGGATCCTCGGACGCGGTCTGCAGCATTCGGGGATCCGTCACCGCTAGCACAGATGGAGCATAACGCGATATTTAAAATTCACTTGCGTTAGCGCAGTCCGTTTAACTCATATGTGGAGCGGACTGCACTAACGCAATGTGAACCTAGCTTTAGGCTGCAAACATAATTTTCAATCCTAAAAAATCTAAAATCCTAAAATGTCACAGCCATGATTCGTACCTATGTATCAGATGAAAACTATTCCTCAGCTGAGCATAAACAAAGCAGCTATATAATGTCAATGCAAGCAATCAACCATAACAAATTATTTCCATTACGTAATAAAATGATAAGGAGTTTAATACTTGAATTAATGATGTCATATACAAGGGTATGGATTTTGATTAGTAATTGCACGTTGTTAACTTGAAAAGGTCTCCATGAAATACACTATTTAAAAGAAATGCTTTCCATCTGTAAGAGTCTTTTCTTTTATCTTAACTAGATGACTGGAATTAATTTGGGGTAGATAATTGTTTAGTGTAAATTATAGAATGTTAGAGTTGGAAGAGACCTACATGGTCATCATGTCCAACCCCCTTCTCAATGCAGGATTCACTAAACCATCTCAGCCAGATGTCTGTCCAGCCTCTGTATGAAGACTTCCATTGAAGGAGAACTCACCACTAGAGTTGAGCGAAACAGGTCGATCAGATTCAAAACTCGCCGACGTTAGCCAAAGTCGAGTTTCGTCAACCGAAACCCGACATAGCGTAAGGTCAGCCATGCGGTCGTCGAAACGAGCGCCAAATTCGTATTTCCCAGAATGCTTTCAGGCGCTTTTTTTCAGCCAATGAGCAAAGACGTACACTGTGGGCAACGAGATGACATGAGCAGCGTCCGCCACCATTTTAGAGAAGGGCATTGCAGTGATTGACTTGCTTTGGGGGGCGTCATAGTGTCTATAAAAGCCCTCACCGCCGACCTCCATTTTACTTCTGGTGATCTTCACAGTAGGGAGAGGTTGCTGACGCTGTTTATCGGTAGAGAGAGAGTTAGGCAGGAAAGAGAAGTTCTTCTGTGCTTGTGCGGATAGCAATTGTGCTGTACAGTTAATGTGCAGTGACAGGGGAGGATATTCTTGTGTGCAGCAGCGCTGGTTATTAGGCTGCCTGATAGCTGTATTGCTGTGTGTACACTGCTGTGCAGACTGTATTTTACACACCACTAATACTTTTATTATTTTTTTCTGCACAGTTACTGACCGTTCATTTTTTCCCATACCGTATAGAGCTGTACGCTCCTCAACACTACCGTGTACCTGCTGGTATTACGGACAAATACTTGCTGACTATCTGTGTGTGACTCCGGAAATAAATAGGAAGATTTAAAATTTCCCCTACACCGTATACAGCTGTACGCTCCTCATACAGTACCGTATATCTGCTGGTATTATGGTCAAATCCATACTGAGAGAGCGTCTGTGTGTGACTCCGGAAATAAATAGGGAGATTTAAATTTTCCCTACACCGTATACAGCTGTACGCTCCTCATACAGTACTGTATATCTGCTGGTATTACGGTCAAATCCATACTGAGAGAGCGTCTGTATGTGACTCCGGAAATAAATACAGAGATTTAAATTTTCCCCTACACTGTATACAGGTGTATGCTTCTCATACAGTGCCATATATCTGCTGTTAAATTTGGTACATTTTCCCAAACATGAGGAAGTATGGTGGAAGAGGCCGCGGACATGGGTGGGGGGGGCAGCTGGTACTGATGGTGGTGCATCTGCTGGCAGTGTCAAAAGCACAATAGCACCTAAGGCAGGAGGTGTTGAGCCTGCGTCATCATCTTGCTCCAGAAGGCCTGGAAGGCTCCCTTTTGTGGGAGTAGGTAAACCGCTTTTAAAGTCAGAGCATCAGGAACAGGTTTTGGCTTACATTGCCGAAACAGCCTCCAGCCCTATCGCCTCCTCTTCTAAAGTGTCAAAAACTGCAAGCACTGAGTCGTCAGTGCAGGCTACTGGTCAGGAACAACATATTTCCTTGTGTCCTTCACCCCCCCCAAAAGTGAAGGATGCGGCAGGCCACACTTCAGATTACTCCCTGGAGCTCTTTTCACATACCATGCCTAACTTATCAAGTCAAATCCTGAATTCTCCAGTCCAAGATGAATATGACAGGAAGTGCACTGATGCACAGCCACTGCTATATTATTCTGCAGGTACATTCACCCAGAGCAGTCAGGGTGGATTGATTTAAATCACGCCGATTTAAATCAACGATTTAAATCATGATTTAAATCAAATGATTTTTTTCTATTTAAATCAGATCGATTTAAATCGTGATTTTAATCATGATTTAAATCACTGATTTAAATCAAAAGATTTTTTTAATATAAATCACGATTAAAATCTAAAACTTTCAATCATTGTTCAATTAACTCTACACTTCCAGCTTGGTTTTACTTTCTGTAGCTTGGTTTCAGTGTCTTTTTCCATTCAGTTGACATGCCCAAACTTGTTGGATAGTCAGTCAGCAGTACTTGGCTGTAGTAACAATCAAACTTCAGAAGTGATCTGCGTGAGCCATGGCAGGTCGTAAGAGAGACCCTATTTGGGTTCATTTTGTTGAGATGCCAGCAGAGCTTGGAAAGAAAGGTGGGAGAGCAAAGTGCAAATACTGTCAAAAGGATATCCAAGGACTTGTTTGCCGTTTGAAATCACAGTATGAAAACTGCAACCAGAAGGGAAATGAAGATGTTGATAGTGATACAACTAATGTCAATGAACCCCCACAGCTTCTTATGCACCAGGACCCTAGCACTAGTGGTAAGTCTGGCAATTACAACCTATTTTAACAGACGTTTTACTGGGATGGTTAAAGTCTATGAAAAGAAACATTTCTAGCACTAGTTCTGGAGTATAGAATTTAAATTTATGTTAAGGCAATATTTCACAGAAGATTAACGTTAAGTAAAAATAAGAGTGTGTATACGCCTATTTTTTTTTATTGTAGGCTACAATTCACTTTTGAAGTCTGCCAAATTGACCATTTTTTAAAAAAAAACATTTTTAAAACTTTTGTGACATAATTTTTTTCAGTTGCTCTGATATTACTAGTATTACAGCAACTTCACCGGAAACTTGAGTAGCATAACTTTTGAGACAGCCCTTATAGGACGAGGACCATTACATTGTTCAAAAAGTTTGTTTCAAAATATTTTCGTTATATTTCTTCAAATACGCAGTCAAATTATATTTTTAATTACTGTGCTTTCAGGGTCAAATATGGCTTGTGCTGCACGTGACAATCAATATCTGGGTACAACTTCAACAAAGCAGCCCAACAAAAAACTTTGCGTGCAAAGTGTAGAAAAATTCCTCTTAAAGACTACGACGAGCCAGAAAGAACATTTTGATGAATTAATTGCTAAATTCATATTTGCAACCAATTCTTCTTTCCGACTAGTTGAACACCCATTGTTTGTACAAATGATCGAAGGAATAAGACCAGGCTACAAACCACCAAGTAGATTTGATATCTCAGGAAAACATCTTCAGGCTGTATACGACAAAGAAAGAGCGGCTTGTACAAAATATTTGAAAGACAAAGTTGTTAACATGAGCTTGGATGGTTGGAGCAACATCCACAACGACCCCATAATTTGCACTTGTGTCACAACAGAAGATGGTGAAACTTACCTTAGAGACACAATCGACATATCTGGAAATTCACATACTGCTGAATATTTACTTGAAATTGCTAAGAACTCAATTCACCAATGCCAAGAACAGTTTGCATGTAAAGTAAGGAGCTTAGTTACTGATAACGCAAGCAATGTGGCAAAAATGCGAGCGGAACTGGCACATGAGGATGACACAAATGTCATTACATACGGTTGTTCTGCCCATTTGTTGCATCTTTTGGCAAAAGACCTGCATATTATTTCGGGTGTCAAGGAACATGTTGTAGAAATTGTTAAATATTTCCGCAATAATCATTTTGCACATGCAACCTACAAGGAAATGGGAGGACTGAAGTTGGTTCTACCACAAGATGTTAGATGGAATACCTTGGCTGAATGCTTGGAACTGTTTATTAACAACTGGTCAAAATTAGTGTCCATTTGCGAAACACATCGAGATAAAATTGATGCTAATATACGAAGCAAAGTATTAAATCTTGGTGTGAAGAGAAATGCCGAGGACCTTTTGGAAAGGTTAAAGCCAATATCTATTGCGTTGGATAAAATGCAGAAAGATACTGCAACCATAGCTGATGCCACAGAAGTTTGGAAAGATTTAGAAGGTTCGCTAGATCGCTTGAACCTCTCAAACAATGTAAAGGTTGCAATACACCACCGCAAGGACCAAGCATTAAAAGAAGAACACTATTTAGCCAATATCTTGCAACCCATCTACAGAGGGAAAAAACTATCTGAGGCAGAAATCAACTCTGCAATGGAGTGGCTCGCCAATACTAACCATGACATTGTGGCAACTGTGCTGAAATTGAAGTGTGAATCTGCACCATTTCAAAAATACATGTTTGCAGATAACGTCGTTAATGAACTAAAACCACTGGACTGGTGGAAGTCGCAATCACTTGGTCTTCCAGCGAAGATAATAAATGTAGCTACTCAGCTACTGACTGCATCGGCTTCATCGGCAGGAGTAGAGAGATTGTTTTCTTCATTTGGTTTTGTGCACACAACAGTCCGAAACCGCTTAGGAACTGCTAAAGCAGGACAACTAGTTTTCCTATTAAAAGTCCTAAATAAACAGTAGGCTTAAAGGACTGATGTATCACTGAAGATGTTTGCTTACTTCAAACGTTAGAGATAGGCTATTGTTAAAAAGTACTTACTCTCTGTAGTTCAATTCTGATTGTTTAATAGTGCAAATTATTAGGTTTCATAATCATCAACTGTTTTAATATTTTTATTTGTGTAAAATAATTTGATTTGCAAAAAGACAAAGTTTTGCTTGTGTACAACTTGATTAAAAAAATCCTATTTAAATCAAAAAAATCCGATTTAAATCAAAAAAATCCGATTTAAATAAAAAAAATCTGATTTTTTTCATTTTTTTAAAAAAAATCATGATTTTTATCCACCCTGAGAGCACTACATTGTCCTCGCAGTCTACTGAGCCAGAAGCTGAAACTCAGGTGCCCCTTCCAGCATACTATACCACCTTACACGGTGACACAGAGGAAGGTGCAGATGAAATTGAAGAGGAGGTGATGATGACCCAGTTGTTGACACGGATTGGCATCCATTGGGGTAAGAGGGTGCTGCTGGCAACAGATCAGAAGAGGAGGAGGATCCGCAGCAGGCATCGACATTGCAGCAGCGGTTATCTGGCAGGCCCGTAACAGTTCAAGAACGTGTTAAAAAAACAAAAAGAGTTGCAGGACAGCTTGGCCAGACTGTCAAATTAGCACAGCGTACAAGCCCTGAAAAGTTTTCCCATAGTAGGAAGAGTGCAGTTTGGCACTTTTTTTACCTAAAATCCTATTGATGAGGCAAAGGTTATCTGTAAGAAGTGCGGAAGGACCTTTAGCCGAGGGAAAAATCGCGGATATTTGAATACCAGTTGCATGCTTAGACATGTAAACACTATGCACTTGCAAGCGTGGACGGACTACAAAACCTCACTGGCTTTGAACGCCTACATTGCCAAACTGATCTCATTAGAGATGATGCCCTTCCGTTTGATTGAAAGCGCAGCGTCCTGAGAGCTCATGGCCTACGCTGTCCCACGCTATGACCTACCCAGTCGGCATTTCTTTGCTAGAAAAGCCATCCCTGCCCTCCAACTGCATGTGAAAGACCGCATTGTCCATGCACTCAAACAATCAGTGAGTGGAAACGTGCACCTCAAAACAGATGCATGGGCCAGTAGGCATGGCCAGGGCATTTACGTGTCTATCACTGTGCACTGGTTTAATGTGGTGGATGCAGGGTCCACGGGGATAGCGGCGGTGTTAGTTATTTCTCAAACTGGTAACATCCCCTTTCACTTAAAATAATCTCTGGATGCAGATTATTATGCAGATCAGTGTCTGACCCATAATCCTTAATATCTCATTTATATATAGGAAAAACATGGATTTATCTCAAATAATCTGGATCACAGATACCAAAGTTCCATTTTATTCAGCTTTGTATGACCTACATGGCCATATAGAAGGTTTAATAGGGTAGATCCTACTAACAGATTCCATGTAAGTACATGTATATATTGCAAATGTTATGGACAAATATTTCTTATAGCTCAACAAGTCTCCTGGCTTTACATCAGATTGATTGCTTCATCTGACTTAAAAAGGAAGCATGGAAGAATACATGCGGATGGTTTGGTCCCAACTGCTGCAAAAGTCAGGGAAAACAGTGTTGTAGCTATATTATATGACATTTCGCTATCATGGGACTCAAAAGGTAATGCTGTAAATATACAATAGTTTGAACAAATCTTTTTAGATATTAAATGATGGTGAAATTTAACAAGTTAAATGCATCAAAATTCTGCAGCAGTTTGTGACAGAAATTTTTTTTTCATGAGTTCATTCATATCCATTATGTATTTTATACACTTTTTGTGCCTTATCGAACAAGGGAGCATGACTCTGCATGACTAGAGATAGGTGAACCCATACGGTAGTTTCAGGCCTGTACAGGACACAGGTTCGTGCACAGATGCAACCAGATGTAGTAGAGCTCAGGATCATCAACATTACAGGTTATAGGTGGAAAGGTGAGCATAACTTTGAATTTTTATTTTTATATTAATAAACATAATATAATATATAATATATAAAATAAAGTTATTATGGGGGAGTGTTTTGTTCAATTAAAGGACTTTTTTCTGCATTTCATCCTAATTTTTTTACGGGGTTAGTAATGGGGGTGTCTTATAGACACATTTCCATTACTAACCCCTGGGCTCGGTGTCAGCGGACATAAAACAGCTGACATCAACCCCAAAACTATTAGCGAATTGCCAATGCAACAGGGCAAAATGCCAGAACTGGCGCATCTAATAAATGCACCTTTTGTAGAGCGGCTGCTATTTTTAGGCTGGGGAGGGCCAATATCCATGGCTCCTATCCAATCTGAGAATACAAACTCCCAGCTGTCTGCTTCAGCTTGGCTGGTTATCAAAAAAAGGGGGACCCCATGCCGTATTTTTTAAATTATTTAATTAAGGACTGAGGATTAGAATGCTAATGTGAACCCAGCCTTACAGGTGCTGTTAATTTAAACTAGAAAGTCTAAACACATACCAGATTTATCAAACAGCATGAACCACTGTGTTAAATCAGACATTTCTAAGACTGTGTTTTCTAAGGGTACTATTTCACTGGCCGATTATCAGCTTGCTATTATTATCAAGCTTGCTTAAAGGAGTTGTCCAGGTTTATCAAGAGAGACTGCAGTCACTGTGTGAATGCTCAAATGCAGTTAATTAAATGTTAGGAATTTAGGAAATTCAATTCTACATTCCAAATGTTGATTACAAACATTTAAGTGGGGTTCATGTTTGTTTCCTTAAGTCCACTTGATTAGACTATAATAATATATATATAGAATGAATCCACACTTGTAGAATGATTGAACCTCGAAAAGGAAATACAAAATAAAAATCTAAATAGTACAAAGAGGAGACAGACCTCAAGAGGGTCACCTTGTTTTATAACATGAAAAGGTTAGATTAACGAATTATACAAAAAATATTAGTTATGATTTGCAGTAATCTTCAAAACCACTGGAGAGATCATACAAATGCATTCATGCTGCAGCTGACACTGTCTTCATCATAGTAAATCATTTTCTTTCTAATCATCTTAATTTTTCCATGTCCTACTTCAGATAAAAGAGACTACATCAAATACATTCCCTCAAATAATATTTACTTCAGTGAATACAGAATAACTTCAGTTCCTTTGAGAGAAAATTATGGTATCTTTCCAAAATTAAAAAAAAAACATTTTGATAATGGGTTCTGGATAATGAAAATTCATCATCTGCCCACCTGTCAGTCACATCTTTAACACTTCCTAGGAAACATAAGAAATGCTTCTATTAATGTGACAATTCAATAATACTAGTCTAACTATTTTCTGAGTGACATCCTAACAATGCATAAACCTGGAACGGAGTATGATACCTTTCATCAATGTGGGAACATAATCAAAACTCAACTCCCAAAATATGTTGAGTAGGACGAAAATTGGTGTGCCATATACTAAAAATACTTGCGCTTTGTCTCCACATATATTCAGTTTAACAATTTTAATGTCCTCACCATTTCATATTTGGAGTTGAAGCTGTAAAGCTCAAAAAATGTATTGCATTGAGCATCACAAAAGCACAAATACAGTTAAAACACAGTTACACATTACACAATTTTTGCAGCATATCGATTTTGCCACAACAAATTGCTCCATAATCACTGCAGTTTTCATTTTCTACATTGAAGGTGTGGACTACATGAGATTTCTACTCAAGAAAGAGCATCCACATCGTAAACCTTCAGCACTTTTGGCATGTCTAAACAAGGCATAGGAAGCTACATTGGATAAATGTGCAATATATAGACCACATTTTACCAACCAAAATGCTAATTCACATAATTTGAATACTTAAAGAAGAATTCTAATATAAGGTATTTATGGCGTATTCAAATTATAAGCCCAAATTATTTAAACAGGTATGTGTCGTGTACACATTTTGAAAAGTAGGCTTCTTCCTTCAGTGACGAGGTGGCCATGCATACACCGCTCTCTACATTTTTATGGGAGTTCCAAACACTAATAAAAGTCTAACTATTTTCTGAGTGACATCCGAACAATGCATAAACTTGAAATCCAGAGGCGTATCTAGGGGGGGCAACCGAGGCATGTGCCCCAGGCGCAGCCAGCGGGGGGGAACGGTCGGGCAGCCTAATGCGGCAGTCCGCAGTGTCTCCCCCCGCGGCAGCATTCTGCCGCCCCCCCAGACTGGAAGTCGGCCTTTCTCTGTGTCGGCTGTCAAGCTGACAGCCGACATAGAGAAGCTGCAACACGCCAGCTCCCAGGGATCAATTGTTCTCGCGTCTGTATAGATGCGAGTACAATTGAAGCTCTGACCACCGGGTCAGAACGACGCCATCAGCGTGAACAGATCATGTCATCACGCTGCTGACGTCACTTGCCGGCGCCCAGAAGCGCGAAGAGCATTGGTGGTAACTTGGTAAGTGCTCCACTCTAGAGCTGAAGAAACCACCGAAGATTAAGGGGGGTACATAATGTGTGGGGAGATTTGTAGTGGGGATGGGGGTGTATTTAATGTGTGGGGAGATTTGGAGTAGGGATGGGGGTTATTTAATGTGTGTGGGGGATTTGGAGTGGGGATGGGGGAATATTTACTGTGTGGGGAGATTTGGAGTGGGGATGGGGTCATTTAACCCCTCTCTGACATCAGACGTACTATCCCGTCCATGAAACCCGTGCCAATCTGACCATGGATGGGATAGTACGTCATAGGCGATCAGCTGCGCTCCCGAGGGAGCGCAGCTAATCGCCGCCGGGTGTCAGCTGATTATCACAGCTGACACCCGTGACTGTATGTCAGGAGCGGTCACGGACCGCTCCTGGCACATTAACCCCTGGCACACCGCGATCAAACATGATCGCGGTGTACCGGGGGCACAGGGGAGCATCGCGCAGGGAGGGGGCTCCCTGCGCGCCCCCCTGAGACCCTCAGACCAGCGCGATGTGATCGCGCTGTTCTGAGGGCTTCCTCCCTCCCAGGACCTGGATCCAAGATGGCGCCGGGGTCCTGGAGGGAGGCGGCTTCCTCAGTGCCTGCTGAGAGCAGGCACTGAGAAGCCTGCAGCTATGCCTGTGCGATCGCTGGTGTGACAGAGTGCTGTGCACACTGTCACACCAGCGATCTGATAAAATACAGTGATGTCCCACCCTGGGACAAAGTAAAAAAGTTAAAAAAATAAACATGTTTTAAAAAAAATTCCAGAATAAATTAAAAAAAATATATATATTCCCCAATAAATTAATTTCTTCCTGTAAATAAAAAAAACAAAACAATAAAAGTACACATATTTGGTATCACCGCGTCCGTAACGACCCCCCCCTATAAAACTGTCCCACTAGTTAACCCCTTTAGTGAACCCCTTAAAAAAAAAAAAAAGCAAAAAAATCAATGCTTTATCATCATACCGCTGAACAAAAAGTGGAATAACACACGATCAAAAAGACCGATATAAACATGGTACCGCTGAAAATGTCATCTTGTCCCGCAAAAAACGAGCCGCCATACAGCATCATCAGCGAAAAATAAAAAAGTTATAGCTCGCAGAATAAAGCGATGCAAAAATAATAATTTTTTATATAAAATTGTTTTTATTCTATAAAAGCGCCAAAACATAAAAAAATGATATAAATGAGGTATCGCCATAATCGTACTGACCCGAAGAATAAAACTGCTTTATCAATTTTACCACACGCGGAACAGTAAAAACACCTCCCCCAAAAGAAATTCATGAATTGCTGATTTTTGTTCATTCTAACCTCCCAAAAGACGGATTTTGGTAAGAACTTACCTGTAAAATCCTTTTCAGCGAAGAAGGAAGGGAGACACACTAGACATTACTAGTGGGTAGGCGGAGCCCAGATGAGATAGACACCTCAGATTAAAAAGAGTGTTGACCGGCCCCTCCAGCTCGGGCTCCTCCTACTCAGCTCTCCAGTTGTACCAAGCTTAAGGAAGAGCAATATCACCAGCGGAGCAACATAACCCCTTCTGAAGGACTTCAGAGAATAAAACACAAAAATACAGGTTATGCATGCATGTAGGCAAAAACCACACAGTTCCAGGTACTACTCACTGGACCTGACCACTGCGATGAGCTGGCAATGCTGGAACAGAGCCTTAGCGCGTCGACCTCAGCCCAGATAATCACTATCAGAGAAGGGTCACGCCGCATCTGAAAAACAACACACTTCTGCCATGGGAGGGATGTGTGTCTCCCTTCCTTCTTCGCTGAAAAGGATTTTACAGGTAAGTTCTTACCAAAATCCGTCTTTCAGCTGCAGATGAAGGAAGGGAGACACACTAGACATTACTAGTGCGACGTCCCAAAGCAGTCCAAAAATTAAGGGTGGGAAAAAACCAAAAGAGGCAGAACCCCAACAACCTTGATAAATGCGCAACAGGCGCCAAATACAAGTTAACTAGAACTTTAAACTACAGCCGCCTGCAGGACCCTACGTCCTAAGGAAGCACTAACGTCCACCTTATAAAATCTTATAAAGGTGTGGACGGAGCGCCAGGTCGCCGCCCAGCAAAGCTAAGCTGCCGAGGCCCCTTGATGGAAAGCCCACGATGAGCCCACAGCTCTCGTGGAATGAGCTCGAACCTTAATCGGGCAAGGTTCGCCTTTAAGTCGGTAAGCCTCCAAAATGGCCGACCGGATCCAACGAGCCATAGAAACCTTGGAAGCCCGTTGACCACGTCGACGACCTGCTGGAATCACAAACAGGGAGTCCGACTTCCGAAAACTTTGGGTAACAGACAAAAAGAACTTCAAAGCCCGCACCAAATCCAATGTGTGCAAGGCCCGTTCCTTCGCATTACTCGGTCCCGGACAAAGGAAGAGCAACACAATATCCTGGTTAAGATGAAATTGCGACACCACCTTAGGTAGAAAATCGCCCCGTGTGCGAAACACTACACGATCCGGGTGAAACTCCAGAAAAGGAGGCAAGTAAGAAAGAGCCGCCAACTCAGAAATCCTTCTCAAAGAGGTGACCGCCACTAGGAAGGCAACCTTCCAAGAGAGCAAAGAAAGACTAACCGAGTCCATAGGCTCAAAAGGCCCGTGTTGAAGAGCCTCCAAGACAAGATTGAGGCGCCAAGGAGACACAGGCGCCTTCCCCGGCGGAAACTGGCGGGTTACTTCGCGAAAAAAGGAACGTACGTCCCTACGTGAGGCGATAGCCTTTCGGAACAGCAAGGACAGAGCAGAAACCTGACCCTCAGGGTGCTCACTGCCAACCCTTGTCCAACCCGAATTGCAGGAAAACCAACAAATTGGGAACGGAAAAAATCCTCGGGTTCCTTGAAGAACCCGAACACCACTAAAAGAAGGCTTCCCAAGTGGTAAATCCTAGTAGTAGCCGGACCTCTGGCAGCTCGCAAAGTGGCAATGACTTCGGCTGAAAAACCTTGACGGATCAATATTTCGGTCTCAAGAACCACGCCGTCAAACGCAGAGACATCAGGTCCGGATGATCAACGGGCCCTTGGGTTAACAGGTCAGAGCGGAAAAGAAGTAGAAATGGTGGCGCTGCCAGGAGCGACCCCAGTGTCGAGAACCACGTCCTCCTTGGCCAATCTGGGGCTATCAACATAGCCGGGATTCTCTCTAGTCTGATCCGACGTAACACCAGGAGGAGTAAGGAAATCGGTGGAAAACATAGATTAGCTCTAATTGGTCCCACGGAGCCACTAGAGCAACCACCGCCACAGCCTTCGGATTCTTGTACCTGGACATGAAAGTCGGTAACTTGGCATTGAACCTGGATGCCATCAGATCCACTTGGGAAGTTCCCCAACGGGAGCACAGCAGTGCAAAAATTTCCGGATGAAGACTCCATTCTCCGGGATCCATCTTCTCGCGACTGAGAAAGTCCGCCGTGGTATTTTGAACTCCCGGAATGTGGATCGCAGAGATAGCTGGCACTCTGGTCTCTGCCCATACTAGGATACGAGATACCTCCACCATGAGCTTGGAACTCCCAGTCCCGCCTTGGTGGTTGATATATATGACCGTCGTCGCATTGTCCGTCTGCACTCGGACTGGCAGACCGCTTAAAGGGACCGTCCAGTGTTGGAGGCAAAGAAAAAAATCGCCCTCAATTTCCAGGATGTTGATCGGCAAGACAGACTCTTCCGACGACCATACTCCCTGAGTCCAAAGATCGTTCCAGACACACCCCCCCCAGCCCGTCAGGCTGGCATCGGTGGTTATGACCGACCACTTCGGAGGGAGGAAGGACTTTCCCAGGGATAACTCTTTCGGACGTATCCACCATCCTAGGGACTCTCGTACCCTGTGGGGGATGATGACACTGCAATCCAGTGAAAACCTGCGATCAATCCCAACGGCTCAGAATGAACCTTTGGAGAGCCCTGGAATGAAACCGGACAACGGAAGTGCTTCCATGGACGCCACCATCAACCCCAGAAGACGCATACAGCTTCGCAGGGACATTGCTGTCGAAGACTTCATAACCCGTGCATGTCGAAGGAGACATGCTTGCTTGTCTGGAGGCAGGGACACCACTGCTCGCACCGTGTCGAAATGCATCCCCAAAAACAGGATTGACTGCGACCGTTCCAGAGACGACTTCTCCCAATTGACTAGCCACCCGAAATCCTCCAGGAGCTGAAGGGATAGATTGCGAGCAATTACCGCCTCCTCCTTCGAAGACGCCACAAACAGAAGGTCGTCCAGGTAGGGAAGTATCGTAACCCCCTGCCTTCGTAGAATCGCCATGAGAGGCGCCAGAATTTTTGTAAAAACTATGGGCGCTGAGGCCAACCCGAATGGCAGAGCCACAAACTGGTAATGGCCCTGACCTATGGCAAAACGAAGGAAGCGTTGGTGAGCCCTTCCGACTGTAATATGCAAATAAGCGTCGCGAATGTCGATTGGCACCAAAAAGTCGTTCTGCGACAAGGCTGCCACAACGGAGCGAAGCGACTCCATGCGGAATTTCCGGGTATGGACATGCCGATTAGATCTTTTGAGATCCAGAATGGGGCGAAATTTGTCCTCCTTTTTGGGGACCACAAACAGGTTGGAATAAAACCCTCTTCCCCGGTCCTCCTGCGGAACCGGTACCACCACACCCTTCTGCAGAAGGGAATCGACCTCTCGCAGTAGAGCGGCAAATAGCTCGGGCTCTGACGGAAAGCGAGATTGGCAAAAACTGTCTGGGGGTCGAGAAGAAAACTTCATAAAGTAGCCTGCCGATACAACCCGCGTCATCCAGGCGTCCGGGACGCGGGAAACCCAAGTCAATTTGAATAGGAGGAGGCGACACCCCACTCGAGAGCCCTCGAGTGAGCTCTGGCGTCAGTCCGCCTTAGCGGGCTTTTTGTCAGCTTCTCGCTTGTCTTGACGGAAACTTTGTTTCCAGGGTATGCGGAATTTCTGAGAATTTCCCCCTTTTTTTTTTTTTTTTTTTTTTTAAAAAGAGAGAGACGACCCGAACCTCAGAGGGCTGACTGAATCATCCCCTGGACCGAAAGGACCGCCGACAACTACCGGCACTAGTCCTGCCAGACGCAGAGGTCACAGCTCTGCGCTGCGGTGAAGCTGTTGCTTTTGCCTTTACCTTGGCAATCAGCTCCGTGAGGTCAGGTCCAAATAGCTGACCACCTTGCAAGCTAGCAAACCCTGTTTGGAAACTGCGTCCACTGTCTAAGGCACAGTGCTCTTCTGACTGTGACTGCTGAGGATTGCGCCCTGGATAGCAGTGATGCAGTATCCTCCAAAAACTGGAAAAGCCCATCTACCTCTATAGAGGAGATCCACCCTGCCACGCCGTCCGTAGACGGTCCAACCGGCTCAGGGAAACTTTACAAGCACACATGGATTCTTAACACCGAATCCATGATCCGCGGCCTCGCAGATGGATTTTTCTGCCATCTACGTTTTTTGTCCAGCGGGTCCTGCAGACTCGCTTTCCCCTTAACAAGGAGGATTTTGCTAAGCTGGGATAAAGGGACATCCACTTCAGGAGAAGGATCCAATTATCATCAACTCCGTAGAACACGGATACGGTGTCTCAATTTTCTGGACACAGGCGTTCCTTTTCCACTGCCCCATTAAGCTCATCCAGTGATGGTAAAGCTTGATTTGATTGAAAACATCCGGGCCGACTTACCAGGACGTCCAGATACCTCCTTCGGTAACTGTAACGCCTCCAATAAAAACCTCTTTACGGCCCAAAAGGGAGGCAGAGTGTCCCTGCCGATCCTCCTTGTCCGAATCAGACATTTTCGTTACGCGGGAAGGAAGGCACCGGCTTGTGTCGCTTCCTGACATGAGAGGATCTAGCTGACACTCAATAATAGAAAATCAGACAGGTCATCAATAGAAACTAGCGAGGGCCTCCATTTTGTGGAAACCTCCGACCGCTGCGCTTGACACCGTCCAGTTCTGCGCGTCAGATACGCGAGACTGATCCTGTAGCGGATCTGGGAGACGGTTGCACAGTATATGGCAGGTTAAACCTGTCAGTAATGTGGTTTCTTAAAGAAAAAACGAAAACGCTGAAGGGTTAAAGCTCTTAAGAAGAGAGCTACCCCAGCTGTCCCCCATTAAGAGTTAACCGCCTAAGAAGGGGTTAAAGTCGCAGACTCCCCACAACCTTAATAATGAAAAGGGTGTGCGAGCCCACGTGCCTCTTATAAGGCAGCAGCTATAGGACAGCTATGCCACACTTAACAAGAAAAAAACGTTCACAATATCGCTAAAAAATTGCGCTGTTTGTAAGTCGCAATGACCACCAAAGTCATTAAGGGGATCGCTAACCGCCTATGCGTTGTTAATGAGATCGCCCAGATTGGCAGCTACTAGCGACATTAAAAATGATCACACAAACGATCGCATAGTACGCGTCGTCGTTAGCAAGAACGTATAGTGGCAGTATTACTGTCGCAGGCTCCCCACAACCTCTTATATTGAAAAGGTGTGCGAGCTTTGAGATAACAGCTGCAGGCAGCGCAGTCTGCCACCCATTTGTGCCTCAGAAAGGCGCCCGCGCTGTGGGGGTGAAGGGGTTAAGCTTCTGCCCTAGACGGGTAGAAGGGACTCACCCAGCTGGTCGCGGTGCAGAGCTGCCGAGAGGGGAGGAGAGCGATGTCCGAGGAAGCTTTCAGCCTGTCAGCATTACTCGGCTAATGGCCGCCGCGCTGTGTCTCCGTGTGCTTCATGAGGGAAGCCGGAAAAGGAGACTGCCGTAAAGCGCGCGCTCAGAGCGGCGCGAAATTCAAATAAAAAAGGGCGCGCAGCTCCTCTCTCCCCCGTTCCTATGTCCTGCAGGCATCCACCTGCGGACAAAAAACACACAGTCACCGCATGTATATTGTAACAGCGACTGCCGCAGCAGTCGCTGAAAACACTCAAACACACATTAAATGTGGAGTACTCACCAGCCGAAAGAGCCACAGGGACCCCCAGGGGTTTCTGGCGCGTGCCCATGCTTCCCCCCAGGGCGGGGATCGCAGTGACCCCTGTACCGCGGTTTGCGTCCCTGCCAGGGAAGCCATCCTCATCCCCCCGGGCCGGCAGGGTTCTGCAGGGACCACCATATAGGGAAATACAGATCCACCAAGGGAGAGGTTGGGGTCCAGCAGCGCTTAGACCCCTGAGACCTCTAGACCACATTTGGTGATCCAAGTCTCTTGTCCGATAAAAAATAATAAAATCTTCTGAGGAGCTGCTTCCAGCAGCGACTATCTTCTCTGACCTCAAATTGAAAACTGGAGAGCTGAGTAGGAGGAGCCCGAGCTGGAGGGGCCGGTCAACACTCTTTTTAATCTGAGGTGTCTATCTCATCTGGGCTCCGCCTACCCACTAGTAATGTCTAGTGTGTCTCCCTTCCTTCAACTGCAGCTGAAAATCGATATAAAAAGCGATCAAAAAATGTCACATGCTCAAAAATGGTACCAATAAAAATGTCAATTCGTACCGCAAAAAATAAGACCTCACATGACTCAGTGGGCCAAAATATGCAAAAATTATAGCTCTCAAAATGTGGCGATGCAAAAAACTATTTTTGCAATAAAAAGCGTCTTTTAGCGTGACAGCTGCCAATCATAAAAACCCGCTATAAATAGTAAATCAAACCCCCCCTTTATCACCCCCTTAGTTAGGGAAAAATAATAAAATTAAAAAAATGTATTTATTTCCATTTTCCCATTAGGGTTAGAGTTGCAGCTAAAGTTAGGGTTAGGGTTGGCGCTAAAGTTAGGATTAGGGTTAAGATTGGGATTAGGGTTAGGGGTGTGTTAGGGTTAGGTTTGTGGTTAGGGTTGGGACTAGGGTAAGGGGTGTGTTGGGGTTAGGGTTGGAGTTAGAATTGGGGGGTTTCCGCTGTTTAGGCACATCAGGGGCTCTCCAAACGTGACATGGCGTCTGATCTCAATTCCAGCCAATTCTGCGTTGAAAAAGTCAAACGGTGCTCCTTCACTTCTGAGCTCTGCCATGCGCCCAAACAGTAGTTTACCCCCACATATGGGGTATCAGCATACTCTAGACCCCAAGAGTTATTGTGCAATTTGTCCTATTTCTTCTGTTACCCTTGGGAAAAAAAAAACTGGGGGCGAAAATATCATTTTTGTAAAAAAAAAATGATTTTTTTGTTTTTACGGTTGTACATTATAAACTTCTGTGAAGCACTTGGGGCTTCATAGCGCTCACCACACATCTAGATAAGTTCCTTGTGGGGTCTATTTTCCAAAATGGGGTCACGTGTGGGGGGTTTCCACTGTATAGGCGCATCAGGGGCTCTCCAAATGCGACATGACGCCCCCAGACCATTCCATCAAAGTCTGCAATCCAAAACGTCACTACTTACCTTCTGAGCCCTGACGTGCGCCCATACAGTAGTTTTCTCCCACATATTGGGTATCAGCGTACTCAGGACAAATTGGACAACAACTTTTGGGGTCCAATTTCTCCTGTTACCCTTGTGAAAATAAAATATTGGGGGCGAAAAAATCATTTTTGTAAAAAAAAAAAAGATTTTTTATTCTTACGGCTGTGCGTTATTAACTTCTGTGAAGCACTTCGGGGTTCAAAGTGCTCACCACACATCTAGATAAGTTCCTTGTGGGGTCTAGTTTCCAAAATGGTGTCATTTGTGGGGTTTCCACTGTTTAGGCAGATCAGGAGCTCGCCAAACACGACATGGCGTCCAGCCAATTCTGCGTTGAAAAAGTCAAACGGCGCTCCTACCCTTCCAAACTCTGCCATGCACCCAAACAGTGGTTTACTCCCACATATGGGGTATCAGCGCACTCAGGACAAATTGCACAATAACTTTTGGAGTCTTGTTACCCTTGGGAAAATAAAAATTGGGGTGAAAAGATCATTTTTGTGGAAAAAATATGATTTTTTAATTTTACGGCTCTACGTTATAAACTTGTGTGAAGCACTTGGGGGTTCACATTGCTCACCAAAGATCTAGATAAGTTCCTTAGGGGGTCTAGTTTCCCAAATGGGGTCATTTGTGGGGGTTTAGTTACATCAGGGGCTCTCCAAATGCAACATGGTGTCCAATTTCAATTCCAGCCAATTTTGGTTGGAAAAAGTCAAATGGTGCTCCTTCCATTCCGAGCTCTGCCGTGCGCCCAAACAGTGGTTCCCCCCCACATATGGGGTATCAGCGTACTCAGGACAAATTGGACAACAACTTTTGTGGTCCAATTTCTCCTGTTACCCTTGGGAAAATAAAAAATTAGTGACTAAAAATAATTTTTGTGGGAAAAAAATAGGATTTTTTATTTTCATGCCGGGCATTATAAACTTGTGTGAAGCACTTGGGGGTTCAAAGTGCTCACCAAAGATCTAGATAAGTTCCTTAGGGGTCTAGTTTCCAAAATGGGGTCACTTGTGGGGGGTTTCCACTGTTTAGGCTCATCTGGGGCACTGCAAACAGAACATGACCCCCATCAACGTCTGCATTCCAAAATGTTACTACTTCCTTTCCAAGCCCTGCCGTGCGCCCAAGCAGTTCCCCCCCCCACATATGGGGTATCAGCATACTCAGGACAAATTGGACAACAACTTTTGGGGTCCAATTTCCTTGGGAAAATTCAAAAATTTGGGACTAAAAAATAATTTTTGTGTAAAATTGTTTTTTTTTTTTCACACCCAGGCATTATAAACTTTTGTGAAACACTTGGGGGTTCAAAGTGCTCACAACAGATCTAGATAAGTACCT
This sequence comes from Oophaga sylvatica, assembly GCA_033576555.1. Taxonomy (NCBI): domain Eukaryota; kingdom Metazoa; phylum Chordata; class Amphibia; order Anura; family Dendrobatidae; genus Oophaga; species Oophaga sylvatica. Next base: position 24,917,902 of record JARQOD010000007.1, read on the forward strand.
TAGGGGGTCTAGTTTCCAAAATGGTGTCACTTGTGGGGGGTTTCCACTGTTTAGGCGTATCAGAGGTTCTCCAAACGCGACATGGCGTCCAATCTCAATTCCAGCCAATTTAAGTTTGAAAAAGTCAAACGGCGCTCCTTCCCTTACGAGCTCTGCCGTGTGCCCAAACAGTGGTTTTCCCCCACATATTGGGTATTGGCGTACTCAGGAGAAATTGCACAACAACCTTATCTGTCCTTTTTCTCCTTTTACCCTTGTAAAATTAAAAAAAAGTTTGTAAAAGATCATTTTTGTGGCTAAAAAGTTAAATATTCACTTTTTCCTTCCACGTTGCTTCAGCTCCTGTGAAGCACCTGAAGGGTTAATAAACTTCTTGAATGTGGTTTTGAGTACCTTGAGGGGTGCAGTTTTTAGAATGGTGTCACTTTTGGGTATTTTCTGCCATATAGACCCCTTAAAGTGACTTCAAATATGAGGTGGTCCCTAAAAAAAATGGCTTTGTAAATTTTGTTGTAAAAATGAGAAATCGCTGGTCAACTTTTAACCCTTATAACTTCCTAAAAAAAAAAATTTTGGTTCCAAAATTGTGCTTATGTAAAGTAGACATGTGGGAAATGTTATTTCTTAACTATTTTGTGTGATATATTTCTCTGTTTTAAGGGAATAAAAATTCAAAGTTTGAAAATTGCAAAATTTTAAAAATTTTCGCCATATTTGCGTTTTTTTCAAAAATAAACGCAAGTTATATCGAAGAAATTTTACTTCTAACGTGAAGTACAATATGTCTTGAGAAAACAAACTCAGAATCACGAAGATCCGTTGAAGCGTTCCAGAGTTATAACCTCAAAGAGACAGTGGTCAGAATTGTAAAAAGACGGATTTTGGTAAGAACTTACCTGTAAAATCCTTTTCAGCGAAGGAAGGAAGAGAGACACAGTCATTACTAGTGGGTAGGCGGAGCCCAGATAGGATTGACACCTCAGATTAAAAAGAGTGTTGACCGGCCCCTCCAGCTCGGGCTCCTCCTACTCAGCTCTTCAGTCGTACCCAAGCTTAAGGAAGAACAATATCACCAGCGAAGCAACATAACCCCTTCTGAAGGACTTCAGAGAAAAAACATAAGAGTACAGGTTATGCATGCATTCGGCAAAAAAATCACACAGTTACAGGTACTACTCACTGAACCTGACTACTGCGATAAGCTGGCAATGCTGGAACAGAGCCGTAGCGCGTCGACCTCAGTCCAGATAATCGCTATCAGAGAAGGGTCACGCTGCATCTGTAAATACAACAACACACTTCTGCCATGGGAGGGAGCTGTGTCTCTCTTCCTTCGCTGAAAAGGATTTTACAGGTAAGTTCTTACCAAAATCCGTCTTTCAGCTGCAGATGGAAGGAAGAGAGTCACAGTCATTACTAGTGGGACGTCCCAAAGCAGTCCAAAAATTAGGGTGGGAAAAAACCAAAATAGGCAGAAACCCAACAACCTAGATAAATGCGCCACAGGCGCCAAATACAAGTTAACTTAAAACTTTAAATTACCGCTGCCTGCAGGACCCTACGTCCTAAGGCCGCATCAGCGGAAGCACTGATGTCCACCTTATAAAACTTTGTAAATGTGTGGACGAAACACCAGGTCGCCGCTCGGCAGAGCTGAGCTGCCGAAGCCCTTGATGAAAGGCCCACGATGAAGTCACAGCCCTCGTGGAGCGAGCTCGAATCTTAATCGGGCAAGGTTCGCCATTAAGACGGTAAGCCTCCAAAATGGCCGACCGAATCCAACGAGCTATAGAGTCCTTGAAAACTCGTTGATCACGCCTACGACCTGCTGTAATCACAAACAGGGAATCTGACTTTCGAAAACCTTGAGTAATAGACAAAATAGAACTTCAAGACCCGCACTAAATCCAATTTGTGCAAGTTCCGTTCCTTTGCATTCCCTGGGCCCGGGCAAAGCGAGGGCAACACAATATCCTGGTTAACATGAAATTGCGACACCACCTTAGGTAGAAAATCGCCCCGTGTGCGAAGCACTACTCGATCCGGGTAAAACTCCAGGAAAGGAGGCGAGCAGGAAAAAGCTGCCAACTCAGAAACCCTTCTTAAAGAGGTTACTGCCACTAAGAAGGTAACCTTCCAAGAAATTAAAGAAAGGCTAGCAGAACCCATAGGCTCAAAAGGTATATGCTGAAGAGCCTCCAAGACAAGGTTGAGCCGCCAAGGAGACACAGGCGCCTTCCGCAGTGGAAACTGACGGGTTACTCCGCGAAAAAAGGAACGTACGTCCCTACGCGAGGCGATAGTCTTCCGAAATAGCAAAGACAGGGCAGAAACCTGACCTTTCAGAGTGCTAACTGCCAAACCTTTTGTCCAGCCCGTACTGTAGCAAAGCCAACAAATTGGGAATGGAAAAAAATCCTCGGATTCCTTGAAGAACCCGAAACCACGAAAAGACCAAGTCTTGTGATAAATCTTAGTAGTAGCCGGACCTCTGGCAGCTCGCAGAGTGGCAATGACTTCGGCTGAAAAACCTCTACGGGTCAAGGTTTCGGTCTCAAGAGCCACGCCGTCAAAGGCAGAGACTTCAAGTCCGGATGACGAACGGGCCCCTGGGTTAACAGGTCCGGGCGAGGAGGAAGTGGGAATGGCGGTGCCGCCAAAAACGACACCAGTGTCGAGAACCACGTCCTCCTTGGCCAATCCGGGGCTATCAACATAGCCGGAATTCTCTTCCAGTCTGATCCGACGCAGCACCAGAGGAAGTAAAGATATCGGCGGAAACACATAGACTAGCTCGAAATGGTCCCACGGAGCCACCAGAGCAACCACCGCCACAGCCTTCGGGTCCTTGTACCTGGACATGAAGGTCGGTAGTTTGGCATTTGAACCTGGATGCCATCAAATCCACTTGGGGAGTTCCCCAACGGAAGCACAGCAGCGCAAAAATTTTCGGATGAAGACTCCATTCTCCAGGATCCATCTTCTCGTGACTGAGGAAGTCCGCCGTGGTATTCTGGACTCCTGGAATGTGATCGCAGAGATGGCTGGAACCTTGGTCTCGGCCCATAGCAGGATCCGAGACACCTACATCATGAGGCTGGAGCTCCTTGTCCCGCCTTGGTGGTTGATATACGCAACGCCGTCGCGTTGTCTGTCTGCACTCGGACTGGTAGACCGCTTAAAGGGACCGTCCAGTGTTGTAGGCAAAGGAAAAATTGCCCTCAACTCCAGGATGTTGATCGGTAGAACAGACTCTTCCGATGACCATACTCCCTGGATCCAAAGATCGTTCCAGACACCCCCCCAGCCCGTCAGGCTGGCATCGGTGGTTATGACCGACCACCTCGGAGGGAGGAAAGATTTCCCCAGGAATAACGCTCCTGGACGTAACCACCATCCTAGGGATTCTCGCACCCTGTGAGAGATGATGACGCTGCAATTCAGAGAAGCTTGCGATCGATCCCAACGACTCAGAATGAGCCTTACGAGGGCCCTGGAATGAAATTGGGCAAATGGAAGTGCCTCCATGGACGTCAAACCCAGAAGGCGCATACACTTCCGAAAGGACATTGCTTGCCGTAGACCTCATAATCTGTACATGTCGAAAGAGACATGCCCGCTTGTCTGGAGGAAGGGACACCACCGTCCGTACAGTGTCGAAATGCACTCCCAAAAACAGGATTGACTTCCAGAGACGACTTCTCCCAATTGACCAGCCACCCGAAATCCTCCAGGAGCTGAAGGGATAGATTGCGAGCCGTCCCCTCCTCCTCCTTTGAGGACGCCACAATCAGAAGGTCGTCCAGGTAGGGAAATCGTAACCCCCTGTCTTCGAAGAATTGCCATGAGGGGCGCTAGAATTTTTGTAAAAACTCTGGGCGCCGAGGCCAAGCCGAATGGCAGAGCCACAAACTGGCAATGGTCCTGACCTATGGCAAAACGAAGGAAGCGCCGGTGAGCCCTTCCGACGGGAACATGCACATAAACGTCGCGAATGTCGATTGACCAAAAAAGACGTTCTGCAACAGGGCTGCCACAACGGAGCGAAGCGACTCCATGCGGAATTTTCGGGATGTAAACATGCCGATTCAATCTTTGAAATCCAAAATAGGGTGAAATTTGTCCTCCTTTTTGGGGACCACAAAGAGGTTGGAATAAGAATCCTCTTCCCCGGTCCTCTGCGGAACCGGTATCACCACACCCTTCTGAAGAAGGGAATCGACCTCTCGTAGTAGAGCGGCAAATAGCTCGGCTCTGATGGAATGCGAGATTGGCAAAACCTGTCCGGGGGTCGAGAAAGAAACTCTATGAAGTAGCCTGCCAACACAACCTGTGTTACCCAGGCGTCCGACACACGGGAAACCCAAGTCGGTTTGAATTGGAGTAAACGACCCTCCACTCGAGAGCGCTCGAGTGAGACCCAGACGTCAGACCGCTTTAGCGGGTTTTTTGCCAGCTTCTGTCTTAATGGAAGTTCTGTTTCCAGGGTATGCGGAATTTCTGAGAAATTCCCCCTTTTTTTTTAAAAAAAGACAGGAACGACCCAAACCCCCAGAGGGTTGACCGGATCATCCCCTGGACCGAAAGGACCGCCGACAACTACCGGCACTAGTCCTGCCAGACGCAGAAGTCACAGCTCTGCGCTGCGGTAAAGCTGTTTCTTTTGCCTCAGAAATCAGCTCTGTGAGGTCAGATTCAAATAGCTGACCACTTTGTAAGCTAAAGATAGCAAACCCTGCTTGGAAACCGCGTTCCACTGTCTAAGCCACAGTGCTCTTCTGACTGTGACTGCAGAGGATTGCACCCTGGATAGCAGTGACGCAGAATCCTTCAACTTGAAAAGCCCATCTATCTCGATAGAGGGGATCCATCTTGTCACGCCGTCCGTAGACGGTCCAAACGGCTCAGGGAAACTTTACAAGTACACATAGATCCTTAATACTGAATCCATGACCCGCGGCCTCGCAGATGGATATTGTTGCCATCTCCATTTTTCTGTCCAGCAGGTCTTGCAGACTCGCCTTCCTTTACCAGGATAAAGGGACATTCACTTCAGGAGATCCAATTAACAATCAACTCCGTAGAAAACGGATACAGATTGTAAAGCCGTCGCGACCTATGCGACTCCTGAAACATCCGGGCCGACTTACCAGGACGCCTAGTTACCTCTCTCTGGTAACTGTAACGCCCTCATGGCTCCAATAGTATGGTCCATGAGAGAGGCAGAGTGTCCCTGCCGATCCTCCTTGTCCGAAACGGACATCTTCGCTACGCGAGAAGGAAGGCACGATTTGTGTCGCTTCCTTGAGAGGATCTAGCTAACACTCCATAACCTAGAAGGTCAGACAGGCCATCATAGAAACTAGCGAGGGCCTCCATTTTGACACCACTGGAACCTCCGACCGCTGTGCATGACGCTGTCGGGGTCTGCGTGTCAGATAGTCCGCATCTGACATGTCCTTGCACAGTATATGGCAGGTTAAACCTGTCAGTAACTAGAACAGTGTGTTTCTTAAAGAAAAAACAATCGCTGAAGGGTTAAAGCTCTTAAAGAGAGAGCTACCCCAGCATTAATAGTTAACCGCCTAAGAAGGGGTTAAAGTAGCAGACTCCCCACAACCTTGATAATGAAAAAGTTGTGCGAGCCCCAAGTGCCTCTTATAAGGCAGCAGCTGCAGGACAGCTTTTTATGCCACACTAACAGAAAAACGTTCCACAAGATCGCTAAAAATTGCGCTGTTTTGTATATCGCAATGACCGCCAAAGTTGTTAAGGAGATCGCTGACCGCTTATGCGATGTTAATGAGATCGCCCAGATTGGCAGCTACTAGCGACATTAAAAAATGATCACACAAACGATCGCATTAGTATGCGTCGTTATCAGGATCGTTAGTGGGAACGTATAGTGGCAGTATTAAAATCGCAGACTCCCCACAAACTCTTTATTATTATTGAAAAGAGTGTGCGAGCCCCTTATGCGATAACAGCCGTAGGACAGCGCAGTCTGTCACTCATTAGTGCCCCAGAAGGCACCCGCGCTGTGGGGGTGAAGGGGTTAAGCTTCTGCCTGCGGGCTAGAAGCGACTCACCCAGCTGGTAACAGTGTAACATCTTGCCGGGAGGGGAGGAGGGAGAAGAGCCAGAAGAAGCTTTCAGCCTGCTTCTTTAATGGCCGCCGCGCTGTGCCTCCGTGTGCTCCATGAGGGAAGCCGGAAATAGAGACAGCAGTAAAGCGCGCGCTCAGAGCGGCGCGAAAATTCAAATAAAAAGGCGCGCACTCCTCTCCTATGTCCTGCAGGCATCCACCTGCGGACAAAAAACACAGTCACCGACATGTAATGTACAGCGGCTGCCGCAGCAGTCGCTTACACACTCACACACACATTAATAAAAATGTGAGGTAAAAATGTGAGGTACTCACCAGCCGAAGCGCCACAGGGACCCCCAGGGGTTTCTGGCGCTATGCCCATGCTTCCCCCCAGGGCGGGGGATGCAGTGACCCCTGCAGCGCGGTTTGCGCCCCCGCCAGGGAAGCCATCCTCATTCCCCCGGGCCGGCAGGGTTCTACAGGGACCACCATTAGGGTAATACAGATCCGCCAAGGGAGAGGTGGGAGTCCAGCAGCGCTGAGACTCCTGAGACCTCTAGACCACATTTGGTGATCCAAGTCTCTTGTCCGATAAAAAATAATAAAATCTTCTGAGGAGCTGCTTCCAGCAGCGACTATCCTCTGAGACCTCAAATTGTAAACTGAAGAGCTGAGTAGGAGGAGCCCGAGCTGGAGGGGCCGGTCAACACTCTTTTTAATCTGAGGTGTCAATCCTATCTGGGCTCCGCCTACCCACTAGTAATGACTGTGGCTCTCTTCCTTCCATCTGCAGCTGAAATTGGCCCGGTCATTAACATGCAAACCACCCTTGGGGGTGAAGGGGTTAATGTGTGGGGAGATTTATAGTGGGGATGGCGGTTATTTAATGTGTGGGGAGATTTTGAGTGGGGATGGGGTTGATTTAATGTGTGGGGAGATTTGGAGTAGGGATGGGGTTATTTAATGTGTGGGGGGATTTGGAGTGGGGATGGGGGTTACTTAATGTGCAGGGGGAATTTGGAGTAGGGATGGGGTTATTTAATGTGTGGGGAGATTTGGAGTAGGGCTGGGGGTTATTTAATGTGTGGGGAGATTTGGAGTGGGGATGGGGGTTATTTAATGTGTGGGGAGATTTGGAGTAGGGATGAGGGTTATTTAATGTGTGGGGGGATTTGGAGTGGGGATGGGGGGTTATTTAATGTGTGGGGAGATTTGGAGTAGGGATGAGGGTTATTTTATGTGTGGGGAAATTTGGAGTGGGGATGGAGGGGTTATTTAATGTGTGGTGGGATTTGGAGTAGGGATGGAGGGTTATTTAATGTGTGGGAAGATTTGGAGTAGGGATGGGGGGTTATTTAATGTGTGGGGAGATTTGGAGTGGGGATGGGGTTATTTAATGTGTGGGGGATTTGGAGTGGGGGGTTATTTAATGTGTGGGGGGATTTGGAGTGGGGATTTGGGTTATTTAATGTGTGGGGAGATTTTGAGTAGGGATGGGGGATTATTTAATGTGTGGGGAGATTTGGAGTGGGGATGGGGGTTATTTAATGTATGGTGAGCTGAGTGGGGATGGGGGTTTATTTAATGTGTTGTGAGATTTGGAGCGGTGATGGGTTTTTTTTTAATGTGTGGGGGATTTGGAGTGGGGGGTTATTTAATGTGTGGGGGGATCTGGAGTGGGGATGGGAGGTTATTTAATGTGTGGGAAGATTTTGAGTAGGGATGGGGGGTTATTTAATGTGTGGGGAGATTTGGAGAGGGGATGGGGGTTATTTAATGTGTGGGGGGATTTGAAGTGGGAGGTTATTTAATGTGTGGGGGGATTTGGAGTGGGAATGGGGGTTATTTTATGTGTGGGGGGATTTGGAGTGAGGATGGGGGGTTATTTAATGTGTGGGGAGATTTTGAGTAGGGATGGGGGTTATTTAATGTGTGGGGGGGATTTGGAGTGGGGATGGGGGGTTATTTAATGTGTGGGGAGATTTTGAGTAGGGATGGGGGTTATTTAATGTGTGGGGGGGATTTGGAGTGGGGATGGGGGGTTATTTAATTTGTGGGGAGATTTTGAGTAGGGATTGGGGGTTATTTAATGTGTGCGGAGATTTGGAGTGGGGATGGGGGTTATTTAATGTGTGGGGGGATTTGGAGTGGGGGGTTATTTAATGTGTGGGGGGATTTGGAGTGGGTATGGGTGGTTATTTAATGCGTGGGGAGATTTTGAGTAGGGATGGGGTTATTTAATGTGTGGGGAGATTTGGAGTGGGGAGTGGGGATTATTTAATGTGTGGGGAGATTTGGAGTGGGGATGGCGTCATTTAATGTGTGTGGAGGGATTTGAGGACACAAAATTAGGAGCATGTATGTATGAGGAAACAGTATGGGGATGGGTGCAGACAGCATGGGGAGCAAACGGGGAATGTATGTGGACACAGTATGAGTAGCGATGGGAAAAATGCATGTGGACACAGTTTGGGGAGTGAGAGTGATGGCATGTGTGCACACACAGTATGGGGAGTCAGGGGTATGTGTGAGCAGACAGTATAGAGAGTGAAGGGGTAAATATATGAAGAGACAGTATGTTGAACAGGGGGGGATGTGAGAGGAGACAGTATGAGGAAGGAGGGGAATAGTGTGAGGCAACAGTACGGGGGGAGAAGAGTGAGTGGGTACAGAATAGAGACTGAGTAGTGGGGGCGTAGAATGGGGGGCAGTGTAAGGGTACAGCCAGGAGGGGACAGTATACCAAGGAGGGGGAGTGTGATGAAAAGGTACAGTATAGAGACTGAGCCCTATAGGGAGGACACAGTGTGAGAGGACAGTGTGAAAAGGTATCCCAGTCTGGAAAGGAGAGGTGAGTGTGAAGAGCATGTGTCAAAAGAAGGACAGTGTGGGCGTCATATTTTGTGCAGACAATATAGTGAGGGGCAATTATTTATTCAGGGGCTCAACGTACTGCAGATATTTTTATTCAAGAGCATTATAATGACACTGCTATCTTTAAGTGCATCGTGTGGAGATTTGCTGCAGAAGACTGGAGAAGATGGAAGTCTGCAGAGACAGCTGTGGATGAGAAAACTCATCATGGGGTCTGGACAAGATGAAGAAAAGAAGGAGAACGACTCCAGAGACGACGTCATCTATAACGTACCTGGATGTAAATATTATTTGTAAAACTGACTTATTCTCATGTTTTTATTTCAGTTAGTAGCATTAATGGGGTTGTCCAGGATTGTGCCGAGTCTGTAGTCATTCTTTGTGACTGCAGACTTCTGAATTCTCACAATGCTCACTGAACGCTGTTAGGATTCTCTCGTGCCAGTGATTTACATACACGAGGTCACATGCTGACTAGACATGTATGGCCTCACTCAATGAAAATGGATGGAGCGAGGCCGGGCACGTCTAATCGGCATGTGGCCAAAAGTATATAAATCACACACTTGTGCTGACAAGACCGTGTAATCTTGCCACCAGTAAAGGAGAATCCTAAAAGTATGCATTGCATTCGTTGTGAGAATTCAGAAGACTGCAATGTCAGGATTCAGCTCTGCAGGTTCCAGTAGTCATCACATGGACACTTCACACATATGCGACTCACATACTTATGGTCCTGTGACAACTAGCTTTTCTTCCTGCTTGTCTCAGTTTTTCACGAGCAGCTCCTCGATACATGACTAAGTGTGCAAATCGCATGTGTGCTGGGGGTGGGCCGAACCAAATTCTTGCCCCGGGTGCCATAAAGCCTAGATACACCTCTGCTGGAACCTTCCATCAATGTGGGAAGGCTACTGCAGTTCACGACTGCCAGGTCACACAAAGGGCAGCACGAGAGCTGGAATGATGAGCGGTGACGTTACAGCTCATCATTCCAGCTCTTGCACTGTGCAACATGAGACTCGGTGGCTGTGAAATGCGGTAACCTTATTGACATCACCGCTTGTCACAGCAGCCAGGTTCCCCAAGTGCAGGGTGAGAACTGGCAATCGCTGCTGCTAGTCTATGGAGCTTCTGAACGGAACCCCATACACTGAACAAAGAAAATGGGAATAGTCATGGGACCTTGATTTGGACTACAGTGGACCGGTGTTTTTTTTTTTTAAGCACTTATCGACAGCGGGCATATATTTATGCCGATGTCGGTCTGCCTCCCTTTTATGTGAGCCCCTGTGGTGAGCCCACATCTTTCCCGGGACATGTCAGCTGTTTTGAAGAGCTGACATGTGCCCGCAATAGCCGCGGGTTTAATCACGATCCACCCGTGGCTATTAACTAGTTAAATGCCAGTGTCAAATGCTGACAGCGGCATTTAACAAGCGCTTACAGCCATAGGACCGGAAATACACTCATTGTTGACCCGCATCATGTGATCGCGGATCACCGGTGCATCGGAATGACAACCCAAGTCTCCTGGAGACCTATATGGTTGTCAGTGCCAGCTTGCTATGAGCACCACCCTTGTTAATAGCAGTGATCCACCCACGGCTATTAACTAATTAAATGCCGCTGTCAAATGCTGACAGCGGCATCTAACTAGTGCTTCTGGCCATCGGGCCGGAAATACGCTCACCGGTGACCCACGTCACGTGATCGCGGGTCACTGGTGCGTTGGCATGACAACCCGAGGTCTCCTGCTAGATCTTAAACTTATAGAAAAGACTTGAAGCTAACAAACTCGTTTAAGCCAAAAAGAGTGATATTTAGAGAAACCATCCATTTTGTCTCCAATTGTAGAAGTTTACGCTTTTAGATCGCCACCTCTTGCACCCATGTATGCCCGGTCTATGCTACAGACACTCAGGCCTTTTGGGTTGCAATTATGTTGTTTATGAAAAAGCCTTGGGATACTTTTCAGTTTCTCAAAATCTAGAGCTTCCTTTTTTGCATTAACAATATCCCTTACATGCTACTGTATCCGGATTTTTAAAGCTCTGGTAGTCATTCCTATGTACAGTATATTAGGTTACAGGCGTATGTAAGATGATAGATAACGGATTCTGTATTACATGAAATATGATGAACAATTTCGAAAGTTTTGTTACCCTTGGCATTGGAGAACTGTGTATTTTTAGGAATAAATTTACATACGGAACATGTCCAGCAGGAAAAAGCCACATGGTGGACCCTTACAGTCGAAAAAAAATTGATTGGTTTTAGATGGGACATAGTGGCTGTCATTTCTATTCTGCATTCTATTCCTGTACATATCACATAGCCGGCACACTAATGACAAACTTTATCTCATCCGTGTGTGGGACATATGGACGTCCATGCTGTCAGGATAAAATCAAGTGTCCGCATGTAGGTGACGCAGATACACAGTCTATGTGAACACACGGACATGTGCACAGCCCCACGAGCATTTGTTAATGTCTCCAATATGTGTGAAAATTGTCATCACACATACTGGAGACACTGACGTGTTATGGGGGCCTCAGAAGGCTCGTACAGTGACATTGGTAACATAGAAACATTTAATCAAGTTCTAATTTGAAAAAATTACAAATATCTGATCATAATGTACAAAATGCCCAGGTACATAACAGTAGCTGGATTGTAATATTACTTAACTTATTCTCCTAATTTCTTGATATTTAGCACAATAATTTAGTGTATTTCTTAAATTCATAAGGTGTAATGTACACTTATTTTTTTCTCCTGTTAGCTCCTCATAATACAGAAAGAAAGACAACCATAAAATACATTCCAGTCAGAAGTGAGAAAATATGTAATTTGCATGATAACCTATCACCTCTGTGCTAATAATTGTGTAAATGTAAAATTTGAGTCTTTAGCAACTAGACATGTCTGTTGTACTGGGAAGATAATACATAGCTTATCTCTAATTGAAGCTGGTAACTGAAACTTTGTCTACCTAGTAAACTCCTGATTTATGAAATAAAAGACATGCTCACAAACAAATTCCTTTATTTCTTCACTATGGTCACCCAATGCAAATAACAAAACATGCTGTAATCACTTTTTACTTTCTAGATTTATATGAATTCTTATTTTACTTGAACATAAACTGGTTGTATACCTTCTTAAGTTATCACAAAATCAGAGAATCGGTAAACATGTCAATGATTTGCAAATGATGGTAAAATGTTAACAAATGTCCCAAAACATTTCTTTCTATTCAGTATTGAGTATGATCGCCAAGTGCAAAAATACATGAACTTATGCGCCTTGGCATGTTATCAATGAGGTTATTAAAGGTTGTTTTAGGAATGTTCTGTCACGCTGAAAGCACTTAGACACACAAATCAACAAGATCCACTGCTGGCAGCTCTCTTTGCAATAACCAACCAATGACGCCCTAGATAGTAGAATAGTCTTGAGACACTGCAGGGTATGGTGGCACCTTTAGGCCATTAAGGTTACTTACAGTAACACAAGAAACATACAGTCACGATTCATTTTTGGATTCGCGATAGCTCTGGTTCCGCTATAATTTAAATGTAGCTTTTTTCCTTTCAGGACAGCAAAGGTTAAAGTCTATTTTCCTTGCTGGCAGCTGCTTTGTTGCTAGTTAGCTGATGTGAGTGGTGACCACTCCCACCATCCTTTAAAAAGGAACATGATCCATCAGCTGTCGGTGATAGTTTTCTATGTTGACCAAGCCTGGAGTAAAGAGCTCTCTGGTTTCAGTGGTGCTTCTGCTATGTTCTTGGCGTTCGTTATCCGGGTGCCTTATCCTCAGCTTTGTGGTGCTTTACAGCAGAGACAGTGTTAAGTACTATTTCCCCTTTTTCTGTCTGTCATGTTGTCCCGTCCCTGTGTTGTTCACCATTCGCAGTGGTGAGGCTAGCGTCCTTGTTGGCCAGTGCACTAGCCAGGAAGTAGTGAGGTGACAATTAGGGACTATATAAACATATACACTAGGGACTAGGCACGTGACGGCGGCGGGGGGGAAGGAACCGCTTAGGGTGTTAGGGGAGTTTAGGGACAGGCACAGGTTGGAGCTCAGGAGGTGCCCCATCCCTTGTTCCCTACTGTGAGGGCCTTCTCTCTATTTCCATCCTGCCGTTTGTTGTTGTCCACCGGATGTTAACTGTGTCGGTTCATGACACATGCTATCTGTTGATCTCTTGTTGTAAAATGGCTCTTGGGACACTTTCGTGACATGGTCGAATCACTGGTTCCATGACCAAATCAATTTAACACAGAGCTGTTAGTGTACCTAAAATGAAAAATAGAGACGTCTGGCTACCATACATTATGCCAACATACACCATTTTCCTGAGATTAGGACCACTGTGATGTTTCCTCATTAAAACATTTTTATGACATTGCCCATGTGGTCTCCAGACCAATCTCTGGTTATCATTGCATCCAAGAGAAAGATGGGACTCATCACTGAAGAAGATAGGCATGAGGTCAATGCAACACCTGGAGCTGGACAACTGGCTTCTTTAGTCACTATTAGGCAGGTTAGGTTGGAATGTGATGCCCAATTTCACCTGCAGTACAGAGTGGATCAATCATGGTACCAGTAGTGTGGCCATTCCTCAAAAGTATCTGAGGAACAGGTTTTCAACGCAACAATGCCAGACCACATTTTGCTTATGATACTGTGAGTAGCCACTGCATGGCCCAAACATGCCTGCAGCATCTCTGATCTTGCCTCCCATTTAACACATCTAAGAAGTCATTGGTCAGCAATTGCCAAAGAGAGCTGCCAGCATCAGATCTTGATGATTTGAATGCCAAAGTGCATTTAGCATGGGAAAACATTTTCTCATCTTCTGCTTATCATTAACATGCCTACGATCCTCCAATTTCCATAATTCCACAACTTTAAATTATATACTAACCTCTCATTGGCCCTCCCTGCAGCTGTCACACTGCTGATCCTCCGATCAGCTCTCAATCTTCTCTCTTTGTTCCAGATGGAACAGTATTCCATTGAATAGCTCCTTCAATGTCATATGGCACGCGATGTAAATGAATGATATGCACTATGCTCAACATGACGTTGTTGAGCCTAGTCAACGGGAGACTAGAACCAAGAAAGATAAGAGACAGAAAATTGAAGACCCAATTGGTGGACTAGTATAGGTTAAGACAGATTCAATTTGCATCTAATAAATTGTACGTGAACCGAACAAATCTGGCAAATCGAATTTCGGGAGATTCGCTCAACTCTAGAAAATTGCTTGATGTTTTACTGGCTATAATTTCCATTAGGAAGACTGCTCTATAAGAGTGCTTATTACCCCATTTTTGCATTTTCATTTCCCCTCCTTGTTTGAAGCAATACAATTCTGCCATTGTTTTTTATTTCTTTTTACAGTGTTCAATCTGCAGTAAAAATTACCTGGAAAAAGTAATTTTGTAGGTCATTCTGCATGTAAGGGTGCTGTGAGGCCCATCATTTTGTATTTAAAGGGGCTGTGGGGCTATCATTTTGTATGCAGGGAGACAGTGAGGCCATCATTCTGTATGTAGAAAGGTTGTGAGACCATCATTCTATACGTAGGGAGGATGTGCAGCCATCAATTTTTATGTAGTAGGACTGTGGAGCCAACATTTTGTATTTAGGGAGTTCGTGGGGCCATCAATTTGTATGTAAGGTGGCTGTGGTGCTATAATTTTGTATGTTAGGTGGGTAGGGGGTTCATCATTCTGTATACAAGGTGGCTGTATGGACATCATTCTGAATGTAAGGTCAAAGTAGGGCCAACATACTGTATTATAGGGGAAAGTACGGCCATCATTTTGTATACTGCAAATTATTATTAGTTTATTTTTATCATTTAACAAAACGCAAATTGAATGAACCAACGAGAAACGTAAATCTGGTCAATATTTGATATGACCACACTTTACCATCAAAACAGCATAAAAAGGCATCAATTCTTCTAGGATGCAGTTTGTGAAGGATCTCAGCATGGAGGCTGTTCCAAATATCTTCAATGGATGTAAGATTGGAAAAATCCTTCCGTCTCCTCATGTAATCCCAAACAGACTGGATGTTAACCCCTAAAGTGATCACCAAAATGACTTAAAACTGATCTAAGATATAAGAGAATAGCATTGCCCGACAGGAGAAAATGCAACAGCTGTTGGCTGTACACTATAGCTGACACCTGGCTGCCTCTGTCACGATGGGTGTTGGCACCAACCGTGGAAGTTCAATCTCTTAGATGCTGCTGTCAAAAGTGATTATGGCATCTAAATGGTTAACAAAGAGTGGTGATCTCTCCTTGGAATGAGTTTAAAAATAGGCATTGTCCAATAAAAAGACTGCAAGGAAAAAAACTGCTTTAAAACCACTTGAGAAAATTAAAAACTCCTCCAAAAACTCTGCAAAAGGAGTGTTTCCTGAAGCAGTTTCCAATTGAGAAATGGTAGTTTTTGACCATCTCACAAGAAATCTTTGTGTGCACATATCCTAAGTCTCTAGTGCAAACTGTGAGACTATTTGAATCTATAACATATTTCATTCTCATCATGTATATATTGAAGTCATACATTAGAAAAACAAGACATTTCCAAACTAATTTGGAATAACGCAATGTCTAACAATTATTGAGAGCCAGCCTGACATTCAGTAAAACATTTAAATCACAAAACGTGTGGGAGACAAGCACTTGGCATCCAGCTATTGAGTTTTCGCCATTTTCCATTATCTTGGTACATACATGACAAGTGTTACGTAATGTATGGAAATCTGCCTAACATTTCTTTACCTCTCAGTTCACAAAACATAAATAGTCATTTTTTTTCTTTAAATTTTTTTTCATATGATGCTTTCAATTAAATAAAAAGGTTAAAATAACCAAACATATGTTCAGTTTGACAGATTCTTAGAAATGACTTTAGATATAATTATTTATTTTTTAAATCGTTGAGCTAATATCATAGATTTCAAGAATGAACATGTATTAGTGTAAAAGGTCAAGAACTTTAAAAGACTTTTTTTAACAATTAATTGAGCCAAATGGGAATACTGACACGGTTATAAAACATAAAGGAGTTGTCCAAGTTTGTGTTACTGATGAGTAGAGTTGAGCGAATTTGTTCGGATTCCCTCTTATTCGGCAAGCTATAGCGCTTACTGGATAAGCTGCAGAGGGAACCCAGCTTCCTGGATCATGCCGGCTGAACTGCTGATCACTGCCGCAGCTGCATGTGTCGCGGCTGTGTCAAAGTCACAGCACATGCATGGAGAGCCCAACAAACAGGCTCTCCATGCATGTGCTTTGACTGTGACACAGCCGTTACACATGCAGGCTGTGGCGCCGCCGATCAGCCGGCGCGAACCAGGAAGCCAGGTTCTCTCTGCAGCTGATACGGTAAGCGCTATATCTTGCTGAATAAAAGGGAACCTGAACAAATTTGCTCATCTTTACTGATGAGGTATAAAATATCAGAATAATGGGGGTTCAACAACCCTAACCCCCCACAGATTACCGTAGCTGCTTTTAGCTCCTGTGTTGCCTGAATATAACCAAAAAACACAGCAAAAACAGCTAAGCTCTACTCACTAGAGATGAATGAATAAATTATATTCTATTCAAATTTTACAAAAATCCACATTCGCCTAAACGCATTTTTATTAGTAATTCACTTACACATAGTTTCAGAAACAAGGCAGCCACTAGCCAATAATTTTCTGAATCATAATGGGCCATAGAAAGGTTAAAAAAAGTAAAAATCTTGGGAGAGTGAAGGGAAGTTGGGGATGTTTATGAATATTTTGCCTGTTAAATAAGCTTGTTCTTTCAAGAACTGTACAACCTTCTTTTTTTTGTAATACTCTTAAATTCAATAAATCATGTTGGGAAAAAAAAGATAAAAATCATTACACTTACCTCATTGCTCACCTCTTTGGCCCCTTCACTACTCACTGCCACCAGTCTGGTCCTCACTGCATCTTCTGATCCCCCGCTGCTTGTGATGGAATCATCAGGTTTCGAGCACTGTACCCTGGGTTTGTT
>JARQOD010000007.1:24935032-24961032 GCA_033576555.1 Oophaga sylvatica
CTTAGTGTGTTTTTTCCCAGCTGCCCTATTTTGCAGGGGGGCCCACCCTGTCCTGCCCCACACTTTCAAACCAAATAAGAGTGTACCGATAAACCATTCACTGGTAAGGTCCATTAAACAGAATGTGGCCAGAAAGCACGGCAGGAGTAACTTTCGCTAGCTGCCCACTGGGTCAATGTAGTGGTGACTAAGACAGAGGCGGAAGGCATTCCAGCAAATGTCCTTCCACAAGTGAGGATTGCTGGACGTTTCTCGGTACATGCTGCCTCCTTCTCCTACTCCGCTTTCCCAATCACCTCCTCATCTGGTCACAGTAAACCCTGCACCACCAATTTCAGCACAGCCAGGGGAAAAGGCCAGCAGGCCGTTCTGTATCTCATGAGTTTGGGGGAAAAATGCCACATCGTGCAGGAACTGTGGACGGAGATCGAACAGCAAACAGATGAGCGGTTGGTGCCCATGAATCTCAAGCCGGCCTGGTGGTTTGCTATAAAAGGCAAAATGTGGTAACAGCTCTGGGCCTAGTCAATTTGACTCACATAACTTGCCTGGAGCATGTGCTGAGCTTGGTGGTACAAAGCTTCCGAAGAACTTCTTAGATATGTCTCATTTGCTGATGATAGTGTGTGCAGTGTGTGCGTGTTTCGGCATTCTCAACCTGCTGCTGCTCGCCTTTCTGCGCTGCAACGTGTGAGCCATATTCCACTGCTATGAATATACCACCAACATGGCCAGCACTGATGACGCCATCAGCATTACTATGCCACTTCTATGTCAGCTTGAAAAAAAAACCTTCAAGCGATGATGGATGAGGTGGTGGTCCAGGAGGAAGAGGAACAGGAGGATCAGGCAACATTCACACCTTTATAAGGCCTGGCATCCACACATGGCTCGAAGGGTGGGTGCTTGTACCCACAGCGTCCTGGTACGCAAAGGTCCAGCCAAAAGACAGTTTTGGAGGATGAGGAGAACGTTGAGGAACAAGGTTTCCAGCAGAGTGGCACTCCAAGCTGCTCACAGTCCTCACTAGAGCATGGCTGGGGAGATATAGAGGACCTAGACCATACACCTCTAGCCGAAGACAGTATGTCGTTGATTCTGGGCATCCTGGCACATATGAGCCAATACATGCTGCTGTGCCAACACAATTTCAGCCAAATTGCCCATATTAATGCCAGTTCTGATTACTAGGTTGCCACCCTAATGGATCTCCGCTAAAAGGACAACTTACCATCCTTACTTAAAATCCTTGCCGGAGCATGCATCAAGCAGGGGGAGGCTGCCTTGGATATACCTATACGTCCAAGATCGTAAAGGGGTTAATAATAATAATTTCATTTCTATAGCGTCAACATATTCCGCAGCACTTTACAATTTGGAGGGGACTTGTACAGACAATAAAAGACATTACAGCATAACAATAATCACATAAATTAGATATCAAGAGGAATGATGGCCTTGCTCGTAAGCTTACAATGTATGTTATGATTCTTGCTTGCTTTCTTACATGGTAAGAAAAAACAATATTTTTTAAGCAAAGTATAATATAAATTGTTTGGCTATAATAAAAAAATAAAAATGAAATACATTAGAAGAAATAGTGCTTTTTACATGTTGCATATAAATTTCGTTTGACATCCAAATGGAAATTTCTGGCTTAACTACAAATTAAAACCACCATTTTCCGTGGCCACATAATGCATTTAACTATAAACACTCAACACTGTGAGAGCACCAGTAGAATGGCCACATAAATGGCACCATTGGAGTCCAAAATATTAAAAGAACAACATGCAAAATGGCCGTCTGGCGACTAAACTAGAGCCTTATTCTATTTTATAGACATTTTAATGCAAAATATGTGGATTATTCTTGCCCATTTGGGGAACAGTGTCCCAAGGTGCTTTCTGCCATAATACATTGGATATAGAATTCACAAAACATCCTACTGGGTGTCAGCAGCAGACAAAGCACATTAAGTATGTAGTCACTAGGATACAAAATGACTATTGTGTTGTGTTATCTATTCTAAAACCTTTGTGAAGAGAGGTTAAAGGTGGGCTTAAGGCATCAATTTGCTAAATGGCTCATTTCAAATAAAAAGCCATAATTAATCATATTATGTAAGCCTGAAATACGGCAATAATGCTATCACCCTTTCCTCCTGCTTTGCGAATAAAAACGTATTGTCCACAGTTGACAATACAAAGAGGATAAAAAAAAGTTACCAATAGAAAAAGTCAGAATTTTACAGAAGAGCATAAAAAAAAATCTATCAATTATTAACTGACTCATATGGTGTTATTTATCCTTTTGGCAAATGTTTATTAAAACATTAAGGACTAGCATATTGTTTCCTGAAGGTATTTTTGCATTCCTTGAGTTAATACTTATTTTTCTAGAGGGTTTTTATATCTGTATATGCAAATTGCCTGGTTAGAGAGAAAGAGAACTTGAACTAACTCTATAGCGCCACCAGTTGGAAGCAGCAATCCTACAAGTTACTATCGACCATTTAATGAGTCTTGCAATTTATAACTGTGTAACAGCTTGTTTATTATGATTTCAATTTCTCAATGTCACAAATTCTAGGTCCAGCATTTTTGCACACCCTCCCCGCTCTACCTTATTTTTTTTTAAAGGGTGAAATGATACACAAACATCTGCAATGTAGATCACTCTTTGGGCTGAACAAAGAAAAACCTAAAAGTAGGAATCAGTTCATTCCTGAACTCATCAACAATTTGGATTTCTCACAAGTTATAAAAAAAAATGTGACATTTTCTGCCTGGTTTAGTATTGTCTCAAATTTTCAAGAACATCTTAAATAACCACAAAGCAGACAAATATGAAGAACTGGAGCACAACATGAATGCAAACTTTATATATTTGGGTGGAAATATTGAAGCACAAACAGCTTCCCAAATAATCCATCTTTATTCCTTTTCCGTTTAAATGACGTACCTGAAGTACTATTCATCTGTATAATGGCTTGGAAATTTAGTACCAAAGCTTTCTTGCCTGTCAGTGCGTCACTGACAGGCATCCTCATAGGCTAGGCCTCTTACAAAGAAAAAAAGAGGATCTGCGTGGCAAAAATGTAACAGTCACAATCTTTATTCCATGCAAATGTACAATTCGGATATCCATAACATTTAAAACCGTGTCCATTCTCGGATGCGTTTCTGGCCGAAGCCAGTAGTCGTAGAATGTCTAATAGGCTAGGCCTCTTTTATGGCCTAATCGGTAAATGCCTTTGTTGCCATTAATGGTGACAAGGGGTTATTAGGAGATATCAGAGGTTTCTCTTATCCTGGCCATTACAGTTGAAGTCTAGCAATCAATCACTACCAGGCTCCTGCTGTTGATTGCACGTGCACAGCTTTTGTAGCTTTGTGATCACCAGGACATACATGTATGGCAAGGTGCACTGAAGGGAATCAGCTAGGTGTTTAATTTTCCCAGTAATTCTGTATAAAAGAAGATTCATATCCCTCAAAATAACAGCAGCAGACAGAGAGCAAATCATTTCTCCAGTTTAGCCACTGAATAATACTACCATATGGCGACTAAAAATACTGTAATGCAGAGTCAACAATGGATTTCAATGTGTCACAGTGAACATGAAAACATTTTCTTTACAGTTCTTTGCCCTGATTTTCATGAAAACTTCTTCCAGGTGATTTACTGCAAGATCACCCATAGTGTCCCTGACTGGCCACAAAATCATCCACCATCTTGAGGAACATAAAGCAAAACATTTTTGGAGTAAAAAACTCTGTAAAAATAAGCTACAATGTTCTATACACACAATACTTGAAATAAAATAAATAAAAACAAAAAAAAAAAAATCACAGTGATGGTAATATATATTACTATGGCAGCACGGTGGCTCAGTGGTTAGCACTGCAGCCTTGCAGCGCTGGGGTCCTGGGTTTAAATTTCACCAATGACCACATCTACAAGAATTTTGTATGTTTTCCCCTGTGTTTGTGTGGGTTTCCTCCAGGTTCTCAGATTTCCTCCCACACTCCAGAGACATACTGATAGCGAATCTAGATTATGAGCCCCATCAGGGACAGCGATGAGAATGTCTGTAAAGTGCTGCAGAATATGATAGCGCTATATAAGCAAAGCATAATAATAATATTAAGAAAATACAGCATCAGCCAGCTGACACCTCAGCTGAGTATCCCCATGCACAATGCCTTCCAGAGTGTGTCCTAATATACTTACTGCTAGGCTACATCACCATCAAAAAAATAAGTTCTAGAAGGTTACAGTGGGTGACAGATATGAACAGTTTCTGGCTTCTGAAATACATACCTGCATAGTGGAATATTATGAGAGAGCAGCAAGGGTATGAGCACACGGTCAGTAATTGGTAGCGCTTTGGACGCATGTGTTCTCTGAACAGTGCGGATTCACTGCGTGCAATACAGTCTGTGGGTGAATTTATCTTGCGGAGGCTTGCGTCTCTGAAAGAGAAATTGACATGCTGCTGTCTGGAGAGACGCGCCGCATGTCCGTCTCCGTGGGTAAGCCGCGGGCGTCTCTGAACTCATAGTGGGCATGGGATTTCTTGAAATCCCATCCAGTATGCTGTAACATTTGGATGCTGCGGGTTGGACGCTGCACAAGTATGCAGTGTCCAAACCGCGTTTACTGATCGTGTGCACATACCCTAAAACATTTTGGTGTAATTGCTTTCCTTTATGCAGATAGTGATCATTTCATTTACCTTCAGTCAGGTGGGTGAAAGGACCTATATAGCAAGAAATGTCCAAAATAGCAAGAAACAAAAAGCTGAAAAATACAAAGAATTTGCATTTCAGGAAACAGGTTCCGTTTTTTTTTTTGTGGTTGTTGTTTTTACACAATTGCATCAAAAAAATTTAATTTTTTGTTGTGATTTTCCAAAATTGAGAATTTTTTTTGTTTACAGTTTTACTGCCATTGCAACAAAACACAATGAGGTCACAAAGTGTGAAATCAGCCTTGGACTTTTCATTTAGATTGATATCAAGTAAGGCTGAGTTTCAATGCATTTTTTTAAATACTTTTATTGTGTGCTTGCTAAATAAATGAAAACATGCATTGTTACTGTGAATTAGCAAGGATGGCTATTTTTGAATTGGTCTTTACAGGATTACACCTGTAAAGACAGTGTCGTTAAAAATAGCATTCTGAACAACAGATAATGGTAAATATTCGCCAAATTTCTACCCTGCTTGAACTGCGTTAAAACAACAATGTACAAAAGTATTACAAAATGAAAACATCTACAGGCAAACAGAAGGTTGACATATAAACAGTATATGAAGACCCACCTGTTCCGACAAGCCTACAGCCTACAATGATCCTCAGTCTACTGAACCATCGCACGACCAGCTCTATCCTTTCCTAGTGTATCCTCACCCATCCCTGTAGACTGTGAGCCCTCGTGGGCAGGGTCCTCTCTCCTTCTGTACTTGTGTGTCCCTTGTCTAGCACACGTTTATTGTACTTGTCTATATTTTCCCTTTTCATATGTAAAGCGCCATGGAATAAATGGCGCTATATAAATGTGTAATAATAATACTATATAAATGGAAGGTGCACTGGCCATGTGTAGAAGAGCAAGTAAACATGAACATCAAAGAAAGTATAAACAGGGGAAGTCCAACAACAAATATTTAAAATGCCATTCTCTTTATTACATTTATCATGTTGAAACATCAATTTGGTGTCACCGCTCAGTTTTGTGCACCAACCTAATCTGCCTCTGGCAAAGAAGTATAAGTAAAAGCCAGACTTTGTTTGAAACTGATAAGCGGATTGTGTACTTTTAGCATGAAATATTAAAGAGGTTTTTGGAGATAAAATGTTAATTATGAAGAACTGTCACATGACTTATGCCTTTTTAGGACCTAATAAGCGACCAGGGGGCATTCATTACATGCTTAAAATGGTCTTTCCTCAATATATATATAGGAAAGGGTTCTTTACAGTTAGAGCAGTCAGACTGTATAATGCTCTAGAGCAGTGTTTCCCAAACTCCAGTCCTCACGGACGCCACGGATCATGTTGTTAGGATTTCCTTTGTATTGCGCAGATGGTGGAAGTATCATCAAGGCATCAGGAATTCTCTCACCTGTGCAACACTATGGAAATCCTGAAAACATGACCCGTGAGAACTGGAGTTTGAGAAACACTGCTGTAGAGCAAGAAGTAGTCATAACAAGCACTATATCAACATTTAAAAGGAGTCTGAATGCTTTTCTCACGACAAATGGCATTGTGGGTTATAAATAATCTATATATGCCTGGAGGAGAACCTATGATTTTTTTCAACATATGCAACATAGTAAGTAGTTTTAGGGCCAAATGTCATGCACAGAAGATGGAACATCACAAGTAATTCCTGCAATGCTAGTGTAGTTTACTGCAATCTCTGACAACCATGCAGAAGTCCAATTTCTCTGTCCAGGGCCACAGCTACTGACTTGCTGGATAGATCGGCACCCTACATCCTCTCTCTGTTTAGCTGAGAGCATACAGACCTAGAAACACAATATATAGGGCAATGTAAAAGTTTGGATACCCCTGAACACAATTATAGTTATTGTGAACAGTTACACAAGTTGAAGATGAAATGATCTCTAAAAGGCCTAAAGTTAAAGAGGACACATTTTCTTTGTATTTTAGGCAAAAACATATATATTCATATTTTACATTTTAAAAATTACTAAAAGGAAAATAGACTGATGCAAAAATTTGGCCACCCTTGGAGATTTGTATGCTCATAAGTTTGACCAAGGTTTCAGACTTCATTTAGCCTTTTAGAGTTATGGCTTGTTCACTACCATCATTAGGAAAGGCCAAGTGATACAAATTTCCCAGCTTCACAAAAACCCAGCCACCTCGAACATTGTGTCAAAAAAACTGCAGCCTTAGCTTTTTCTAAGAAGCTGCCTAGCATTCTGAAAATGGTGGAGGCCCACAAAGCAAGAGAAGGCTTTAAGAAGATAGCAAAGCGTTTTCAAGTTGCCCTTTCCTCAGTTCAAAATGCAATTAAGAAATGGCAGTTAGCAGGAACAGTGGAGGTCAAGATAAGGTCTGAAAGACCAAGAACATTTTCAACGAGAGCTGCTCGCAGGAATGCTAGAGGCGCAAATCAGAACCCCTACTTGACTGCAAGAGACTTTCAGAAATATTTAGCAGACACTGGAGTTGTGGTACATTGTTGTACTGTTCAGAGACACCTGCACAAATATGGCTTTCATGGAAGAGTAATCAGAAGAAAACCTCTCCTACATCCTCACCATAAAATTCAGAGTCAGAAGTATGCAAAAGCACATCTAAAACAAGTCTGATCCATTTTGGAAACAAGTCCTGTGGAACGATGATGTTAAAATAGAACTCTTTGGCCACAATGATCAAAAGTATGCGTGGAGAGAAAAGGACACAGAAAAGAACATCTCACAAACCATTAAGCATGGGGGTGGATCAATCATGCTTTGGGGTGGTGTTGCAGCCAATGGCATGGGGAACATTTCACAGGTAGAGGGAAGAATTAATTCAATGAAATGTCAACAAAATTCTTGATGCAAACATAAAACCATCTGTAAAAAAGCTGAAGTTGAATAGAGGATTGCTTCTAGAAATGGATAATGAGCCTAGACACACATCAAAATCTACAATAGACTACCTCAAAAGGCAAAAGCTAAAGATTTTATAATGGCCTCCACAGTCCCCTGATCTAAACATTATAGAAAATCTGTGGCTAGACCTCAAAATAGCAGTGCATGTGAGACAACCCAGAAATTTCACAGAACTGGAAGAATTTTCCAAGAAAGAATGGTTGAAAATCCCTCACACAAGAATTGAAAGACTCTTGTCTGGCTACAAAAGCTTTTACAAGCTGTGATACTTTCAAAAGGGGGTGATACTAGGTACTAATCATGACGGTGCCCAAACTTTTGCATTGGTTCATTTTCCTTTTTGTACTTTTTAAAATGTAAAAGATGAAAAAATATATATTTATATTTCCTAAAATACAAAGGAAATGTGTCATGTTTAACTTTAGGCTTTTAGACATCATTAGTTCACCCATCTGAAAATACAAAGTATTAATTTGCTGCTTCTTTATAGCCAAAATATTCCAAGATATTCCAAGAGTAGGCATGCTGCCCAAATTGTTGGGGAGTTAAAGCTTCAAAAAGACTGCGATGTCCTTAACAAGATTTGAAATGGCAGACAAAATTATTTAATCAAATATTTAGAAACTTTATCTAGCATCATTTAGTTTCAAGTCATCAGGGATTCACTGGAAAGGAACTCATTTCAACCTTAGTTAGAACAAAATTCAGATTAATGATAATTTACAACCCTACTGAGCCTGTCATACGATTAAGATAATATGCACTATAGCTCACAAAGATAAAGTGTCATTAATATCAGCTATTACATGGGTGTATGAGAGCTTCAGGCTATTCTATTTGTTTTAATGCATCTATTCTTCACGTCCTGAGTGTCATTAAAATACCGCTCTCCAACTCCCATGGTGTTAGCAGCTAAGAAGCTGTTTGAACAGCTAGAAACCACTGGAAGCAATTCACTTGACCTTTTGTGCGCGTTACCATAAGCAACAAAATTAAAAAATGGCTTAAAAAGTGCATGTTTTTGACACAAAGAAGATCATATTCTGCTCCCGCTCTGTCAGTTACATTTTATACCTGTCATCATTAGGAGACAAGACAAGCAAACAATTTTCGATCATATGGAACACATTAAATTAATCATGTGGAGTCTGAAGGACAAGATCCTGCAGAAACATATGGGTCTAATTTGTCAAAAGTGAGTTTGTAAGACACAAAGAAGTATATATATATATATATATATATATATATATATATATACACACATATATATATATATATATATATATATATATATATATATATACACAATATATATATATATATATATATATATATATATACGTATATATATATATATATATATATATATATATATACGTATATATATGTATATATATATATATATATATATATACATATAAATATATATATATATATATATATATATATATATATATATATATAAAAACACCAAAATCCAACACATTCAGCTTATAAATGAGTACACTACAAATTGTGAATTTCTCATAGATAAAAAAAGACCATGGGACAGATTCATTAAGACTGCCGTTTTGTACACCAGTTTTGATTCAGGGTGTGCAGGAAAAGGGTGAGACAAATTTATTAAGAAGCTTGAGTAATAAGGCTTCATATGTCATTATGTACGCAAGTCTTGATCCAAGAGGCACTGGAGTAAGATGTGACAAATTTATTAAGGAGAAATTTGGATGTATATTTCAACTGCCGCGTGCCAGAGGAAGAAATTTACTTAAAAAATTAATTTACCCCACATTTGTAGCATTAATTATGATTAATTTGTTGGAACCTTGCTCAGTCATGCCCATTCCTGCTAAACTGTGCCAACTTTTCAAAACGTAAAGACGCAAGAGGAGCACAATTCTAAGCTGCACAAAAATGTTGCCTGTTTCCAGATTATGCTTAATTTGAAAGGAAAACCAGGCCTAATCTTTCTATCAAACTACAGACATATCAGCAGAACGTGACAGACCACATTAGAAGTGAATAAGATTTGGAGCACCACAAGTCTAACACAGCATGATACTTTACATTTATAACGGAAACTAAAATGCAAATGTTAACAGAGCCCAAGACCAGGTTACACTGTTTTTATCAACAGATCAAAATAGACAAAACTAAAAATTTTAATTTCTGGCTCACAAAAGAACATGTATAAAGACATATTAAAACTTGCATTTCAAAATATGATTCACAATATAAACTTTTCTTCCAAAATGTTTAGCTTTTGTTGTCATTTTGTCTTTGTTTTGTGTTGTGTATTTAGCTGTCAATTTTTCATCCCCATTTTTTTTTTTAAATTAAAGGATTAATAATACTTGGCGAATCCCTTCTGAAAAGTAGCAGGGCCCCATGTACAATAAAATCACAATATAGCAGACACTGGGAAAATAACAGACACCCAGAGCTGTGGTGAAGAATAAGCACTGAACATGGGGAGTACGAGTAAAGCACAGTTTTTTTTTTTTTTTTTTGTTAAAATAAACTTTAGCTTGGGAAGAGGAGTTTAAAGAAAAAACAAAAAAAAATGGAAAACCCCTTTAGGCTACGTTTCCATGACAATCTTTTGGTGTATTTTTGCTGGGTAAATAATGCAGCATCTTACCCTTCCAGCGAAGTGGATGGGATTTATAGAATTCTCATGCCCATTGTGTTTTTTTGCGCTCAGCATAAACTGACCTGCGGTGAGGTTTTACATCTGCAACATGTCAATTTCTCTTGCATGTACACAGAGTTTTATGTGCAGATTTCCCAAAGACTTGCATTAGAGGTAGAAAATCCACAGGTAAAACAATGCACTTGTGTTTTTAGTGCATTTCCGTGGCAGAAATGCATCAAAAATGCATGTAATCCGCACTTGACTATATCAAAACCAAAGTAGCTTTGTTTAAAACATGACATACCAACTATAGATAAAAACCACAGCTTCAAAAACCAGATAACACATGTAAAAAAAACAAAACAAAAGTAACAAAAACGCAATGAAAAAACGCAAGTAACCTAATTTACTTAATAGGTGCAGAAAATCTGCAACGTCAAAAACTCACCAAAAGTTCATTGTGGTAACGTCACCAAAGTCTGTGCTCCCAGACCGCTGATCTCCCGATGATAGCGGTGGCGTGCGTGGTTCAAATCCTGCGCCAATTCGCGGCCGGACTGCGCCTGTCGCGGACTGGTCGCGTCCGGCCGGGCGCGACCAATCAGCGACGTGGGATTTCCGTTACAGACAGACAGAATTAGACGATTATATATTAGATTTATCAAACGTGGAATAAATTGTATATACTTTGTCAAGCACAAATATTAAGCAGAATCCTATAGAAATACGTGCATTAATGACAATGAAATATTATATAAATATTTAGTTTATTAAAACATAATAACACAAACAAAATTATAAAAATCTGAATGAAGCGGAGCACGTTTTTAAATTATTAGTACATAAGACTCATCAAGAGCTATATTCCAATATCCATGCAAAAATGCCCATTATTATTATTATTATTAAATATAATATAATTTACAGCATATCGCTACAATAGCATGATTATAACAGTAATAATAAATGGACCATATATGCACAAGAAATATTGAAAATAAAATTAAGTGCAAAAAATATAATCAGCCAAAAAATTGCAAACAAAATTATTAACTTTAAATATAAAGTGCCAAGGTGCAAACAGAATGTTATTATTTGATATATAAAATAGTGCTACAGTAAAATCAAATATAGAGCATCAAAAATTAGACATTAATGCAATGCCCCTAAATCCTTAAAAAAGTGCTATAGTGCAAGAAGTACTGCTGTGCAAAAATAGAACGCTCTATATAAAGTGCCGAACGTGCTACAGCTTAGAGTGCAATAATCAAAAGGCACTGAGAAATACTCTATATAAAGTGCAGGAACACAAAAAGTGCTGCAGTGCAAAATATGTAACACACTATATAAGGTGCTAGATGCAGGGATGCAGAAATAGCTTAACTAATAAGTAGGGCATAAATTACTGGAGTAGAAACATGCTGCCATGTCCCTACGCGCGTTTCGGCGCTTTGCCTTCTTCTGGGGGCGGAACTACGATTAATATTATTATATAGTAGATGTGCACATACCCTTACAGTTCCAGCAAATCGAACGGGATTTATTGAAATCTCATGGCCACTGAGCTTTTTTCAGCATAAACTGACCTGTAGTGCGTATCAACATGTCAATTTATCTTGTGAGTGCCCAGAGTTTTACATGCAAATTTTCTTCATAGACTTGATTAGATGCAAAAAATTTGAAGGGAACAGACACGTTTTTAGTGTGTCTCCGCACTGCACATGGCTGTATTAATAAAGTTTTGTCAAAAGCAAATACCAGTAAGTATTAAAAACAAAGCAGCTATTTAAAATATGATATTCCAATAAACTTAGAGATAAAAACTGCCATTTTGAAAACATGATAAAAACACATGTAAAAAAAACTCGAAAACGCGATGAAAATAAGTCAGTCACCTAAAGGGCTCACTAGCTACAAGCTTAAAAATAATTTTCAATTATTTTATCAGATGAATAAGCCTTTTGCTTCATTGAATTTGTAGGCCATTCCCAACCATCGGCCAATGTAAATGGGCCCTTAGAATTTAGGACCTTCATTAAAGGAATAAAATAATAGATAACACCTCTCTATAGCGAACACTGGATCCGCCATTCACAGTAAGTGATGGAGCCGTGCTCCTTCCCCTCCCTTCACAATAACCTTTACCCAGATCAGAGCTTTCCCAGAAAAGCACTCCTGAGTCAGTCAGGTTATTGCAGCTTACAGTATGTCATGTTATGGTATGTGGCTACCTGCACAGAAAAAAAAGGATCAGTCTACTATTGTGCTTAGGGGCCAATGTGAGAAATGGATTTAAACAATGAGTTATTATCAAGTGACACGTTCCCTTAAATTCAACACTATAGCGTTATTTTTTTTAACCATTTGAGTGGTGCTACTAATCTAAGTTTCCTTCCCCTTGTATTCTATTCACAAGCCGCTGTCTTCTGCAGTCTGTGACCTGCCGAATGACTTCAGTGTTTGCTGGGCAAGCCAGAGGTCACATGTTTATGCAAGTCTATGTGAGCTCCAACAAGCCTGTCATACACTAATACTGAGCGCTTCTGACCGTTACTCACCTCTGACTTCTGGTCAGTCAGAAGTTGTGGTCCCAAGATGGCGGATAGGGACTGGAGTGGCGTTGGGAAGAGCTGAAGACAGTGGATGGTAAGCATGAGACTAGGATCAGAGAAGTTACATTAGTGGCACCACTTTAGAAGTTAAATTAAAAAGAAAACAAACACTGGCACAGTGCTTTAAATGACATTTAAAAAGGAACTTTCACTGGGATTTTTTTTTGTATTTATTTACACAGAGTACCTCCTCCTATTGCTGCAAATCCACTGATGCCGGAAGCAAGAGTCTTTCTTTTCCAGTGCCTATTTGTTACCAAGTTATGGCCCCCAGAAATAAATATGCAAATTTTCCTGTTACCAACTGGCTTTACACCACAGGACTTCTGTCATAGAGGATAAAAAAAAAAAAAAAAAACATCCACTGAGAAGTTCTGTGATACATGTCCGATTGGCAGTAGGGAACCTTTGCATCTTTATTACTGGAGGGCATAGCTTTGGAACAGAGAAGCACAGGAGAAAAAAACTCTTCCAGAATCAGAGGAATAGTGGCAATTGGATGACATACTTCTAATTAAAAAAAAATCCAGTGGAATGTCCTCTTTGAGACTAAGGTCACACTAGTGTAGATTCTCTCATTCAAAAGTATCGGGCAGATTATGCTAATCACAGTCTGATCAGAATTTAATGACCGTGTGATTGGATTTTTTTGAATGTGAAGATGGAAATACAATTTTCTCCATTCTGTCACTCAGTGAAATCGGAGTGCACGCTGTTGTCATCCAGTCCGATTTTTCCCACTGACTCATTGACTTGCAGGGCCGAGTGCTTATAATTGCTTAAGACTTCTTCACAACAATGTATATAACGTTGTGTGTGTGTGTGTGTGTGTGTCGAGCCCCACTCACTTCACATAGCCCCGCCCAATCTGCATAGCCACACTCACTCCACACGCAAAGCCCCGTATAATATCTAATATATAACATAAATATCTAATATATATATTTTATAGGCACATCTTCTTGACCACAACAGGTTACACTGCCTTTGTTGCCCAAAGCAACCAATCACTAAGCATCTTTCATTTTACCAGAGCTGTTTAACCCCTTCCCGACCCATGACGCCACGTAAGGCGTCATGAAAATCAGTGCCCATCCGACTCATGACGCCTATGTGGCGTCATGAAAGGATCGCGTCCCTGCGGGTCGGGTGACCGGGGTCACTGAAAGGTCACCCCACCCGCAGACACAGGACCCTTTGTGCTTCACCACAGGGGGGTTGACTTAACCCCCCCGTGGCCACGATCGCTCTGATTGGCTGTTAAAAGTGAAACAGCCAATCAGAGCAATCTGTAATATTTCACCAATGTAATTGGTGAAATGTTACAATCCAGCCATGGCCGATGCTGCAATAGCATCTGCCATGGCTGGAGACTGAGTACCGACCCCCCCACACCATGTCACGGCGGTGATCGGCCGCCGCCACCGAAAAATGGCAGCGGTCGGTCACCGCCGTCACTAACAGCTCCCCTCGTCCTGGCCTCCGCTGCCCCCACCTTCCGATCTCCCCCCTCACTTCCGACCCCCATACTCACCTCTCCCGGTCCACCGATGTCCCTCGATCCTTCCCGGCGGCTGCCCGGGATTCTTCATGGGCGCCGCCATCTTGGAAAATGGCGGGCGCATGCGCGGTGCGCCCTGCAGAGTACAAAAAATTATTTTGATCACTGTGATATACTGTCACAGTGATCAAAAAAAAAAAAAGTAAGTGAACCCCCCTGTCATAGGTAGGGAAAAATAACAAAGACTTTTTTTTTTCCTATTAGGCCCTGTGCACACGTTGCGGATTTTGCTGCGGATCCGCAGCGGATTTTTGCTGTGGATCAGCGGCGGATTTTGCTGCGGATCAGCAGCGGAATTTTGCTGCGGATCAGCAACGGATTTTGCTACGGATCCGCAGCGGATTTTTGCTGCGGATCCGCAGCGGAATTTTGCTGCGGATCAGCAGCGGATTTTGCTACGGATCCACAGCAGATACAGAAACCATGTACAGTACAATGCAAATAAATGGTAAAAAAAAAAACGCTGTGCACATTGCTGCAGATTTTTCAACGCGGATTTGCTGCGGTTTTAAATCCGCAGCATGTCAATTCTTTGTGCGGATTCCGCAGCGATTTTACACCTATTCCATTATAGGCGTAAAACCGCAGAGAAAAACCGCAGCAAATCAGCGCTAAATACGCAGGTAAAAGGCAGGTCATTTTACCTGCGGATTTTAGAAAAATCCGCAAGTGAATCCGCAACGTGTGCACGGGGCCTCAGGGTTAGGCTGGGTTCATATTGCATTATGGCAGTCCGTTAGATGGACTGCGTTTCACCGCGGTATAACGCAGTCCGATAACGCTGCCATTCACACCATTTGTGCGTGCATCGCAACGCAAGCCATGAAGCGGCATGCGATCGCGACGTGTCGTCATTCAGTAACGGAGCCTTGGACGCGGCCTGCAGCGTCTGGGCTCCGTCACCGCTAGCACAGATGAATCATCGCTGATTCCTCTGCACTAGCGGGTATAGCATAACGCGATCGCGTTATGCTATACCGTTACCAGCCCGTCAACGCTACGTGTTGAACGGGCTGATAAAACGCAATATGAACCCAGCCTTAGGGTTAGAACTAGGGTTAGGGTTAGAACTAGGGTAAGGGTTGGAATTAGGGTTAGGGTTGGAATTAGCGTTAGGGTTGGAATTAGGGTTAGGTTTGTGGTTAGGGTTAGAGTTAGGATAAGTGTTAGGGGTGTTTTGGGGTTAGGGTTAGGCTTGTGGTTAGGTTTATGGTTAGAGTTGGGATTAGGGTTAGGGGTGTGTTGGGGTTAGGGTTATGGTTTGTATTAGGGTTAGGGGTGTGTAGGGGTTAGGGTTGGAGTTAGAATTGAGGGGTTTCCACTATTTATGCACATCAGGGGGTCTCCATACGCGACATGGCGCCACCATTGATTCCTGCAAATTTTGCGTTCAAAAAGTCAAACAGTGCTCCCTTTATTCCAAGCTCCGACGTGTGCCCAAACAGTGGTTTACCCCCACATATGGGGTATCAGCGTACTCGGGAAAAATTACACAACAACTTTGGGGGTCTAATTTCTCCTGTTACTGTTGGGAAAAAAAATTGGGGACTAAAAAAGTTATTTTTGTGGAAAAAAATGATTTTTTATTTTCACGGCTCTGCGTTATAAACTTCTGTGAAGAACTTGGAGATTCAAAGTGCTTACCACACATCTAGAGGAGTTCCTTGGGGGATCTAGTTTCCAAAATGGGGTCACTTGGGGGGGGGTTTCTACTGTTTAGGCACATCATGGGCTCTGCAAACGTAACATGACAACCGCAGACCATTCCATCAAGTCGGCATTTCAAAACGTCACTACTTCCCTTCCGAGCCCCGTAGTGTGCCCATACAGTAGTTTTCTCCCATATATGGGATATCAGCGTACTCAGGACAAATTGGACAACAACTTTTGAGGTCTAATTTCTCCTGTTACCCTTGGGAAAATAAAAAAATTGGGGACTAAAAGATCATGTTTGTGGAAAAAATGATTTTTTTATTTTCATGCCCCGGCATTATAAACTTCTGTGTAGCCCTTGGGGGTTCAAAGTGCTCACTACACATCTAGATAAGCTCCTTGGGGGGTCTAGTTTCCAAAATGGGGTCACTTGTGGGGGTTTCTACTGTTTAGGCACATCAGGGGCTCTGCAAACGCAACATGACGCCCACAGAACATTGTTATGTTTCGGTAGCTGAGGAGTGCAGGTAAAAAAGGCAATACACCAGAGCAGTTGGAATCTATGAGATTGCAGTACCCTGACTAACCACCACAACTAGAGGCAGCCGTGGAGCGTTCCTACGTTGGTCCTAGACGCCTCGTCACAGCCTGAGAAACTAACTACACCTAAAGATAGAAATAGGAAAGCTATCTGCCCCGGAGCAGAACCCCAAAGATAATAGAAAGCCCCCAAACATGTAATGGCGGTTAGACAAGAGGAAATACTGACACAGAAAGAAAATAGCATGAGCAAACGCTGGGGCCCAAACTAACTAAATAGAAAAGGATAGGAAGGGTACTTACTGCAATCCCAGAAAACCCTGAAAAGCACCAACTCTACTAATTTCAAAATCACCTGAGATCACACGACCTCTACCACCTAAATTAGTTCTCTGGTGTAACAAAATCAAAACAGCAGCCACTGAAAAAACTGGAAAAAGCAAAAGAACAAAACTCAGTGGCTGAACTAAACTGAGAGGGCAAAAGCCCCCGGAGGGGACCCTGAAGGCCCCCAAAGAAGTGCAGGACAAAATGCAAAAATATAGCAAAAAACACAAAAGAAGACAAAGTCTTATCTGTTAGCAGGAGATGCAGACACAACACAGCAGGCTACAAGGGAAACTGGAATAAAGGATTCAGACCAGAACAATTGATCACCGGCAACCCTGATGGGAAAATGACTTCCTTATATAAGACCAGTCAGTAACACCTGATTCCCAGTCCTCACAATCTTCACTAGCACCGCTTGTAACCACCAGAGGGAGCCTCTGCTCAGAACTCATCTCAAACCCATTCACAACAGAACATTCCATCAAGTCTGCATTCCAAAATGGCGCTCCTTCCCTTCTGTGCTCTCCCATGCGCCAAAACAGTGGTTCCCCCCACATATGGGGTACCAGTGTACTCAGGACAAACTGTACAACAACTTTTGTGGTCCAATTTCTCCTGTTACCCTTGTGAAAATAAAAAATTGCGGGTTAAAAAAAAACAGTTTTTGAGGAAAAAAATTATTTTTTATTTTCACGGCTCTGCATTACAAACTTCTGTGAAGCACGTGGGGGTTCAAGGTACTCACCACACATCTAGATAAATTCCTTGAGGGGTCTAGTTTACAAAATGTGGTCACTTGTGTGGGGGTTTCTACTGTTTAGGCACATCAGGGCTCTGCCCGCCCGCAGACCATTCCATCAAGTCGGCATTTCAAAGCGTCACTACATCCCTTCCAAGCCCTGACGTGTGCCCAAACAGTGGTTCCCCCCCACATGTGAGGTACTAGCGTACTTAGGACAAATTAGACAACAACTTTTGGGGTCCAATTTCTCCTGTAACCATTGTGAAAATAAAAAGTAGGGGCTAAATAATCATTTTTTGAGAAAAAAAAATGATTTTTTATTTTCACGGCTCTGCGTTATAAACTTTTGTGAAGCACCTGGGGGTTCAAAGTGCTCACTGTGCATCTACATAAGTTCCTTAGGGGTCTAGTTTCAAAAATGGGGTCATTTGTGGGGGAGCTCCAAAGTTTAGGCATACAGGGGCTCTCCAAACATGACATGGTGTCCGCTAACGATTGGAGCTAATTTTCCATTCAAAAAGTCAAATGGCGCTCCTTCCCTTCTGAGCCCTGCCGTGCGCCCAAACAGTGGTTTATGACCACATATGAGGTATCTGTGTACTCAGGAGAAATTGCCCAACAAATTTTAGGATCCAATTTATACTGTTGCCCATGTGAAAATGAAAAAACTGAGGCTAAAAGAAAATTTTTGTGAAAAAAAAAAGTACTTTCTTTATTTTACGGATCAATTTGTGAAGGACCTGGGGTTTCAAAGTGCTCACTATGCATCTAGAAAAGTTCCTTGGGGGGGTCTAGTTTCCAAAATGGGGTCACTTGTGGGGAGCTCCAATGTTTAGGCACACAGGAACTCTCCAAATGCGACATGGCAACCGCTAAATATTCCAGCATATTTTCCATTCAAAAAGTCAAATGGTGCTCCTTCCCTTCTGAGCCCTGCCGTGCGCCCAAACAGTGGTTTATGACCACATATGAGGTATCTGTCTACTCAGAAGAAATTGGCCAACAAATTTTAGGATCCATTTTATCCTGTTGCCCATGTGAAAATGAAAAAACTGAGGCTAAAAGAAATTTTTTGTGGAAAAAAAAGTACTTTCTTTTTTTTACGGATCAATTTATGAAGCACCTGGGGGTTCAAAGTGATCACTCTGCATCTAGATAAGTTCCTTGGGGGGTCTAGTTTCCAAAATGGGGTCACTTGTGGGGGAGCTCCAATGTTTAGGCACACAGGGACTCTCCAAATGCGACATGGCAACCGCTAAATATTCCAGCATATTTTCCATTCAAAAAGTCAAATGGCGCTCCTTCCCTTCTGAGCCCTGCCGTGCGCCCAAACAGTGGTTTATGACCACATATGAGGTATCTGTGTACTCAGGAGAAATTGCCCAACAAATTTTAGGGTCCATTTTATCCTGTTGCCCATGCAAAAATGAAAAAATTGATGCTAAAAGAAAAATTTTGTTGGAAAAATTAAAATGTCCATTTTTTCCTTCCACGTTGCTTTAGTTCCTCTGAAGCACCTGAAGGGTCAATAATCTTCTTGAATGTAGTTTTAAGTAGCTTGAGAGGTGCAGTTTTTATAATGGTGTCACTTTTGGGTATTTTCTGCCATATAGACCCCTCAAAATGACTTCAAATGTGAGGTGGTCCCTAAAAAAATGGTTTTGTAAATTTTGCTGTAAAAATGAGAAAATCACTGGTCAATTTTTAACCCTTATAACTTCCTAACAAAAAAAAATGTTGTTCCCAAAATTGTGCTGATGTAAAGTAGACATGTGGGAAATGTTATTTATTAACTATTTTGTGTCACATAACTCTCTGGTTTAACAGATGTGAGACAGTGAGAGTATGTGTATTGAATGGGGTGTATATTTCACCTAGCTACTTTGCTGACTGGTATAAGGGAGGTGTGTGGCTTTGTAGACCTAGTGGTAGAGAAAGGTCACTACACCTTACATTCAGTACACACTTGCAGCTCAGGCCTGAAATCACTCAGGTGTTAATTAGGAGACCAGAAGTAGGTGTGTTGAAACACAATCTGGGAGCTAGCTTAGCCTGGACACAGGAAGGTGTCCCGGCACAAGAAGCAGTCTCCAGGAGTGGGAGCACGCTTAATCTGGACAAGGGGTCCAGGTACAGAAGGTGTCTCCAGGAGTGTGAGCTATCTCAGTCTGGGTGCAGGAAGTACCCCGGACACAGGAGTAGTCGCAGTGAGAATCCGTGCGAACAGCGGCTGAATAGGAGTGGATCTCTCTCAAGTCTGGACATTGAAGGTGCCTTCAGACACAAGGAGGAGTATCTGTGAAACTCCATACTGGTAACATATATCATATGTGTTGTTTTGGGCCAGGCTGGTAGAGCCGGGACCCGGATAGACAGGGCAATCTATCTATGTGTAATTAGTGGCTAGACAAGCCTAGGTTTTCTGTTTATGCTTTATTTTTATCTGTTTGCTGTGGACTTTAATAAAACTGGTTGCGGCCAGTTTTTTACACCAGAACTGCTGTCTGAATGAACTGTTTTCGTGCCATTCTGTCTACCCAGACAGCGATCCTAGAGCTATAACCCCTGGAAATGTTGCAATTGGCGGAGAATGCTGGGGCAGCGCAGTGGCTGATACAGTTGGTGCTGGAGTGTGCGTGCGGCACAGTGGCGAGAGACAGCAATAAAGGTGAAGTCTGTTGAAATAGCAGCAGAAAAAAAAAAAAAAAAAAAAGTGTGTCAGCAAAAACGTCTGATTGGAGCAGTCTTAAAGAGACAGTAGCCCTAATAGAGTTTGCAAAAGAGGAAAAAAAAAAAAGTGTGTCTGCACAGCAAAGCTGAACTTGTTGTGGAAAAGACTGTGGAGTGTGCAGCAGCAAAGAGAAACGTCTGTTTGGAGCAGTCTTAAAGAGACAGGAGCCCTAATAGACTTTGCAAAGAAAAAAAAAAAAAAAAAGTGTCTGCACAGCAGAGCTGAATTTTTCTATGGAAAAGACTGTAGAGTGTGTATGTCTTGAGTGAAGACTGCCGTTGTTGAGACAGAAAAGTCTGACAGCATGGATGACAGCATGGAGGCGCTGTTTGAACAAATGGCACAAGTTAATGTGCAACATAAAACTGCCGTGGTTGAGACAGATAAGTCCGGCAGTATGAAGGAGCTCATTGAGTACCTGGTCTAGGCCCAGCGAAGCATGCAGCAGAGCATGGAGCAGCAGCGCCTGCAGCACCAGCAGAGCATGCAGCAGAGCATGGAGCAGCAGCGCCTGCAGCACCAGCAGCGCATGCAGCAGGCCCAGCAGCAATTCCTGCAGCAGCAGCAGGAGAATAACCGGTTATTTGTTGAGCGGATGGCAGCACAAAAAAAGGATTTCGGTGCCGCGTCCCGAAGTAATGTTGTGAAGGCACCTGAGTTGTCCGCTGTAAAGAAGGCGGTAAGACGGTCCTTGGAAAAAATGACACCTCGTGACGATGTGGAGGTATATCTCACTAGGTTTGAGAGACTGGCAGAGAAGGAGAATCTGCCCCTATCTGAATGGGCCATGATGGTCACACCCTATCTGATTGGAGAGCCCCAAAGGGCCTATGCTGACCTGAGCGAGCAGGACAGCCAAGACTATGCCAAGCTGAAAGCGGAGATTCTTGCCCGGCTGGGTGTTACGGTGACAGCCCGTGCCAGGGGAGTTCATGACTGGAGATGCAGTTGGGAGTCTGCAGTCAGCAAATTTGATTATGGAGTTGAAAAGGTGGTAGTGAGCCGCTACACCCGAGCATGTCCTCCTGAGGTACAGCCGTCTGAGAGGTCGTCACTTCAGAGTTCCCGGACGCTGAACTCTCGCGGTAAGAGCGTTCCAGCTATTGGGGACATGGGGTATGCTGATAAGCGGGTTCAGGCCCGAGGGGACATATGGGTGGGAGAGTGTGATGGACAGTGTTGGAGATGTCGTGAGATTGCAGCCGGCTGTCCAGTAGAGGGGGAGCCTATGTGTTGTGATGTTGGCGGATCCCTCTCTCCCTGCGCAGAGCCTGTGTGTGTGTCCACCTCAGCCGAAGAGACTGGACCACAGGTGTGCCCGGTGGTTGTAAATGACTGCCCAGCACAGGCCCTCTTGGACTCAGAGAGTCCAGTGACTTCCGTATGTGACAGCCTGATTGATAGGGACTTCATCCCTGATAAGCACCTGAGTATGGTGTGCATCCATGGAGACACCAAAGTCTACCCAGAGACTGCCGTGGACTTGGTCCCCAAACTCGGGGAGGTTTCATATGAAGTGGGGGTAGTGAAGAACCTGGTGCACCCCGTCATATTGGGTAATGACTTTCCCCGATCTAAGGGTCTCTGGGGAGAAATGTTTCTGATGGACAGTGTGATGAAGCTCCTACTGAGGGTGCGCAGTCCCGAGGGGCGGAACACAATGCTAGTGGGCCGTTAAACTTATGTGATGATGATAATGATAATGATGATGATGATCATGATAATGATGATGACCATGATAATGATGATGATGATAATGATAATGATGATGATGATGATGATGATATGATGATAATAATGGTGATGACCATGATAATGATGCTGATGCTGATAATGATAGTGATGATGATCATGATAGTGATGATGATACTGATCATAGTCATGATAATGATATTGATAATAATGATGACTGTGATAGTGATGAAATTCCTTTGCAGGTGATGTTGGGAGACGAGGATGGTGGTTCTCGGGAACCGAGTGTCCCTGACTTACCTGTGTCCTGTGACAATTTTGAGAGTGAGCAGTGGCGAGACCCCTCTCTTAGGACGGCACAGGAAAATATGATTGTTCTAAATGAGGTTTCCCAGGAGCCTGGCTCTGAGGAGAGGTTTCCTCATGCTGCCATGGACAATAGCCTATTGTATAAGGACACTGAAGTCCAGGGAGAGGTCGTGAGTCAGCTCCTAGTACCTGAGCTATATAGAAGTATAGTGCTGGGGTTGTCACATAGTCACATACTTGAGGGACCAGATGGTGAAGTTAATGTTGTGGATGACATGTTAACTAAGGTTCCAGATCAGGATGTGAATGAGAATGGATTGTATACTCCTGAAAGTGAGCAGGATGAGAATGAGAATGAATTGTATAACCCTGAAAGTGACCCGGATGTGGCTGAGAAAAAGGGGTCAGACAGGGATAGTGGGAATGATAGTGAATCATCTGATGACAATAAAGCAACCAGTGCAAATGAGGAAGGCATGGTAGCAGAGGAGGTTGAGAGTCCTGAGAAGAAAGCTGATGCTGACCTTACAGCCAGACAGAAGATGGCATCTGAAGATGTTTTACAGTTGGCCGGTTCCCTGGCGAAGACTAAGGTGAAAGGAGGAGAGCTGAGCTTTAAAGGCAGGACTCTGAAACTGAACACAGCACAAGTGGATGCTGTCGAAGATGAGAAGTTATCAATGTATGGTATGGAGCTGCATCATGCCCAGGACTCTGAAGGTAAAGCTGCAGAGGTGGAAAAAGCCATGGAAGTGGTGGTCACCAAGCCAGATGCCTCATCAGAAGCTGAGGTCTCAAGTGAGGCTGTGAGGAACAAGACTGACGGTAGGGCTTCTGAGCATGTTCTACCAGAAGAGCCTGAAGAAGGGGCCGAGGACGTAAAGGACGTCCAACAGCTACAAGAGAAGATGCGTCTCCATGAGGCCTCCCCCAAAGAAATGAAGACTGAGAATGTTGTGTTACGCGAGCAGCTGCAGCAGTGTGAACTGGATGTGGCATCTTTTCGCCGGGAACGTGAGCGGTTCCAGCAGTTGCTCCAGAGAGCACGAAATGAAGGGGAAAGTGTATATAGTACCTTGCAGGATCAAAGAAAAGTGGTTGCACAGGTACCAGATGAATTGATTACTTCTCAGAAAAAACTCCAAACTGTGATGAAGGAGTGTGATGAAAGCCATGAGCATCTTCGTGAGAAAGTAGATGTGCTAAAGAAGGTTCAAGGGGAATTAGAGAAAGGTGAAAAAACCCCTATACTTCCTGTGACAGTTGGTGACACAGGGTCAGTGCCCCAAAAACAGGAGGTACGAGAGTTTCTGTGGAAGAATCAGCAGAGGTGTTCTGACGTGCCTGGTCGTACTTCTCTGGCCAGGCACTATATCGAAACTGAGCCCGGCCCTAAGGTCAAGATGAAACCGTGCAAGATACCCGAGGCCCGCAGAGAGCATAGGCCTGGGAGGGTACAG
The DNA here is from genome assembly GCA_033576555.1 of Oophaga sylvatica. NCBI lineage: Eukaryota > Metazoa > Chordata > Amphibia > Anura > Dendrobatidae > Oophaga > Oophaga sylvatica. The sequence continues at coordinate 24,958,941 of JARQOD010000007.1, forward strand.
GGTAGTACGGATGCTTCAGATGAAGAGAAAGCTGATGTTGGCTATGACTCAGGTGAAGATACAAATGACAGTGGTGAAGATGAAGCTGATGAGGGCCATGACTGGTCCAGAGTTCACTGTCTCTGTTGGATTGTTAACCAGCCCTCCGGTCTGGATGACCAGCCCTCCGGTCTGGAGAAGAGGGGGGGGATATGTGAGACAGTGAGAGTATGTGTATTGAATGGGGTGTATATTTCACCTAGCTACTTTGCTGACTGGTATAAGGGAGGTGTGTGGCTTTGTAGACCTAGTGGTAGAGAAAGGTCACTACACCTTACATTCAGTACACACTTGCAGCTCAGGCCTGAAATCACTCAGGTGTTAATTAGGAGACCAGAAGTAGGTGTGTTGAAACACAATCTGGGAGCTAGCTTAGCCTGGACACAGGAAGGTGTCCCGGCACAAGAAGCAGTCTCCAGGAGTGGGAGCACGCTTAATCTGGACAAGGGGTCCAGGTACAGAAGGTGTCTCCAGGAGTGTGAGCTATCTCAGTCTGGGTGCAGGAAGTACCCCGGACACAGGAGTAGTCGCAGTGAGAATCCGTGCGAATAGCGGCTGAATAGGAGTGGATCTCTCTCAAGTCTGGACATTGAAGGTGCCTTCAGACACAAGGAGGAGTATCTGTGAAACTCCATACTGGTAACATATATCATATGTGTTGTTTTGGGCCAGGCTGGTAGAGCCGGGGCCCGGATAGACAGGGCAATCTATCTATGTGTAATTAGTGGCTAGACAAGCCTAGGTTTTCTGTTTATGCTTTATTTTTATCTGTTTGCTGTGGACTTTAATAAAACTGGTTGCGGCCAGTTTTTTACACCAGAACTGCTGTCTGAATGAACTGTTTTCGTGCCATTCTGTCTATCCAGACAGCGATCCTAGAGCTATAACCCCTGGAAATGTTACACAGAATAAAAATTCAAAATTTGAAAATTGCGAAATTTTCAAAATTTTGGTCAAAGTTCCATTTTTTTCACAAATAAACGCAAAAATTATCGACCTAAATTTACCACTAACATGAAGCCCAATATGTCACGAAAAAACAATCTCAGAATCGCTATGATCCGTTGAAGCGTTCCTGAGTTATTACCTCATAAAGGGACACTGGTCAGAATTGCAAAAAATGGCCAGGTCATTTAGGTCAAAATAGGCTGGGTCATGAAGGGGTTAAAAGATGAAAGCTGAGCTGTTATTGGTTGCTATGACCAACAGTTTTCTCACTCCACAACACCTCAGCAGACACTGACCAGGTGGGAGAAATCTAGCATCCCCGGGAACATAAGCTTCCAGCCATTGTCTGCCCCCCAGAAAGGAGCAGAGCACATGACAGAAATGAATCACCCCCTCCTCTATTACTGCTGGGCTCTATTGTTACCGGCGTAGAAAATCACCTCATCAGCAGCCGCACACAGATCCACACACAGAGCTACACTGCCAGGATAAATAACAGCACATCTCCTGGAACTCCCTGCTCAGCGCCACCTGGCTCGGGGCTATGGGATGGAGGATGTGTGATGGGTATATGGGCACAGAACTATGGGATGGAGGATGTGTATGATGGGTATATGGGCACAGGACTATGGGATGGAGGATATGTAGGATGTGTATATGGGCACGGGACTATGGGATGGAGAATGTGTATGATGGGTATATCGGTACGTGACTATGGGATGGAGGATGTGTATGATGGGTATATGGGCACGGGACTATGGGATGGAAGATATGTATGATGGCTATATGAGCACGGTACTATGGGATTGAGGATGTGTGATGGGTATATGGGCACGAGACTATGGGATGAAGGATGTGTATTTATTTATTTTACGCACTTACCGCATATATTCGTGTAAAAGCTGAGATTTTCAGCCCATTTTTTAGGGCTGAAAGTCCCCCTCTCGGCTTATACGCAAGTCATATACGGGGTCGGCGGGGGAGGGGGAGCGGTGGTGTCGGATCATACTCACCCCTCCGCCGGCGCGTCTCTGCAGCCCCACTACTTCTCCCACGATCTCCGGCTCCTTCCTGCAGTGGTCACATGGTACCGCTGTAGGAATGA
>JARQOD010000007.1:24961132-25000391 GCA_033576555.1 Oophaga sylvatica
AAAAAATAAAAAAGTTATAGCTCGCAGAATAAAGCGATGCAAAAATAATTATTTTTTATATATAATCGTTTTTTGTTGTATAAAAGCACCAAAACATAAAAAAAATACAAATGAATTATCGCTGTAATCGTACTAACCCGAAGAATTAAACTGCATTATCAATTTTACCACACATGGAACGCTATAAACGCCCCTTCCCCAAAATAAACTCATGATTGCTGGTTTTTGTTCATTCTGCCTCCCAAAAATCGTAATAAAAAGCGATCAAAAAATGTCTTGTGTACCAATAAAAACGTCAACTTGTCCCGCAAAAAACAAGACCTCACATGACTCTGTGGGCCAAAATATAGAAAAATTATAGCTCTCAAAATGTGATGATGCAAAAACTACTTTTTGCAATAAAAAGCGTCTTTTAGTGTGTGATAGCTGCCAATCATAAAAACCCGCTATAAATAGTAAATCAAACCCCCCTTTATCACCCCCTTAGTTAGGGAAAAATAATAAAATTAAAAAAATTTATTTATTTCCATTTTCACATTAGGGTTAGGGTTGGGGCTAAAGTGAGGGTTAGGGTTGGGGCTAAAGTTAGGGTTAGGGTTGGGACTAGGGTTACGGGTGTGTTAGGGTTTGGTTTGTGGTTAGGGTTATGATTAGGGTTGAGATTAGTGTTAGGGGTGTGTTGGGGTTAGGGTTGGAGTTAGAATTGGGGGCTTCCACTGTTTAGGCTCATCAGGGGCTCTCCAAATGTGACATGGCGTCTGATCTCAATTCCAGCCAATTCGGCGTTGAAAAAGTCAAATGGTGCTCCTTCCCTTCTAGGCTCTGCCATGCGCCCAAACAGTAGTTTACCCCCACATATGGGGTATCAGCATACTCAGGACAAATTGCACAATAACTCAGGGGGTCCAATTTCTTCTGTTACCCTTGGAAAAATAAAAAATTGGGGGTGAAAATATTGTTTTTGTAGAAAAAAAATGATTTATTATTTTTATGTTATAAACTTCTGTGAAGCACTTGGGGGTTCAAAGTTCTCACCACACATCTAAATAAGTTCCTTTGGGGGTCTAGTTTGCAAAATGGGGTCACTTGTGGGGGGGGTTCCACTGTTTAGGCACATCAGGGGCTCTCCAAACGCGACATGACACCCGCAGACCATTCCATCAAAGTCTGCAATGCAAAACGTCACTACTTCACTTCCTGATCCCAGACGTGTGCCCATACAGTAGTTTTCTCCCACATATAGGGTATCAGCGTACTCAGGACAAATTGGAAAACAACTTTTTGGGTCCAATTTCTCCTGTTAACCTTGGGAACATAAAATATTGGGGACTAAAAGATCATGTTTGTGGAAAAAATATGATTTTTTTTATTTTATTTTATTTTTTTTTATCCGGGCGTTATAAACTTCTGTGAAGCACTTGGGGGTTCAAAGCGCTCACCACACATCTAGATAAGTTCCTTTGGGGGATTAGTTTACAAAATGGAGTCACTTGTGGGGGGCTTCCACTGTTTAAGCACATCAGGGGCTCTCCAAACGCGACATGACACCCGCAGACCATTCCATCAAAGTCTGCATTACTAAACGTCACTACTTCTATACCGAGCCCCAACGTGCGCCCACACAGTAGTTTTCTCCCACATATATGGTATCAGCGTACTCGATACAAATTGGACAACAACTTTTGGGGTCCAATTTCTCCCCTTACCCTTGGGAAAATAAAAAATTAGTGACTAAAAGATCATTTTTGTGGGAAAAAATAGGATTTTTTATTTTCATGCCCGGGCATTATAAACTTCTGTGAAGCACTTGGGGGTTCAAAGTGCTCACCACAGATCTAGATAAGTTCCTTAGGGGTCTAGTTTCCAAAATGGGGTCACTTGTGGGGGGTTTCCACTGTTTAGGCACATCAGGAACTCTGCAAACTGAACATGACACCCATCAAAGTCTGCATTATAAAATTTCATTACTTCCTTTCCGAGCCCTGCCTTGCGCTCAAACAGCATTCCCCCCCCACAGATGGGGTATCAGCGTACTCAGGACAAATTGGACAACAACTTTTGCGGTCCAATTTTCTTGTGAAAAAAAAAAATTGGAAAAATTGGGAACTAAAAAAAATCATTTTTTGTGGAATTTTTTTTTTGTTTGTTTTCACACCAAGGCATTATAAACTTTAGTGAAACATTTGGGGGTTGAACGTGCTCACAACAGATCTAGATAAGTTCCTTAAGGGGTCTAGTTTCCAAAATGGTGTCACTTGGGGGGGTTTCCACTGATTAGGCACATCAGGGGCTCTCCAAACGCAACATGGCATACAGCCAATTCTGCGTTGAAAAAGTCAAACTGCGCTCCTTCCGTTCCTAGCACTGCCATGCACCCAAACAGTGGTTTATAACCACATATTGGGTATCAGCGTACTCAAGACAAATTGCACAATAACTTTTGAGGTCTTGTTACCCTTGGGAAAATAAAAATTGGGATGAAAAGATCATTTTTGTGGAAAAAATATGATTTTTTAATTTTACGGCTCTACGTTATAAACTTCTGTGAAGCACTTGGGGGTTCGAATTGCTCACCAAAGATCTAGATAAGTTCCTTAGGGGATCTAGTTTCCCAAATGGGGTCACTTGTGGGGGTTTCCACTGTTTAGGCACATCAGGGGCTATCCAAATGCGACATGGCGTCCAATCTCGATTCCAGCCAATTTTGGTTTGAAAAAGTCAAATGGCGGTCCTTCCCTTCCGAGCTCTGCCGTGCGCCCAAACAGTAGTTCCCCCCCACATATGGGGTATCAGCGTACTCAGGACAAATTGGACAACTTTTATGGTCCAATTTCTCATGTTACCCTTGGGAAAATAAAAAATTGGTGACTTAAATATTACTTTTGTGGGAAAAAATTTGGATTTTTTATTTTCCTGCCCGGGCATTATAAATTTTTGTGAAGCACTTGGGGGTTCAAAGTGTTCACAACAGATCTAGATAAGTTCCTTAGGGGGTCTAGCTTCCAAAATGGGGTCACTTGTGGGGGGTTTCCACTGTTTATGCACATCAGGGACTCTGCAAACTGAACATGACATCCATCAAAGTTTGCATTCCAAAACATCATTACTTCCTTTCAGAGCCCTGCGGTGCGTCCAAACAGTATTTCTCCCCAACATATGGGGTATCAGCGTACTCAGGACAAATTGGACAACTTTTGGGTTCCAATTTCCTTGGGAAAAATCAAAAATTGGGGACTAAAAAATCATTTTTGTGGAAAATTTTTTTTTGTTTTTTTCACACCCAGGCATTATAAACTTTAATGAAACACTTGGGGGTTCAAAGTGCTCACAACAGAAATAGATAAGTTCCTTAGGGGGTCTAGTTTCCAAAATGGTGTCACATGTGGGGGGTTTCCACTGTTTAGGCTCATTAGGGGCTCTCGAAACGCGACATGGCGTCCAATCTCAATTCCCGCCAATTTTGGTTTGAAAAAGTCAAACAGCGCTCCTTCTCTTCCAAGCCCTGCCGTGCGCCCAGACAGTGGTTTTCCCCCACATATGGGGTATCGGCGTACTCAGGAGAAATTGCACAACAACTTTTTCTGTCCATTTTCTCCTTTTACCCTTGTTAAAATAAAAAAAATTGTTTGTAAAAGATCATTTTTGTGACTAAAGAGTTAAATGTTCATTTTTTCCTTCCAAGTTGCTTCAGCTCCTGTGAAGCACCAGAAGGGTTAATAAACTTCTTGAATGTGGTTTTGAGTACCTTAAGGAGTGCAGTTTTTAGAATGGTGTCACTTTTGGGTATTTTCAGTCATATAGACCGCTCAAAGTGACTTCAAATCTGAGGTGGTCCCTAAAAAAATGGTTTTGTACAATTTGTTGTAAAAAGAGAAATCGCTGGTCAACTTTTAACCCTTATAACTTTTGTAGCAAAAAAAAATTTGGTTTCAAAATTGTGCTGATGTAAAGAAGATATGTGGGAAATGTTATTTAGTAACTATTTTGTGTGACATATTTCTCTGTTTTAAGGGAATAAAAATTAAAAGTTTGAAAATTACAAAATTTTCGCCATATTTACATTTTTTTCATAAATAACCGCAAATTGTATCGAAAATTTTTTAACAATATCAGGAAGTACAATATGTCACGAGAAAACAGTCTCAGAATCGTGAAGATCCGTTGAAGCGTTCAAGAGTTATAGCCTCAAAAAGACAGTGGCCAGAATTGTAAAAATTGGCGCAGTCATTAATGTGCAAACCACCCTTGGCGGTTAAGGGGTTAATTAGTGAAAAGAAATTCAGAAATTTGTAAGAAATTTTTTTTTTCTTTTCTCGCCATTTTCTGAGACTTGTAAAGTTTACATTTTTCAGAATATGTGAGGACTTTTTTTTTGCATCCTGAGCTGATGTTTTTTCTTGATAGTATTTGGGGTAAATGTCATGTTTTGAATGCCTCTTACTGCATTTTATTGCAGTACCCAAAATAATTTAACCATGGCGTTTTGATCTTTTTTGTTTCGTTACACAGTTTACCGATCAGATTAATTTATTTTATATTTTAATAGATAGGACTTTTACAAAAGTAGCAATACCAAATATGTGTTTTTTAGTTTTAGTTTTTCATTGTTTTGTTTTTAATAGGGCAAAGTGGGGAGGGGGCAATTTGAACTTTTGCTTTACTTTTAATAGATTTATTTATTTTAACTTTTCATTGTATTCAATAGTCTCCTTAGGGGACTTGAACCTGTGATCATCCGATCACTTATGATATATGTAGCACGGTTTCAGCACTGCTATGCATAGTGAAAATCAGGATCTACTATGTACGCCGGCCATGGATTCCATCACTTCACGGGCGTGACAATTAGAGTGTGGAACAACGTGTGCTCCTGACGGTGCGAGTTAAATGCTGCTTTAATGGACTGAATGGGATTTAACCAGTCAACAGCCGTGGGCAGGGCTCAACTTCAACCGCATCTGTTAGAGGCACATCATCTGCAGGTAAAGATTCGGGTTCGGCATCAGAGACTATATCAAACTCAGGTAGCCATCATATGACGCAAATTTACATCCTTTATTGCGAAGGGGTTAACCTCTTCATGACCTTGAGATTTTCCGCTTTTCAGTTTTCTTTTTTTTTGCTCCTTTCCTTCCCAGAGCCATAACTTTTTTATTTTTCAGTGAATATGGCCATGTGAGGGCTTGCTTTTAGCGGGATGAGTTGTACTTTTGAACAACACCATTGATTTTGAAATTGCAAAAAAGTGCAATTCTACAACAGGTTTTTTTTTTTACCATGTTCACTGAATGCTAAAACTGACCAGTAATTAGATTCCCCAGGTCATTACGAGTTTGCAGATATCAAACATGTTTAGGGTCTTTTTCATTTAAGTTGGGAAAAAAAAATTTCAACATTTGAAAAAAAAAATGGTGCCATTTTTCGAGACCCACAGTGTCACCATTTTAAGGGGTCTGGGGCTGGGTGAGAGCTCAATTTTTTGCATATCAAGCTGATGTTTTTATAGATACCATTTTGGGGTAGATACGATGTTTTGAATGCCTGCTATTGCATTTTATTGCAATATTGTGGTGACAAAAAAATGTAATTCTGGCTTTTTGATTGTTTTTCTCAATACGGCGTTTATCGATCGGATTAATCATGTTAATATTTTGATAGACTGGGCGTTTCTGACAGCAGTGATACCAAACGTGTATTTTTTTATTGTTTAATTTTGAATGTGGCAAAAGGGCAGTGATTTGAACTTTATATATTTAAAAAAATTTTTTTTTACACTTTTTAGAGGCTTCAATAGTCCACTTAGGAGACTTGAAGCTGCAATCATCAGATCGTTTGTGCTACACATAGCAGGGCTTCAGCCCTGCAATGTGTAGCAGATATGATCATCTCCTATGAACACCGGCCAAGGGCCGTTGCCCATAGCAGATCTGCAAAGTGCCTTCCTGCAGATCCCCGGCTGTCATTCAAACACATCGGTGCCCTGCGATCATGTGCCAGGGGTGCCAATGGACGGGGTTTGTGACTTGCTTGCGGTAAGCACGAGTAAAATGCAGCTGTCAGACATTGACAGCTGCATTTAACATAACAGCCGTAGGTGGATCACGATTCCACTCATGGCTTTTAGGGGCACATGACATCTGATCAAATCAACTGTCAGGTGCCTGAAAAGATGCGGGTTCAGCGCCAGAGACCGCATCAAAGAGAGGGAAGGGACCTATGATGTACCTATATGTCATAGGTCATAAAGGAGTTAAGCGTATTTGTGAATGGTTCAACTAAACTCAATTTTAAAAATGGACACTAGATGAATTGTAAGAACCAGACATGTGAATGTAGCCATAAAATACATCTGTCTTCGGAAGTAGCCAATCTGCATGGACCCCCTCCAGGCATTCTTCTGGCAAACAGCTGATTGTGCCAAAATCAGCTAGGCATTGTAGAAGTAGATGGTGGTTATTCACTTGCATAGTCATACACGTAGCACAAGGGCAACTTGAGTCTGCCAAAATGGGTGCCATTCTTAGTGAGTTAAAATTGTGGAAAAATGTCCAAACAAACTGGCAGACAGATTCTTGTACAGAGTGGATAGATATCCCTATCCCTTAAGAAAAGGGGCCTATGAGTCCCAGGATCTGTCAGCCAGTTTGGACATTGTTAAACAAACATTTTATCCTCTTGAACATGGCTTCCTGCCTCCATCAAAGACAGTGGCTACATTATGTTATCCATTTTAAAGCAATCAGAATAGCTGTGTTTACTTGGTACAACCCTGTACGGTGATTGGTGAGCACCACCACTAGATTAATTTACTCATCTATTGCCATAACTTATTTACTCTATGTTCGCCTCTTTTCTGATTGTTTCCATCCCCCCTGCTTACCTATTTACTCTGAGAGTGGCTTTTCACAATAGCTCATGGAGGGAGGTCCCAAGTAGGGGATACCCTCTATGATGCCCATATTCCCTAACAAATTAAAGGGACAAGCCCTTTAAATTCCAACACAATGTCCCAACAATCACAAAGAGAACAGTTGTCTCAACAATGGACAAAGAATATGGCTACTGTAAAGGCAGTTTTTCTCACTTTAGTTTTGACTAGGCATGTGGAAAACTGTATATCATGTACAGGTCTCAATGTACATGGTCTTCATTAACAAGATACTCCCATGCTAAAAACGAGCACACTCTTGTTTACAACCCCTGGTAACAATGAAAAAAAATTACCACAAATAAAGGATGTTCACAAGTTTTTTAGTTTCTTTTTTAATTTGCAGGTACTTTCAATGGAAAGGATTATTAATTTCTTCATGACTGACACAGAGTGAGGCAAAAAATGTTGGTTGTTCATAAGGTAGTTGTAACATTTGGTGCAAGTGTAAACAAAATGGGAAGGGTATGACAAGAAAATATACAAGTAGACCAAAAAGAACTCAAAGGATCATACTAGAAGATCAAAGCAATATGCCATGAAAATTGAAAACGCATGACAAAACAAAACAAATGAAAAACAAATGGGTGGAAAAAGAAGTTAATGTTTGTGACAGAAATGTAAGAAATCACCAAGTTTCAGTTAGATTTATATACAGAACAAAATGAAAAACCAGCTGCAACACCTAAACTGTGGCCTACAGAGAAGCAATCATGGAGTGTGGATGATTGCATGAAACTGATATTCAATGATGAATCACAAATCTGCACCAGCTAAGAAGAATATGTTTGATGTTGTTATAATGAAACATAAAAGAAATAAAAGCTATTATTTTACTGATTTATTTATGATCTGAGGTAAATCAAAAGAGATAAAAGTCAGAGAAGTGAAGTCCACTCCGTATATGGTTTACATCTGGTTGTTGCTGGTAACAGATGATCAACAGGGGCGCTGGGAGTTAGACCCATAACAATCTGATGATAGGCCATTACTATCTCTGCAGTAAAAACACCTTTAAGTTTTTCCTTCAAGGAGTTCAGACTGTCATAAAAGCCAAAAAGTAACGACAAAGTACTAAATGATTCCATAACTTTTCCCAAGATTAAAAGATTTCAGATTTTTTTTCCCTGTAGTTGATATGGAAATGGATATGCCATTAACCCCTTCACAACCTTGGGATTTTCTATCATTGCGTTTTCATTTTTTGCTCCTTGTCTTCCCAGAGCCTTAACTTTTTTTTACATTTTTCAGTCAATATGGCCATGTGAGGGCTTGTTTTTTGAGGGATGAGTTGTACTTTTGAACAACACCATTGGTTTTGACATACAGTTATATGAAAAAGTTTGGGCACCCCTATTAATCTTAAGCTTAATGTTTTATAAAAATTGGTGTTTTTGCAACAGCTAGTTCAGTTTGAAATATCTAATAACTATTGGACACAGTAATGTTTCTGCCTTGAAATGAAGTTTATTGTACTAGCAGAACATGTGCAATCTCCATTCAAACAAAATTTGACAGGTGCATAAGTATGGCCACCCTTATCATTTTCTTGTTTTAAATACTCCTACCTACTTTTTACTGACTTACTAAAGCCCTTTTTTTGGTTTTGTAACCTCATTGAGCTTTGAACTTTATAGCCAGGTGTATGCAATCATGAGAAAAGCTACTTAAAGTGGCCACTTGCAAGTTGTTCTCCTGTTTGAATCTCCTCTGAAGAGTGGCATCATGGGCTCCTTAAAACAACTGTCAAATGATCTGAAAACAAAGATTATTCAACATAGTTGTTCAGGGAAGGATACAAAAAGCTGTCTCAGAGATTTAACCTGTCAGTTTCCACTGTGAGGAACATAGTAAGGAAATGGAAGAACACAGGGACAGTTCTTGTTAAGGCCAGAAGTGGCAGGCCAAGAAAAACATCAGAAAGGCAGAGAAGAAGAATGGTGAGATCAGTCAAGGACAATCCTCACACCACCTACAGAGAGCTGCAGCATCAACTTGATGCAGATGGTGTCACTGTGCATCGGTCAACTATACAACGCACTTTGCACAAGGAGAAGCTGTATGGGAGAGTGATGCAAAAGAAGCCGTTTCTGCAAGCACACCACAAACAGTCGACTGAGGTATGCAAAAGCACATTTGGAGAAGCCAATTTCTTTTTGGAAGAAGGTCCTGTGGACTGATGAAACAAAGATTGAGTTGTTTGGCCATACAAAAAGGCGTTATGCATGGCGTCAAAAAAACACAGCATTCCAACAAAAACACTTGCTACCCACAGTAAAATTTGGTGGAGGTTCCATCATGCTTTGGGGCTGTGTGGCCAATGCCGGCACCGGGAATCTTGTTAAAGTTGAGGGACGCATGGATTCCACTCAGTATCAGCAGATTCTTGACAATAATGTTCAAGAATCAGTGACAAAGTTGAAGTTATGCAGGGGATGGATCTTTCAGCAAGACAATGATCCAAAACACCGCTCCAAATCTACTCAGGCATTCATGCAGAGGAACAATTACAAGATTCTGGAATGGCCATCCCAGTCCCCAAACCTGAATATCATTGAACATCTGTGGGATCATTTGAAGAGGGCTGTCCATGCTCGGCGACCATCAAACTTAACTGAACTGGAATTGTTTTGTAAAGAGGAATGGTCAAAAATACCTTCATCCAGGATCCAGGAACTCATTAAAAGCTACAGGAAGTGACTAGAGGCTGTTATTTTTGCAAAAGGAGGATCTACTAAATATATTAATGTCACTTTTCTGGTGAGGTGCCCATACTTATGCACCTGTCAAATTTTGTTTGGATGCAGATTGCACATTTTCTGTTAGTAAAATAAACCTCATTTCAAGGCAGAAACATTACTGTGTCCAATAGTTATTAGATATATCAAACTGAAATACCGTATATACCCATGTATAAGCCAAGATTTTCAGCCCATTTTTTAGGGCTGAAAGTCCCCCTCTTGGCTTATACACGGGTCATATACGGGGGTCGGCGGGGGAGCAGGGGTGTCGGATCATACTCACCCCTCCACAGGCGCGGTCTATGCAGCCCCCCTGCTTCTCCCACGATCTCCAGCTCCTTCCTGCAGCAGTCACATGGCACCGCTCATTAAAGTCATGAATATGCACATATTCATGACTTTAATGAGCGGTACCACGTGACCGCTGCAGGACTGAAGCGCTGCGGAGAGCGCCGGGAGAAGAGGAGAGGCTGCAGGGACGCGCGGCAGAGGGGTAAGTATAGCGATATTTACCTGTCCCGTTCCACCGTTGCATGCTGCGTCCTCGTCTGACTCCTCTGGCTGTGAATGATCAGGCAGAGGGCGCGATGACGTCGTTAGTGCGCCCCGCCCCCTGCCAGATCATTCACTGCCGAGGACCCGGAAGAGGACGCAGCGTGCAGAGAGGACAGGTAAATAACTCAGGTGCCAGGGTCCTGAGCGAGCGGTGACACCGGCACCTGTCCCCCATAGCGCGCCGGTGTCACCGCCTGCTCAGGACACCGGCACCTGGCCCCCAGCGACGAGAGGAGAGTATGTCATTTTTTTTGCAGCAGCAGCATATGAGGCCTATACTATGGGGCATAATTGTGCAGCATATGGGGGCATAAGCTGTGGAACATATGGGGGCATAAGCTGCGGAACATATGGGGCATAATCTGGAGCATATGGGGCATAATCTGGAGCATATGGGGGCATAATCTGGAGCATATGGGGGCATAATCTGTGGAACATATGGGGCATAATCTGGAGCATATGGGGGCATAATCTGTGGATCATACGGGGGCATAATCTGTGGACTATATGGGGGCATAATCTGGAGCATATGGGGGCATAATCTCTGAAGCATATTGGGCATAATCTGGAGCATATGGGAGCATAATCTGTGGAGCATATTGGGCATAATCTGCAGCATATGGGGGCATAATCTGTGGAGCATCATATGGGGGCATAATCTGTGGAGCATCATATGGGGGCATAATCATTTTTCACCCTAGGCTTATACACGAGTCAATAAGTTTTCCCAGTTTTTTGTGGCAAAATTAGGGGGGGTCGGCTTATACACGGGTCGGCTTATACATGAGTATATACGGTAGCTGTTGTAAAAACACCAATTTTTATAAAACATTAAGCTTAAGATTAATAGGGGTGCCCAAACGTTTTCATATAACTGTATAGTGTACTGGAAAACGGGAGAAAAAAATCCAAGTGTGGTGAAATTGTAAAAAAAAATGCAATTCCACAATTGTTTTTTGGGGCTTTTTTTACCATGTTCACTAAATGCTAAAACTGACCTGCCATTATGATTATTAAGGTCATTATAAGTTTGCAGATACCAAACATGTATAGGTTCTTTTTCTTTTATGTGGTGAAAAAATAAATCCAAAGTTTTATAAAAAAAAATAAATAAATAAATAAAAATTTGGTGCCATTCTCCGAGACCCGTACAGTCTCTCCATTTTCTGTGACCTGGTGCTGGGGCAAGGCTTATTTTTTGCGTGCCGAGCTGGTGTTTTTATTGATACCATGTTGGGGTAGACATAATGTTATGATCACCTATTATTGCATTTTATTGCAATGTTGCGGTGACCAAAAAACATAAGTCTGGCGTTTAGATTTTTTTCTCGATAGATACGTCGTTTACTGATGAGATTAATTATTTTTATATTTTGATAGATTAGGCGTTTCTGAAAGCAGCGATACTAAATGTGTATTTTTTTATTGTTTTATTTTGATTTTTATTTCGTCTGATTGCTTGTGCTACACATAGCATGGTTTCTTTGTGTAGCAAAATCATCACCTGCTATGAACACCGGCCATGGGTGGCATGCTGTTTCCCCAGACCCCCAGTTGTCTTGACAACCCATCGGCATCCCGCGAACATGTGACATGGGCATCGATGGGCGGAGTTTGTGACGCGCTTCCGACCCTGATCATGTTAAATGCTGTTGTCAGGCATTTAATATGTTAACAACCACGTGTGGATCACGATTCCACCAGTGGCTGTTAGGAGCACATGACAGCTGATCATCCAGTATATAACATTCCTAATTGGTGCGCCTTTTCTTGGAATTTTGCATTGTGTTATTCCTCTTGAAAATGTATTACTAAATTCACAGCTGGGTGTTACAATACAACTTTGTAAAAATAGTAAGTCTGTGCACAGTCTGGCACTGTCAGGTTGTATAACAACAGATTATTTTGACAAAGGGAATAGTATTACCCAGTTTAATCACATTTTAAGAAGGAATAAAAGAGGAATATAAGGATGCTTCCCAATTGTTATTACTTATCTTATACAAGTTTTTACTAAAAAGTCAGTCCAGCTATAAATAAAGAAGATTTGCCAGCCCACCTTGCATAACACTTTAAAGGGAACCTGCCACCAGAAAAAACACTATTAACCTGCAGATATGGGGTTAATCTGTAGGTTAATGAAATTCTGAACCTGCCCGAGGCCTGTATGTAGCCAAACACTGCAGGTAGAAAATTAACTTTATTCTCCTCGACAGCATTTAATTTCCGTCATGGGGGCAGCACTGGCTCAATCACAGCTTTGAGTATGCAGAGAGGCAGCTGTAACGGAGCCCCCAACCCTGACTGACACTGGCACTGCATTGAGGCTGACTGTCAGTCAGGGTTGGGGGGCGTGGTTACAGTCACCACTACGTATTTATTGTCAGAGTTGTGAATGAACCAGCGCCAGGGCAGCCACAGTGACTGAAACCGAATACTGCCAGGGAGATTAAAGTTCATTTTCACCCTGCAGCGTTCAGCTACGAGCAGGTGTCGGGCAGGTTAGTAACGCTATTAAGCTGCAGATTAACCTTATTTTTTCGGGTGACAGGTTTTAGTAATTTCTAGGAGCGCTACACAGTAGAGCCACAGCATTTAACCCTTCACCCCCAAGTCTGTATTCACCTTCATGACCAGACCAAATTTTACAATTCTAACCAGTGTCACTTTATGAGGGAATAACTCTGGAACACTTCAAAGTATCCCACTGATTTGGAGAATGTTATTTAGTGACACAATGTACTTCATGATAGTGGTAACATTTGTTTGATGTGACTTGCGTTTATTTGTGAAAAAAATCGGAAATTTGAAGAAAATGTTGTAGTTTTCAAACTTTTATTTGTTATGCCCTTAAAACAGAGTTATGTCACACAAAATATTTAGTAAATAACATTTCCCACATGTCCACTTTACTTCAGAACAATTTTTGAGACGTCATTTTTTTTTGTTAAGAAGTTATAAGGGCTAAAAGTTGACCATCAATATCTCATTTTCCAACAAAATTTACAAAACCATTATTTTTTTAAGGGATCACATCACATTTGAAGTGACTTTGGGGGTCTATATTACAGAAAATAGTGCAAAAATTGACACCATTCTAAAAAATGCACCGCTCAAAACCACATTTAAGATGTTGATAAGCCCTCCAGGTGCTTCACAGGAACTAAAGCAATGAGGATGGAAAAAAATGAACATTTAACTTTTTCTCACAAATTTTTTTATTTAGTGTCACATTTTTTTATTTTAACAAAAGAGGAGAAAATGGACCCCAAAAATTGTTGTGCAATTTCTCCTCGGGATGCCGATACCCCATATGTGGGTGAAAACTACTATTTGGGCGCACGGCAGGGCTTGAAAGGGAAGGAGCGCCATTTGACTGATTTGCTGTAATCAGTAGCGGACGCCATGTCGTGTTTGGAGAGCTTTTGTAGTATGTAAACAGTGCAAACAAGGACTAGATGTGTGGCGAGCACCATGAACCCCCAAATGCTTCACAGAAGTTATAACGTTGAGCCGTGAAGAAAAAAAAAAACATATTTTTCCAGAAAAAATGTTATTTGAGCCCTAACTTTTTTTATTTTCACAAGGGTTACAGGAGAAATTGCAAGATATAATTTGTTGTGCAACTTCTCCTGAGTACACATATACTCCAAATATAGACTAAAACTACTTTTGAGGCACAGTGCAAAGCTCAGAATGGAAGACGCAGTTGTATCGGAGTTTAGATTTTGCTGGAATGGTTTGAGGGTGACATGTCAAATTGGCAGAACCTCTGAGGTGCCAGAACAGCAGAAACTCCCCCATATGTGACCTCATTTTACAAACTAGACCTCTTAATTAATTCATCTAGGGGTGCAGTGAGCATGTTGACACCACATATGCCTCACATAAATTAATACCATTGGGTGGTAAAGCAAGAATAATTTTTACTGCTAAAATGTTGTTTTAGCTCTAAATTTTGTAAAAGGGGTAATAGGAAAAAAGGACCTCTCAGTTTGTTGCACAATTTTTCCTGAGTGCACCAATACCCTCATGTAATCGGGAAATACTTTTCAGACACAGTGCAAAGCTCACAAGGGAAGGAGCGCCATATCATAGTACATATTTTACTGTTATGGTTTGTGAGTGCCATGACCCACTGGAAGAGCTCCTGAGGGGTCAAAACAGGAAAAAAAACAAAAAAACAAAAGTCCCCCCATCTTACATACTACACCTTTCAATGAATTCACCTAAGGGTGCAGTGATCAAATTGACATAATAGGTGTGTCACAGAATTTTATACCATTAGGCAGTGAAGAAAAAAATAATTTTTACTACAAAAATTTATTTTCAGCCCCAGATTTTACATTTTCATAAGCGAAAATGGGTAAAACTTGGACCAAAATTTGTCACACAATTTCTGAACGTGGAAATGTCCTATAAGTGGCTGTACAGTACTGCTTAGCCACACGGCGAAACCAGGGAGGGACGAGCACTTTTTGCCTCCTGGAGCGCCATGTGCCTCCTGGAGCACAGAATTCCTTAGAATAGTTTGCAGACTCAATATACAGATCCCCTAAGCACCAGAAGAGAAGAATCCCCCCATGACTTCATTTTGTAAATTATAACCCTTTGGGCATTTATCTACAAGTGTAGTGATGATTTTGAATCCATGTCTGTTTTCCAGAAACAAGCAGCAGTGGATGTTGCTGTGTCAAGATTGGGATCACATTTATCCGGCGCTCTACGTTGAGCATTTATATCTGGGTATCCATCTAAATCTCGGAGTGACCAGATTTAGAAGACACCCCTGAGGGATCCATTCACTATAATGGGGCAACAGAGTTACTCTGGACTCAGTTTGGCCTCTATTTAGTGGTGTCCTTTTGTAGCAGACGGCACAATGCAGGAGCACACTGCAATGCTTTATGACTAAATATAAAGATATCAGTGGCGCTATAGTCTATGTAGTTTAAGAGTGCTGCAAACTAGGACACTACCACATAAAAGCCAATAAGGCGAAATAACTGAAATGCTTTATAACGGTCAGTTGTGCACTGACATAAGTTAGTTAGATCACGCACTGCGCATGATGATCTAATTAACTTGCTAGCCCTGGTGACCAGGATGTCGTCATGGGCTTGGCGACATCGGGTCACCATGGCAACCATAGGCCCCTTGTGGGCGCTGATCGGAGGGCAGAGGGTGCCTCCTCCCTTTGCTTGCTGTCTAATTGCTGCTATTGTTACCCACTTAAACTTACACACTATTGAACTCTGCACAAAATATTAAATTTGATGTTGGATATTAGTGAAAAATAAATGTTCACAAACATCTGTTTGTTTGGCTCTTCCTCCGAGCCTGTTGAATGTATTATAGTAGAGTTTTTTTTACTTACTCTGTAGAAAGAGGGTTAAACCATACTAACAGCTAACGTAGATAATAAACAACCAATCCTTGGCAAGGAGATTTTCCAAAGAAAACATCTTAAGTGCTTAGTGTCTAGCTGCCAAGGGTGAGCAAAACTCTGCTGTGTGGTCCACAGGAATGCAGTACACACTGCCAAGGTAAAGGAATTGAGGTGGGGCAAGAAATTCAACTTTTGTTTTATTTTCAGTAAAAGACATTGCTTATATATGTACCCAACAAATATATGTACGGTAACAGAAAAATTGAAAAAACGTTTGGCGACTGATTTCAGTAACAGTAAAAGTTAGAGCAATCGCTATCAGTCCAAGATACTGTATCAATCTGTAACTATAACTAGTCAATAGTTAATCAAACTGATTACTCAACCTGTATTAAGCATGCAATGAATCTCTGCGCCATTAGCATAATGAAGACAACTGCTTAAAAGGCAATGCCATACAGCAATGACAACTGCTTAAAACCGCAATCTAAATAAATTGCTACCAATAACTGGAAGTCAAAAAGCAACTGTTAGGCTGTGGTTCCACGGTCCGGAACCACAGCGCTTTGGACGGAGCGGAAATTCCGCTCCGTCTAAGCCCCGCCCCCTTTATGACGCGCGATCTTTGTCCTGAACACCTCCGGAACACCTCCGGAAAGAGCGCAGGGCTACATAGCCCTGTGTTAATTCTGTTGCGGCGACGCACCGTCGCCGCAATACACGAGGACATGCTGCGGTCTAAAAAGACCGCCGCATGTCCGTTTACGCAGGTTTGCCACCTGCGTATTGTTACGCATAGTGGAGACGGGATTTCTTGAAATCCCCTCCACTATGCTGTAACATCTGGACGCTGCGTGTTTGGCGCTGCGCCAGCGCACAGCGCCAAACACGCAGCGTATCCTGACCGTGGAAACTCACCCTTATGTAAACAATGGCTGCATCACAGATTACGGTAAATATTATAAGTAAGGTGGCTAAATAGAACAAAATATAAATAGCATACTATGGTGAGAGATTGTAAGTTACTGTATATACTCGTGTCTCCGTGTTTGCAGGCATAGTCGGATGGGACTACAAGTCCCATCCGGCTATGCCTGCTACAGTGACAGTGACTGACACATTAGCCAATGATGGGACAGTAGCAGTCCCATCAACCGGCTAATGTGCTGAATGTAAAAAAAAAACACATACATTACATACAACATATAACATACACATGACATACAATGACATACACATGACATACAATGACATACAACACATAACATTGAGCACATACTCATCTATTCCCCGACGCCATCGATCTGTGTACCGCTCTGCCGCCGGGAGAGAATGACGTCACTTCCGTTCATTCTCTCACGGCAATACTGGGTGAGAAAATTCCCACGCAGCATTGCAATAAAGTGAGACAATGAACTAAGGTAACCTCAGTGATGCACTGCAGGAGCCATTGTCTCCTGTCAGTGTATCACTGGGAGGCCCTACAGTGCAGTGGCATCACTGTTATATAGGGGAGACCGTCGTGGGACATTCGTTATTATTTGGACTGCGTCGGACAGGGAGTATACGGTTGTTTTATTTTTTTACTTTTTTTTACAGGAGATCGAGGGCGTCGCTTGGATCTGAGCGTATAATAAAGATATGAAAACCGTGTTGTGTTTTATTTCATTAAAATAATTTATTCTTGTGTGTGTTGTTTTTTTAACCCTTTATTAATATAAGATTAATAATTGATAGGCGTCTTATTGACGCCTCTCTATTATTAACCGGGCCTAATATCACCTTACAATAGCAAGGTGATATTAACCCCTTTTTACCCCATATCCCATCGCTACAGGGGAGTGGGAAGAGAGGGCTAAGTGCCGGAATTCTGGGGCGGCTGGTATTTTTAGCCAGGGGGGGGCGCCAATATCCATGGCCCCTTCCTAGGCTATGAATATCAGCCCGCAGCTGTCTGCCTAGCCTTTCTGGCTATAAATTATAGGGGGACCCCACGTCATTTTTTGGGGTGGGTCCCCTATTTTAATAGCCAGTGAAGGCTTGCTGCGGGCTGATATCCATAGCCTGGGAAGATCCATGGGTATTAACCCCTTCCCCGGCTAGAAATATTGGCCCCGGTTGTCGGCTTTCCCACTCTGGCGCAGAAAATTGCGCGGGAGCCCACGTAATTTTTTTTCCTATTTTTTTTTTATTAACTATATTGTGTTAAGATTTTGTGTGTGTGTGCGCGTGTGTCTTTATTTATGTACCATTTTATCTATCATCTATCTACCTATATATCTTTCTGTCTATCTATATATCTTTCTATACATATTTCTAACTATCTATTATCAATCTATGAATTTTCTATCTATCTATCTAACTTCTGGTATCTATTATCTATCTTTCTATCTCTATCTGTGTGTGTGTAATGGGTGTGGGTTGGACAAATTTAAAAGAGGAGGTTGGACAAGAAATGACATCACAAATCTTTTTTTTGTTAAATAACATATCTTTATTTAGCTGTCAAAAATGCATACAAAAACGCATGAGAAAAAAAGCATGAAAAACCGCATTAAAACCACGTCAAAAAAGGACATTAGTTTTCTGCCAAGAGGTGCGCATTCGGCGAGGAAAAATCCCCAGGCAAATCCGCAAGGTGTGCACAGGCCCTACGCACCGGTGTCCTTTGAAAAGCCGGCAATTCATCTCCGGCTACTGTAAAATCACACTGACAGCTCACAAAACACTACATATATACACATAGAATATATTGTGGTGTAGTGACACCTGATGCAGCTAGGGGGCACTGTGTATGCTCCTCGGGATATGCATGGAGGCATGATTTGTGTTGTGGTAAAGGACCTGTGATGAGGTCATGACCAGGTGACCTAACCATGTGATCCTGACCTCATCTGTGGGTGGGGTTACACCTATGTTAAGAAGTGTGCTTGGCACCTGTGAAGAGAGTGTGTGGGAGTCTGCCAGTGTGGACAGGCTTCCATGTGTCCAAGGCGGGACATAACAGAAAGGTCTCTGTGACTGAAGAGTGAGGCTCCAGGCAGGAGCTGAAGCATTGAAGAGCTGTATTGTATGTTACCCTATGGTTTATGATGCAATAAACCTAAGAACTTTTGATATAGAAGTGCGTCCTGATTTACCTCTGAAGCAGCCGAGTGAGTGAAACCTTACAATTGGTGGATGGAATGCTGGCAGCGGCCCAAGGAGCACATGTTCCAGGACTGGGAATGAGGAATCAGAGAGGAACGGACGGTCTGTGAAAACCGTGAGTGTGACCAGTGGTCACGAATAAACTGCATTGATGTTTATATGTGGTGCCTCTGAAGATAAGAGGTATCTGAAGACGCTTTTAAGCAGAGGTGACAGACAGGAGTCTGTGTTATGTTGACCGGGGTCATTGAAAATGGACAAAAAGCATGCTGAGAAGATACCTCAGAGGAGGTGTCCGGAAACCTGCGTGATCAACAGGTAACAGACAGGAGTCTGTGGTGTACTGACGGGTCAGTGAGAGATTGTTTTTTCCTTTGTTGGATGCCTCTATGAAAAGGAGGTATCCGGAAACCTGAGTGATCAACAGGTAACAGACAGGAGTCTGTGGTGTGCTGACGGGTCAGTGAGAAACTGTTTTTTTCCTTTGTGGGATGCCTCTATGAAAGAGGAGGTGTCCGGAAAATCTCTCTGGCCGAGAGTGACAGACAGGAGTCTGTGTTGTGCTGACGGGTCAGTGAGAAACTGTTTTTTTTTCTGGGACACGTGTGAGGTGTTTGCTGTGGCTCGTGGAGTCATGAAGGTGACAAGCGGCTGGCTGTGACTCGTGGGGTCACGAAGGTGACAAGCGGCAAGACAGCGCAGCGTGCAGAGACTTGTGGTGGCAGGAGCTACAGTGACTGTTGCAGCAAGAGGTTCTGCAGCAGCCGGAGCTGCAGTGGCACAGCAGCTTGGGAGTAGCATCGGGAGGTGCTGGTTGTTGGTGGCTGCAACGGAAGCGGTAGCAGTACCACCAGGAGCTGGTGTGGTAAAAAGGACAGTGTGAACCGAGGCACACAGACTCTTAAAGGGCCAGTACACGCCCTAAGTAAAAGACACTGTCTAGGGGTACTGTGTGGACTGGGGCCTGTAAGAGCCGTGGTGTGTTCCCCAGTGATGGGTGGTGTCCCTAAAAGGGGAGGAGTCCCAAAAGGGGAGCGGAAACCCAAAACAGGGATGGTTACCCAAAAGGGGGTGGAGTCCCAAAAGGGGGCGGTAACCCAAAAATTGAGATTGTGCCCCGAAAGGGGGTGGAGTCTCAAAAGGGGGTGGTAGCCCAAAATCAGTAAAGTTGCCCAAAAGGGGGCGGAGTCCAAAAAGGGGGCGGTAACCCAAATTGGGATTGTGGCCCGAAAGGGGGTGGAGTCTCAAAAGGGGGTGGTAGCCCAAATCAGTAAAGTGGCCCGGAAGGGGGCGGAATCCCAAAAGGGGGCGGCAAATCAAAAGGGGGTGGTGTCACAAAAAGGGGTGGCACCGGTTTCCTCAGTGGACATATCTGAAGAACAGCGGTGTGGGTGTTATACGTATTCCGCATGTGGCATAGACTTCCCGTTTGATAACAGCCCACAGGTGTGTACGGTAATGTTACATAGAGAAGGAAGTCTCTAAGCTCAGAGATCATCTGTCAGCGTGTCATAGTATGAACAAGGCCCTATGGAAAGATATGGAGGTGCTCAGAGAGGCCCAGGAGAAGCATCAGCAGGAACTTCTCCGGAGGGAGGATGAGTGTCGCGGCTTGGCAGAGGAGCGAGATAAAGTTCTTCGTAAGCTGAAGATGGAGAAAGAGACTAATGCCCAGCTCCAGAAATCCACGGGAGCCGAAGTACAGCAAGCAAAGTGCCACACAGATGGCCACACAAGAAATGCTGAGGTCTTGGAGAACTGCGCTGATGCTCAGGGGGAGGAGGTCCAACAGCATGTTCAGGAAAAGGAGACATCGCTTTTCAAGTGTATGATAGAGGTACCCGAAGACATGCAAGAAGCTTGTGCCAGTGAGGATGTACATGAGGCCTTTAGAAAAGCGGTAGAAGCATGTAGTGTGAACTGGGTGCCAGAGATGAAACAGTTAGTCATACTGTCGACTAAGGAAGTCACACTGAAGTGAGTGGCTGTCCTGAGAGACATGCACCTACATTGTCTCCGCACAAAGCAACTGATCCTGTTGAGAAATCACGAAGCCACTCGACGTTTGGAGCAAGCAAGAAAGGCTCAAAGTCAGCTTGGATTAATGGAGGACATCATTCAAGTGCCCAGAGGTCTGGTGAAGAAAGTCATCGGAAGACTTGGGAAAATGATGCAGGAGATGGTGAATAAGTCCGGTGTGACGAGAGTCAGGATTCCGGCTGATGACGAAGTCCAGGTCGTGGGTGAAGACGGGATGGTTCCGTTCCTCGTTGTCGGATCCAGGGAGAGCCTTGGGAATATCCGGATGCTCCTGGAGTATCGTGTGTCCTACCTGAGAGAAGTAGAGCAACTACGACTTGAGAGGGACCAGGTCAACAGGAACCTGCAGAAAATAGAAAGAAGATGGCCTCCACCTTCAACCCGTGGTATTGAGAGGAGAAGAGATAGAAGTAGTGATGCCTCAGTTAGCTCAGTGATGAGTGACTTAAGCAGGAGAACCTATAGTGGAAAAAATGAAAAGGACGCAGACCAGACAGGACGTATGGGTGCAAGTGAATTGCGACGCCGTACTGACCGCTGGGGAGGCGGGTGGTCTGACAGAGGGCCCGACTTAGCCAGATGGTTTGACTGGCAGAGACGACCGAGAAGGATCTCTGGTCGGGTAATAAGTGTTCAACCCCACAAGTTTGAACAGAGGGGGGAGGTATGTGGTGTAGTGACACCCAGGGTGGATTGATTTAAATCACGCCGATTTAAATCAACTATTTAAATCATGATTTAAATCAAATGATTTTTTTCTATTTAAATCAGATCGATTTAAATCGTGATTTTAATCATGATTTAAATCACTGATTTAAATCAAAAGATTTTTTTAATATAAATCACGATTAAAATCTAAAACTTTCAATCATTGTTCAATTAACTCCACACTTCCAGCTTGGTTTTACTTTCTGTAGCTTGGTTTCAGTGTCTTTTTCCATTCAGTTGACATGCCCAAACTTGTTGGATAGTCAGTCAGCAGTACTTGGCTGTAGTAACAATCAAACTTCAGAAGTGATCTGCGTGAGCCATGGCAGGTCGTAAGAGAGACCCTATTTGGGTTCATTTTGTTGAGATGCCAGCAGAGCTTGGAAAGAAAGGTGGGAGAGCAAAGTGCAAATACTGTCAAAAGGATATCCAAGGACTTGTTTGCCGTTTGAAATCACAGTATGAAAACTGCAACCAGAAGGGAAATGAAGATGTTGATAGTGATACAACTAATGTCAATGAACCCCCACAGCTTCTTATGCACCAGGACCCTAGCACTAGTGGTAAGTCTGGCAATTACAACCTATTTTAACAGACATTTTACTGGGATGGTTAAAGTCTATGAAAAGAAAAATTTCTAGCACTAGTTCTGGAGTATAGAATTTAAATTTATGTTAAGGCAATATTTCACAGAAGATTAACGTTAAGTAAAAATAAGAGTGTGTATACGCCTATTTTTTTTTTTATTGTAGGCTACAATTCACTTTTGAAGTCTGCCAAATTGACCATTTTTTAAAAAAAACATTTTTAAAACTTTTGTGACATAATTTTTTTCAGTTGCTCTGATATTACTAGTATTACAGCAACTTCACCGGAAACTTGAGTAGCATAACTTTTGAGACAGCCCTTATAGGACGAGGACCATTACATTGTTCAAAAAGTTTGTTTCAAAATATTTTCGTTATATTTCTTCAAATACGCAGTCAAATTATATTTTTAATTACTGTGCTTTCAGGGTCAAATATGGCTTGTGCTGCACGTGACAATCAATATCTGGGTACAACTTCAACAAAGCAGCCCAACAAAAAACTTTGCGTGCAAAGTGTAGAAAAATTCCTCTTAAAGACTACGACGAGCCAGAAAGAACATTTTGATGAATTAATTGCTAAATTCATATTTGCAACCAATTCTTCTTTCCGACTAGTTGAACACCCATTGTTTGTACAAATGATCGAAGGAATAAGACCAGGCTACAAACCACCAAGTAGATTTGATATCTCAGGAAAACATCTTCAGGCTGTATACGACAAAGAAAGAGCGGCTTGTACAAAATATTTGAAAGACAAAGTTGTTAACATGAGCTTGGATGGTTGGAGCAACATCCACAACGACCCCATAATTTGCACTTGTGTCACAACAGAAGATGGTGAAACTTACCTTACAGACACAATCGACACATCTGGAAATTCACATACTGCTGAATATTTACTTGAAATTGCTAAGAACTCAATTCACCAATGCCAAGAACAGTTTGCATGTAAAGTAAGGAGCTTAGTTACTGATAACGCAAGCAATGTGGCAAAAATGCGAGCGGAACTGGCACATGAGGATGACACAAATGTCATTACATACGGTTGTTCTGCCCATTTGTTGCATCTTTTGGCAAAAGACCTGCATATTATTTCGGGTGTCAAGGAACATGTTGTAGAAATTGTTAAATATTTCCGCAATAATCATTTTGCACATGCAACCTACAAGGAAATGGGAGGACTGAAGTTGGTTCTACCACAAGATGTTAGATGGAATACCTTGGCTGAATGCTTGGAACTGTTTATTAACAACTGGTCAAAATTAGTGTCCATTTGCGAAACACATCGAGATAAAATTGATGCTAATATACGAAGCAAAGTATTAAATCTTGGTGTGAAGAGAAATGCCGAGGACCTTTTGGAAAGGTTAAAGCCAATATCTATTGCGTTGGATAAAATGCAGAAAGATACTGCAACCATAGCTGATGCCACAGAAGTTTGGAAAGATTTAGAAGGTTCGCTAGATCGCTTGAACCTCTCAAACAATGTAAAGGTTGCAATACACCACCGCAAGGACCAAGCATTAAAAGAAGAACACTATTTAGCCAATATCTTGCAACCCATCTACAGAGGGAAAAACTATCTGAGGCAGAAATCAACTCTGCAATGGAGTGGCTCGCCAATACTAACCATGACATTGTGGCAACTGTGCTGAAATTGAAGTGTGAATCTGCACCATTTCAAAAATACATGTTTGCAGATAACGTCGTTAATGAACTAAAACCACTGGACTGGTGGAAGTCGCAATCACTTGTTCTTCCAGCGAAGATAATAAATGTAGCTACTCAGCTACTGACTGCATCGGCTTCATCGGCAGGAGTAGAGAGATTGTTTTCTTCATTTGGTTTTGTGCACACAACAGTCCGAAACCGCTTAGGAACTGCTAAAGCAGGACAACTAGTTTTCCTATTAAAAGTCCTAAATAAACAGTAGGCTTAAAGGACTGATGTATTCACTGAAGATGTTTGCTTACTTCAAACGTTAGAGATAGGCTATTGTTAAAAAGTACTTACTCTCTGTAGTTCAATTCTGATTGTTTAATAGTGCAAATAAAAATTATTAGGTTTCATAATCATCAACTGTTTTAATATTTTTATTTGTGTAAAATAATTTGATTTGCAAAAAGACAAAGTTTTGCTTGTGTACAACTTGATTAAAAAAATCCTATTTAAATCAAAAAAATCTGATTTAAATCAAAAAAATCAGATTTAAATCAAAAAAATCCGATTTAAATAAAAAAAATCTGATTTTTTTGATTTTTTTAAAAAAATCATTTTTATCCACCCTGGTGACACCTGATGCAGCTAGGGGGCACTGTGTATGCTCCTCGGGATATGCATGGAGGCATGATTTGTGTTGTGGTAAAGGACCTGTGATGAGGTCATGACCAGGTGACCTAACCATGTGATCCTGACCTCATCTGTGGGTGGGGTTACACCTATGTTAAGAAGTGTGCTTGGCACCTGTGAAGAGAGTGTGTGGGAGTCTGCCAGTGTGGACAGGCTTCCATGTGTCCAAGGTGGGACATGACAGAGAGGTCTCTGTGACTGAAGAGTGAGGCTCCAGGCAGGAGCTGAAGCATTGAAGAGCTGTATTGTATGTTACCCTATGGTTTATGATGCAATAAACCTAAGAACTTTTGATATAGAAGTGCGTTCTGATTTACCTCTGAAGCAGCCGAGTGAGTGAAACCTTACTATATATATATATATATATATATATATATATATATATATATATATATTTTTTTTTTTTTTTTACAGTTCATACACTTCTACATAGTGTAATAGCCGCTAATTCAATTGCCGGCTTTTGTGAATTTACAGAACCACCCGACATGAAATGACACATGGTTTAAATACAGTTAACCATGTCATTTCATGTAGTTTGATATATGGTTTTCACTAACAATTACTTGAGTGTCTGTGCAAAATTTCACACATGTAGGGGTTACAGGTGTAAATTCGTTGAAAAAAAATTCAACGAATTTACACCTTTAATTAACCCCTACATGTGTGAAATTTTGCACACATACACTCATGTAATTGTTAGTGAAAACCATATATCAAACTACATGAAATAACATGGTTAACTGTATTTAAACCATGTGTCATTTCATGTCGGGTCTGTAATTTCACAAAAGCCGGCAATTGAATTAGCGGCTATTATACTATGTAGAAGTGTATGACCTATATATATATATATATTTGTGTCACAATGCCATATATATATATATATATATATATATATATATATATATGATGTAAATTCGTATAAAAAATGTGTGGGCTCCCGCGCTATTTTCTGAACCAGACAGACAAAGCCAGCGAGTGGGGGCAGATATTAGCCTAGGGAGGGTGCATTTATTTAGTGCTCCCCCTGGCTACTAACATCTGCCTCCAGCCACCCCAGAAAAGGCAAATCTATAATTAGATTCGCCCTTTCTGGCACTTTGACCGTCTATTCCCATTGCCCTGTAGTGGTGGCGAATGGGTTAATAATGGGTTAAAGCCACCTTGCTATTGAAAGGTGACTTTAAGCCAGGTTAATAATTGAGAGTTGTCAATTAGACAACTATCAATTATTAATCCTATTGTATGATATGTTTAAAAAAAAAACACACCCACATTAATGAAAAATAATTTTAATGAAATAAATACACAGTTTTTGACCATCTTTTATTTTACTGGTAATCCTCGATTCCCTTGTTCTCGTGAAATAAAAATAAAATAATAAAGCAACATTATTCTTACCTATCCAACGCACATGTGTAGCCCAGCTGCGCTTGGTGCCACATGTTACCCAGGAGGATGCATGGAAGGTAATTCACAATCACCTGATATTCATTCACACTTCACATTTTCCTGGTACCACCAGAGGGAGCCCTTTAGAATACGCAGGTATATAAGGGTGTGGAGAGATAGAGCAGTGGGATGAAGACAGTCTAGCTGAACGTTAGCTAGTTGTTGGTTGTACCTCAGACAGATCAGATCTCCTCAGAACACCGGAGTGAGAGGATTCCTGTCAGAACGTGTGGACTGATAGTTCCCTAGGGAAGTGGAAAGTGACTCTCGAAGTGAGCATAGATCAGTCTGACGGAAGGTCCTGATAGCTACTTCGGACAGAGCCTAAGAAGGAAGTGAAGGAAAGGGAACTGCAGTATTTGTAAGACCGAGTCAACTGAGGTATTGTTAGAGAGCGAGCGTGCCGACGCTTGGAGAGCAGTGAAGAGAAGGAAGCCGACATCTACTGCTGCTTGTGCTTATGTTAAAGGTGTGAGTAGGACGACAGGCAAGTGGAAAAGGGAAAGAGAGAGTGACTGAGGATGAATAGCAGTGATGGCTTACCTCCACTCTGCACTACCGGACACCGGGTCCGAGCTTGCTAGAACCTTCACGGATAGTGGGAAAAACCGGAGACCCTGCTGGCCTTCAGGTCACAGAGGGGCCCAACAGTGCTGATACGTAACCGGGGTCAGGAAGAACAGGAGTCTGGTCAGCGCAACCATTGGAGACTTAGTTCTGTCCAAAAGAAGGCTCCACCACAAGATCAGCCGGGCGTAGCAAAGAGAACAGAGTTAAACTTTGTTTCATGCAAGTTAGAAACTCACACACATATAGACGTAAGGAGGCCCTACACCTACTCAGTGATTACTGGACGTGCATCCTCCACCCTGACGGCCTCCCGGGACGTGCCTGCAACTTCATCACCAGTAAAGGTACAGAAAGAGACTGTCTTGTGTGTGTCTGCATTATTGCTCCTTCACCCTACACCGCCATATACCTCAAGGGACCAGTCTCGCCTGTGGGAGACTTAACACCTTGCTGCCCCAACCCTCAGAGGATTCACCCTGCAGCGCTGGTCACCCTGATCAGAAACCACAGGTGGCGTCACAAACAATTTCTACCATCCCCTGTAAATATTCCCCTTTAGTGAGCGCCCAGGGCAACGGACCGAGCTGCGCTACCCGTGACATCCCCCATTGAAGTGAACGGGCTCGGTGCAGAGTACCCCACAGGCCCTGGTACGTGCGACTCATCTACTTGGCGTCACGAACAGGATCCGAAGCTCGCAATATGTGAGTCCTGTGTGCCTAAAGTGGACTGTTCTGTGCAAAAGACTTGCTGTGTTTTTGAGATTTTTGGCGCTATTTTCCCCCATTTTGCCGCCATATTCGCGCCCTGAGGCGCTGGTGAAGAAGAGGGGCGTGGATTCGTGGGCGTACCCCCTCCTGTGGCGCAAAAGTTATGGGCGCCCTGTCTAAATGCTATTATAATGTTCGAGCCTGCCCCACTGCAAGAGAGATCCGCCTCCTCTTCATCCTCTGTGCTAAGAAGAGAAAGCGAAAGTCCCGCCTCCACGGAAAAGACCAGATTGTTCCAGATGGGGAGCACAGTCTGGCCTGGAGTGAGATGGCGGAAGGACAGGAGACGCTGTGTGGAGGAATGGCGGTGGGCAGACCCCGTTCCCCTGAAGAGCTGCTGCCTGTACCTGAACCGTCCCCAGGTTGGGAGAATGACCAGAGAATGCAGAGAATGGAGGAGTTGGATGCGGCGCTGAGGGATATGGCCCGACACCGCACAGAGATGGAGGCGATGGAGCAAAGCTGGCGTGCCCTGAAACAGCGGCTGCTGTGGGACCCACTGCTCTCCCCTCAAGATGCGCAAATGCCACCCGCGCCACCACTGGAACCAGCGGCTGAGGAAGAACCGGAGGCCGGCCCCAAAAGAGCTGATCCTGACTCCGCCGAGGATGCGGCGGGAGGGAAGGAGGCTGAGGAGGCCCTGCCCGGACCGGAATGCCACCCAGGCCTGGAACCAGAGGCAGCAGCGGAATGCAGTCCCCCGGTAGGGACGACGACGGAAGACACCCAGCCGCAAGTGATGGAGATCGACTGGGAGGAGATGGAGTACCTGGACGACGTGGAATACGCCGCCCAGAAGGAGAACGAGTGGCGACGCCGGGAGCATGAGCAGCGACAGCAGCGGGAGGCGCAGCAGCTTCGCCAGAGGTACCGGGAGAAAGATCTTGCTGACAAGGAGATCGTCAGGCGAGACAAAGGTACGCTCCGGGAACCGCGGCGCCAGGGGGCCATTAGAGACTTCAAACTCCAGGGAGGTTGGGGGTTCATCCACGAACCAGGCCTGTACCAGGAGGTCTTTGATAATCGCAGGGATGTGGAGTCTCACCTGCCAGAGGGGCACCCGGGACGGGATCTGCTTATTGGGGATGTTGTCACCTACACACGGCACTGGGGTCTTAAGGGGTGGTATGCCCTGAATATCTCCCGAGTCAGCGACCCAGTCCCTGAAGCCGGAAACGTACCCCGTGTCCCAGCGTCCCAAGCCCCAGCCACATCAGCGTCTGGCCGCGCACCTGCATCCTATCCTGCGTCCTATTCTGCAGCGCAACAGAGCGCAGCGATTGCTAGTGCGTCCCCAACTGAGCCACTACGTGTATCAGCGTCACAATTGGAAACGCTGCAGAGCACAGCGACTACTACAGCGATCCCTATTGAGCCAAATCTGTACTTAGAAGAGGCACCTGTAAGGCCTCCAGCAAATCGCAAAATTGAAAAGAGGACTGTGGCGACTCAGACACTGGTAGCAGGACACGATCTCTTAGTCATGCGTTCCAGAGCGCACCGCATGCTTCCAGCCCCATCTGTGGAAGGTGCCACTATATTTGAAGAAGACCAGTAGGACCCAGACAGGGTTTACTGAACTGTACAAAGTTGCCAAGGAATTGCACTTTATTGAGAATGTTATAATGTTTACATGCTGAAGTAGTATACCTCAGTTGGGTAATGTGATATGTGAAATGTGTTTCTTTTAAAGGACTGCGTGACTGAGGACTTTGCCAGCCCAAAAACTGTGTTGTAAATAGTTGGCACTCAGTGCCCCATCTTGGTTTTACGTAAACCATCCTACCTCAGAAGAAAAACCCATATGGTGTGGCCTTGAGTGAGGTTTGCAGCAAAGAAGTCCTGCAGCCCACCCAGGACCACCGTGGGAGGTTTGGTACGGGTCCTCCACAAGAATCCTGTATTTATAGTGTGAAAGTATTTTGATATTTTCTATTTGCCATTTCTACACATTGTAACGTTTGAAGTGTCCTTACCTCCCGCAAGGGATGAGTTATGTTATTGTTGTTATTATACAATTGTTTTCTTTTTCAGCCCGGGAGTGCTGATATTAACTAGGGGGGGGATGTGTAGCCCAGCTGCGCTTGGTGCCATATGTTACCCAGGAGGATGAATGGAAGGTAATTCACAATCACCTGATATTCATTCACACTTCACATTTTCCTGGTACCACCAGAGGGAGCCCTTTAGAATACGCAGGTATATAAGGGTGTGGAGAGATAGAGCAGTGGGATGAAGACAGTCTAGCTGAACGTTAGCTAGTTGTTGGTTGTACCTTAGACAGATCAGATCTCCTCAGAACACCGGAGTGAGAGGATTCCTGTCAGAACGTGTGGACTGATAGTTCCCTAGGGAAGTGGAAAGTGACTCTCGAAGTGAGCATAGATCAGTCTGACGGAAGGTCCTGATAGCTACTTCGGACAGAGCCTAAGAAGGAAGTGAAGGAAAGGTAACTGCAGTATTTGTAAGACCGAGTCAACTGAGGTATTGTTAGAGAGTGAGCATGCCGACGCTTGGAGAGCGGTGAAGAGAAGGAAGTCGACATCTACTGCTGCTTGTGCTTATGTTAAAGGTGTGAGTAGGACGACAGGCAAGTGGAAAAGGGAAAGAGAGAGTGACTGAGGATGAATAGCAGTGATGGCTTACCTCCACTCTGCACTACCGGACACCGGGTCAGAGCTTGCTAGAACCTTCACGGCTAGTGGAAAAACCGGAGACCCTGCTGGACTTCAGGTCACAGAGGGGCCCAACAGTGCTGATACGTAACCGGGGTCAGGAAGAACAGGAGTCTGGTCAGAGCAACCATTGGAGACTTAGTTCTGTCCAAAAGAAGGCTCCACCACAAGATCAGCCGGGCGTAGCAAAGAGAACGGAGTTAAACTTTGTTTCATGCAAGTTAGAAACTCACACACATATAGACGTAAGGAGGCCCTACACCTACTCAGTGATTACTGGACGTGCATCCTCCACCCTGACGGCCTCCCGGGACGTGCCTGCAACTTCATCATCAGTAAAGGTACAGAAAGAGACTGTCTTGTGTGTGTCTGCATTATTGCTCCTTCACCCTACACCGCCATATACCTCAAGGGACCAGTCTCGCCTGTGGGAGACTTAACACCTTACTGCCCCAACCCTCAGAGGATTCACCCTGCAGCGCTGGTCACCCTGATCAGAAACCACAGGTGGCGTCACGAACAATTTCTACCATCCCCTGTAAATATTCCCCCTTTAGTGAGCGCCCAGGGCAACGGACCGAGCTGCGCTACCCGTGACATCCCCCATTGAAGTGAACGGGCTCGGTGCCGAGTACCCCACAGGCCCTGGTACGTGCGACTCACACAGTCAGGTCCCCCGATGTAATCCTTCTGAAAGGGTTAACCAGTACATCTCGGCCAGCTGTACTCTCGCGACAGCTGGCCGTGAGAAATACAGATGACGTCACCGCCGGGGAATCTGAACCGGTAAGCAGCTCTGCTACATCTGGATGTCAGGCTCAGCCTGGCATCCAGATGTAGCAAAGCTGGACTCGTCGTGGGACACTCGTGATTTTGGACTACGTCAGACAGGGAGTATTTGTGTTGGTTTGTTATTTTTGTTTTTTTACAGGAGATCGATGGCGTCGCAGGATGAGCGTGCAATAAAAAATAATGAAAACTGTGTTGTGTATTATTTCATTAAAAGACTTTATTCTGGCTGTACCATCTTTTCAGTTAGCCATTAAAAGGTATCAACCACTGAGGACTCTCAACTCTAAATATTTTTCTATCTACTGGCTAACACGGTACAAAGATATACATCTTTACTGTATTCTGGCTGTGTAATTTTTTAAACATTTACAAACTTTATGATTAATAATGCATAGGTATCTTATTGACGCCTCTCCATTATTAACCGGGTTTATTGTCACCGTTCAATCAAAGGTGACATTAACCCATTATTACCCCACTTGCCACCGCTACAGGGCAAATTGGAAGAGCCGGGTAAAGTGCCACAATTGGCGCATCTTTGGATGCGCCAATTGTGGGGCTGCTGCAGGCTGGTATTTTTAGGCTGTTGAGGTCCAAAATCCATGGGCCTTGACAGTCTTTTAATACCAGGCTGCAGCAGTCTGCTTTTTACTTGGCTGGTTAACAAAAATAGGGGGACCCCACGCCATTTTTTTTTCGAGGGGATCCCCTATTTTTGTTAACCAACCAAGATAAGCAGACTGCTGTAGCTTGGTATTATCAGGCTTGCAAGGTTCATGGATATTGGATCCTTAACAGCCTTAAATGCCTCAGTAGTTTGCTTCATCTGGCTGGTTAACAAAAATAGGGGGACCCCACGCCATTTTTTTTTCGAGGAGATCCCCTATTTTTGCTAATCAGTTCACTTCAGGTCAGCTGGGATTCCCTCTGACGTCACTGATGCTGTGCGGTGTCCCCGACTGACCTGAAGTGAAAGTGGGAAGCAATCAATTAAGCTTCCCACACTAATCACTTCCTCTCCTGTCAGCCAGGAGAGGATATGATTCATTCGGGGGTTTACTGCGAGGCTGGCAGCATTAGCTGCGGTCCCTGCAGCAAACGTTAACCCTTTCAGAAGGATTACATCGGGGGACCTGACTGTGCGTCGGATAGGTAAGAATAATGTTGCTTTATTATTTTATTTTTATTACAGGAGAGCAAGGGAATCCGAGGAATACCAGTACAATAAAAGATGGTCAAAAACTGTGTTTTTATTTCATTAACCCCTTCACCCCCAAGGGTGGTTTACACGTTAATGACCGGGCCAATTTTTACAATTCTGACCACTGTCTCTTTATGAGGTTATAACTCTGGAACGCTTCAACGGATCTTCGCGATTCTGAGATTGTTTTCTCGTGACATATTGTACTTCACGTTAGAAGTAAAATTTCTTCGATATAACTTGCGTTTATTTTTGAAAAAAACGCAAATATGGCGAAAATTTTTAAAATTTTGCAATTTTCAAACTTTGAATTTTTATTCCCTTAAAACAGAGAAATATATCACACAAAATAGTTAAAAAATAACATTTCCCACATGTCTACTTTACATCAGCACAATTTTGGAACCAAAATTTTTTTTGTTAGGAAGTTATAAGGGTTAAAAGTTGACCAGCGATTTCTCATTTTTACAACAAAATTTACAAAGCCATTTTTTTTAG
The DNA here is from genome assembly GCA_033576555.1 of Oophaga sylvatica. NCBI lineage: Eukaryota > Metazoa > Chordata > Amphibia > Anura > Dendrobatidae > Oophaga > Oophaga sylvatica. The sequence continues at coordinate 24,993,543 of JARQOD010000007.1, forward strand.
GGACCACCTCTCATTTGAAGTCACTTTGAGGGGTCTATATGGCAGAAAATACCCAAAAGTGACACCATTCTAAAAACTGCACCCCTCAAGGTACTCAAAACCACATTCAAGAAGATTATTAACCCTTCAGGTGCTTCACAGGAACTAAAGCAACGTGGAAGGAAAAAATTAATATTTAACTTTTTAGCCACAAAAATGATCTTTTACAAACTTTTTTTTTATTTTCACAAGGGTAAAAGGAGAAAATGGACAGATAAGGTTGTTATGCAATTTCTCCTGAGTACGCCAATACCCAATATGTGGGGGAAAACCACTGTTTGGGCACACGGCAGAGCTCGTAAGGGAAGGAGCGCCGTTTGACTTTTTCAAACTAAAATTGGCTGGAATTGAGATTGGACGCCATGTCGTGTTTGGAGAGCCCCTGATGCGCCTAAACAGTGGAAACCCCCACAAGTGACACCATTTTGGAAACTAGACCCCTAAGGTACTTATCTAGATCTGTTGTGAGCACTTTGAACCCCAAGTGTTTCACAAAAGCTTATAATGCCTGGGTGTGAAAAAAAAAAAAAACAATTTTCCACAAAAATGTTTTTTTAGTCCCAAATTTTTGAATTTTCCCAAGGAAATTGGACCCCAAAAGTTGTTGTCCAATTTGTCCTGAGTACGCTGATACCCCATATGTGGGGGGGGGGAACTGTTTGGGTGCACGGCAGGGCTTGGAAAGGAAGTAGTAACGTTTTGGAATGCAGACGTTGATGGGGGTCATGTTCCGTTTGCAGTGCCCCAGATGAGCCTAAACAGTGGAAACCCCCCACAAGTGACCCCATTTTGGAAACTATACCCCCTAAGGAACTTATCTAGATCTTTGGTGAGCACTTTGAACCCCCAAGTGCTTCACACAAGTTTATAATGCCCGGGCATGAAAATAAAAAATCCTATTTTTTTCCCACAAAAATTATCTTTTAGTCACTCATTTTTTATTTTCTCAAGGGTAACAGGAGAAATTGGACCACATAAGTTGTTGTCCAATTTGTCCTGAGTACGCTGATACCCCATATGTGGGTGGGAACCACTGTTTGGGCGCACGGCAGAGCTCGGAATGGAAGGTGCACCATTTGACTTTTTCCAACCAAAATTGGCTGGAATTGAGATTGGATGCCATGTTGCATTTGGAGAGCCCCTGATGTGCCTAAACAGTGGAACCCCCCACAAATGACCCCATTTTGGAAACTAGACCCCCTAAGGAACTTTTCTAGATCTTTGGTGAGCAATTTGAACCTCCAAGTGCTTCACACAAGTTTATAACGTAGAGCCGTAAATTTAAAAATCATATTTTTTCCACAAAAATGATCTTTTCACCCCAATTTTTATTTTTCCAAGGGTAACAAGACTCCAAAAGTTATTGTGCAATTTGTCCTGAGTGCGCTGATACCCCATATGTGGGGGTAAACCACTGTTTGGGTGCATGGCAGAGTTTGGAAGGGAAGGAGCGCCGTCTGACTTTTTCAACGCAGAATTGGCTGGACGCCATGTCGTGTTTGGAGAGCTCCTAATCTGCCTAAACAGTGGAAACCCCCATAAATGACGCCATTTTGGAAACTAGACCCCTCAAGGAACTTATCTAGATGTGTGGTGAGAACTTTTAACCCCCAGGTGTTTCACTAAAGTTTATAACGTACAGCCGTAAAATAAAAAATCTTTTTTTTTTTTTTACAAAAATGATTTTTTTCGTCCCCAATATTTTATTTTCACAAGGGTAACAGAAGAAATTGGAACCCAAAAGTTGTTGTCCAATTTGTCCTGAGTACGCTGATACCCAATATGTGGGAGAAAACTACTGTATGGGTGCACGTCAGGGCTCGGAAGGGAAGTAGTGACGTTTTGGATTGCAGACTTTGATGGAATGGTCTGGGGGCGTCATGTCACGTTTGGAGAGCCCCTGATGCACCTATACAGTGGAAACCCCCCACAAGTGACCCCATTTTGGCAAATAGACCCCACAAGGAACTTATCTAGATGTGTGGTGAGCACTTTGAACCCCGAAGTGCTTCACAGAAGTTTATAACGTACAGCCGTAAAAATAAAAATCCTTTTTTTTTTTTACAAAAATGATTTTTTCGCCCCCAATATTTTATTTTCACGAGGGTAACAGAAGAAATTGGAACCCAAAAGTTGTTGTCCAATTTGTCCTGAGTACGCTGATACCCAATATGTGGGAGAAAACTACTGTATTGGCGCACGTCAGGGCTCGGAAGGGAAGTAGTGACGTTTTGGATTGCAGACTTTGATGGAATGGTCTGGGGGCGTCATGTCGCATTTGGAGAGCCCTGATGCGCCTAAACAGTGGAAACCCCCCACAAGTGACCCCATTTTGGAAAATAGACCCCACAAGGAACTTGTCTAGATGTGTGGTGAGCACTTTGAACCCCGAAGTGCTTCACAGAAGTTTATAACGCACAGCCGTAAAAATAAAAAATCCTTTTTTTTTTTGCAAAAATGATTTTTTTGCCCCAATATTTTATTTTTACAAGGGTAACAGGAGAAATTGGACCCCAAAAGTTGTTGTCCAATTTGTCCTGAGTACGCTGATATCCAATATGTGGGAGAAAACTACTGTATGGGTACACGTTGGGGCTCGGAAGGGAAGTAGTGACGTTTTGGATTGCAGACTTTGATGGAATGGTCTGGGGGCGTCATGTCGCATTTGGAGAGCCCCTGATGCGCCTAAACAGTGGAAATCCCCAACAAGTGACCCCATTTTGGAAAATAGACCCCACAAGGAACTTATCTAGATGTGTGGTGAGCGCTATGAAGCCCCAAGTGCTTCACAGAAGTTTATAATATACAGCCGTAAAAACAAAAAAATATTTTTTTTGTACAAAAATGATATTTTCGCCCCCAGTTTTTTATTTTCCCAAGGGTAGCAGAAGAAATAGGACAAATTGCACAATAACTCTTGGGTCCAGAGTACGCTGATACCCCATATGTGGGGATAAACTACTGTTTGGACGCATGGCAGAGCTGAGAAGTGAAGGAGCACCGTTTAACGTTTTCAACGCAGAATTGGCTGGAATTGAGATCAGACGCCATGTCACATTTGGAGAGCCCCTGATGTGCCTAAACAGCGGAAACCCCCCAATTCTAACTCCAACCCTAACCCCAACACACCCCTAACCCTAGTCCCAACCCTAACCACAAACCTAACCCTAACACACCCCTAATCCCAACCCTAACCCTAATCCTAACTTTAGCGCCAACCCTAACCCTAACTTTAGCCGCAACCCTAACCCTAACCCTAATGGGAAAATGGAAATACTTTTTTTTAATTTTATTATTTTTCCCTTACTAAGGGGGTGATAAATGGGGGTTTGATTTACTATTTATAGCGGGTTTTTATGATTGGCAGCTGTCACGCTAAAAGACGCTTTTTATTGCAAAAATAGTTTTTGCATCATCACATTTTGAGAGCTATAATTTTTGCATATTTTGGCCCACAGAGTCATGTGAGGTCTTATTTTTTGCGGGACGAGTTGATGTTTTTATTGGTACCATTTTTGAGCACGTGACGTTTTTTGATCGCTTTTTATTTCGATTTTTGGGAGGTTAGAATGAACAAAAATCAGCAATTCATGAATTTCTTTTGGGGGAGGCGTTTATACCGTTCCGCGTGTGGTAAAATTGATAAAGCAGTTTTATTCTTCGGGTCAGTACGATTATGGCGATACCTCATTTATATCATTTTTTCATGTTTTGGCGCTTTTATAGAATAAAAACAATTTTATATAAAAAATAATTATTTTTGCATCGCTTTATTCTGGGAGCTATAACTTTTTATTTTTTCGCTGATGATGCCTTATGATGGCTCGTTTTTTGCGGGACAAGATGACGTTTTCAGCGGTACCATGTTTTTTTATATCGGTCTTTTTGATCGCGTGTTATTCCACTTTTTGTTCGGCGGTATGATGATAAAGCATTGATTTTTTGCTTCGTTTTTTTTTTTTTTTTTTTTAAGGGGTTCACTAAAGGGGTTAACTAGTGGGACAATTTTATAGGGGGGGTCGTTACGGACGCGGCGATACCAAATATGTGTACTTTTATTGCTTTGTTTTTTTTATTTACAGGAAGAAGTGAATTTATTGGGGAATATATATATTTTTTTTTATTTATTTTGGATTTTTTTTTATAACACGTTTATTTTTATTTTTTTAACTTTTTTACTTTGTCCCAGGGTGGGACATCACAGTATTTTATCAGATCGCTGGTGTGACAGTGTGCACAGCACTCTGTCACACCAGCGATCGCACAGGCATAGATGCAGGCTTCTCAGTGCCTGCTCTCGGCAGGCACTGAGGTAGCCGCCTCCCTCCAGGACCCCGGCGCCATCTTGGATCCGGGTCCTGGGAGGGAGGAAGCCCTCAGAAACAGCGCAATCACATCGCGCTGCTCTGAGGGTCTCAGGGGGGCGCGCAGGGAGCCCCCACCCTGTGCGATCCTCCCCTGTGCCCTCAGTACACCGCGATCATGTTTGATCGCAGTGTGCAAGGGGTTAATGTGCTGGGAGCGGTCCGTGACCGCTCCTGACACACAGTCATGGGTGTCAGCTGTGATAATCAGCTGACACCCGGCGGCGATTAGCTGCGCTCCCCTCAGGAGCGCAGCTGATCACCTATGACGTACTATCCCGTCCCCGGTCATACGGGCCCAGGTACCATGGACGGGATAGTACGTCCGATGGCAGTAAGGGGTTAAAATGATTTTTCATTAATGTGGGTGTGTTTTTTTTAATCATTTCATACAATAGGATTAACAATTGATAGTTGTCTAATTGACAACTCTCAATTATTAACCTGGCTTAAAGTCACCTTCCAATAGCAAGGTGGCTTTAACCCATTATTAACCCATTCGCCACCGCTACAGGGCAATGGGAATAGACGGGCAAAGTGCCAGAAAGGGCGAATCTAATTATAGATTTGCCTTTTCTGGGGTGGCTGGGGGCAGATGTTAGTAGCCAGGGGGGCACTAAATAAATGCACCCTCCCTAGGCTATTATTATCTGCCCCCACTCGCTGGCTTTGACTGTCTGGTTGAGAAAATAGGGCGGGAGACCACACATTTTTTCCAAAAACTAATTTACACCTTTCATTAACCCCTACATGTATGACATTTTGCACACATACACATGTAATTGCTAGTGAAAACCATATATCAAACTACATGAAATGACATGGTTAACTTATGTAAACCATGTGTCATTTCATGTCGGGTCTGTAATTTCACAAAAGCCGGCAATTGAATTAGCGGCTATTATACTATGTAGAAGTGTGTGACATTATATATACAAATATATATGTCACAGTGACATGTATATATGTATATATATATATATATATATATATATATATGTATTTTATGAGTGTATATGTATTCTTTCCATTCTTTATTAAAGCTGTCAGTGTGATTTTACAGTATAGCCGGGGATGAATTAGCGGCTATTATACTATAGTAGAACCGATAATTACACTGAACTCCACACAACAATATATGAAAAATACAACTTTATTAAATGTCAAAATACATGATACAATGAACCAGAATATATACCACACATATATTAAAAAGGTGGGAACCCATTAAATGCACCACAACCCACATTAAATCCTATAGAGGCTTGCACATGAAACTAAATCCCCAATACACACTCCCATAAAGCTAAAATTAGCGAACAGGATAAAGCCTCCCAAGACACAATTTCAAAACAATCTAAATCACCAATCTAAAAGTGATGGATAGAGTGCAAAAGTATTACCTCCTGTGGGTGATGGCGCCAGCCCCTACGCACGTTTCGGCGTACAGCCTTCTTCCGGGGGATGACCTCACACCAACAGTAACGTAGTTTTATGCTTAAAGCCCTACCAATCAAAATGCCCAAAACAGACACACATCAAAGAACGCTAATTCTCATTGGACAGTCCATTAAATGCCTCCAGTTTGTATGGGGGAGTGTTTAATTAGTACACGAATCGGAACACATCTAGTTTATTCCACGATCCGCAGAAAGACACTCCCACGGTCACATGTTCAAAATAGTATCCTCCCATGGCTCGATATAAACAGCCCATATGTCCGAAAAGGCATACTGTTCTAGAAATATCTCGGGAGTCCTCCCTGATCGAATGTCCCAGGGACGTCTATGCTTTGGCGGCGCACACCGCCCCACAGACACATCCCCGGGGGACCGCACAGCGCGACAAAGCCGCGCACTCCGGCCGGAGCCAAGCCACGCCCACGTCTGACGTGGGAAGGCCTGAGTCACATTATTATACTATGTAGAAGTGTATGACATATATATATATATATATATATATACATATATATGTCACAATGACATGTATATATGTATATACTGTATATATATATATATATATATATATATATGTATTTTATGTGTGTATATGTATTCTTTCCTTTCTTTATTAAAGCTGTCAGTGTGATTTTACAGTGTAGCCGGGATGAATTAGCGGCTATTATACTATGTAGAAGTGTATAACATATATATATATATATATATATATATACACATATATATATATATATATGTCACAATGACATGTATATATATATATATATTATATGTGTGTATATGTATTCTTTCCATTCTTTATCAAAGCTTTCAGTGTGATTTTACAGTATAGCCAGCGATGAATTAGCGGCTATTATACTATGTAGAAGTGTATGACCTATATATATATATATATATATATAATATATATATATATATATGTCACAATGACATGTATATATGTATATATATATATATATATATATATATATATATATATGTATTTATGT
>JARQOD010000007.1:25000491-25082884 GCA_033576555.1 Oophaga sylvatica
TCTTTTTTCCCATTAGTCTGGGGATGAAAAGCAGAAGAAAGGTTTACTTTAATGTCCAATGCTCCCACAGAAATTTTGCCAAAACCTAGAAGGGGAATTTGCACCCCTCGATCCGAAATACCTCACCCGGGTTTACTCCATGTAAGCGAAACCATTTTTAAATCATCAAATCTGATGTCTGTTTTGCAGTGGGTAAGCCGACAAAAGGGGATAAAATGAGCTCCCTTTGTTAGACGGTCAACCACCACTAGAATGGTTGTTTTTCCCCTGAGAGGTGGTAACTCCACAATGAAGTCCATAGAAATGGATCCCCACGGGCGGGACGGGGGGGGGAAGAGGCTTTTAAAGGTACTGCCACACTACTCGATCCCGCTAGCGATCTCGTTAGCGTTGCTTACTAGAGATCGCTAGGGGGGATTGTTTCTATATCGCAAAATGCTGCCGCATTTAGCGATATAGTTAACGACGCTGTCGCCGTTAGCGATCTCTTAACGACTTTAGCGGTACAAAAGTACCGCAAAATCGCTAGAAAAGGTGCCACACAGCGATTAGATACTTACCCAGCGGGAGCGCCACCCGATGAAATAGGGCCCGGGGAACGATTCCAGCGACGGCAAGATCACAGCAGGAAGCTCGTCGCTGGAAGCTGCCGCACTGAACAACATCGCTAAACGGGATCGCTAAATAGTGACGTTTTTTAGCGGATCCCGTTAGCGATATTGTTTAGTGTGGCATACCCTTAACAGACCAGTTGGTGAGGGCGAGGTGTTTTGCATCTTGCACAGACCTCACATGAAGTGACATAATTCAAAAAAATCCTTCCTGAAAAGTGGGCCACCAAAAGAAACGAGAAAGAAATTCCTGTGTCTTTAGAATTCCTCTATGCCCAGCTATCTTGGAATCGTGAATGAGTTGCAATACTCTTAATCTGACTGTTTCAGGAATATACAGACGTTGTCCCTGAATCCACACACCATTCTTAAAGACAAGACTTACGTCCCTTGGGGGTTGTGCCAAAAAGGAATCCGCATGGTATGCTTCCTTGATGTCCTTAAGTAGGTCTTGATTATGAATTACTCCTAGGAATCTAGAGTCAGGAAGAATAGTCTTAGGAGGAGTAATTGGACGTGTCTCTGCTGAGTAAATCCTAGAGAGTGCATCAGCCTTTCCATTGCGCGATCCTGGTCTATAAGAGATGATAAAATTAAATTGGTTTAAGAAAAGATTCCAGCGAGCCTGGCGAGGAGTCAGGCACTTAGCCGACCTGATAAACTCAAGGTTACGATGGTCTGTCAGGACGACTATTTGCTGTGCAGCTCCCTGAAGAAGGTGTCTCCATTCTTTGAAGGCGGCAATAATGGCCAACAACTCTCTATTGCCCACATCGTAGTTCCTCTCAGCCGAAGACAACTGCTGGGAAAAGAAGGCACAGGGATGCAAGATATTCTTCTCACCTGTTCTCTGAGAGAGTATAGCTCCAACGGCACAGTCTGAAGCATCCACCTCTATTATGAAGGCAAGCTCGGGGTTGGGATGTACTAGGATAGGTGCAGTGGTAAATTTATCTTTTAGACGGGAAAATGCTTCCTGGGCTTGGGGAGTCCAGGAAAACCTAGACTCTTTCCTGGTAAGTTGAGTGATAGGTGACACTACCTCAGAGAAATTTCTAATGAAACGTCTATAGAAGTTGGCAAACCCGATGAAGCGCTGTACCTCCTTCACATTTCTAGGACTTGGCCAATCCTTGATGGCTTGGGTTTTGCTTCCATCCATACTAATTCCTTGTGTAGACAGTACATACCCCAGAAATTGAATTTCGGTCCTATGGAATTCACACTTTTCAAGTTTGATGTAAAGATGATTTTGTCTTAGACATTCCAAGACCATTCTCACATGTCCATGATGTTCCTCTGTGGAGTTAGAAAAAATTAGAATATCATCCAAATAAATTACCACGAATGTATCTAGGAGATCCCTGAAGATGTCATTCACCAAGTGTTGGAAAGTGGCTGGGGCGGTACTCAGACCAAAAGGCATAACTAGATATTCAAAGTGTCCATAGCGTGACCTGAATGCAGTCTTCCATTCATCCCCAGGTCTAATACGGACTAAGTTATAGGCCCCACGAAGTTCTAGTTTAGAAAAAATTTTGGCATGTCGCACTCTCTCCAATAACTCAGGGATTAAAGGCAATGGATAACGGTTTCTAATAGTAACCTTATTGAGTTCCCTATAGTCTACGCATGGTCTCAGAGATCCATCTTTCTTCTTTACAAAGAAGATGGGTGCACCTGCAGGAGATGAAGAGGGGCGTATGAAGCCCTTGGCTAGATTTTCATCTATGTAATCCTTTAAAGCCTTTAGCTCGGGCCCCGCCAGGGGGTAGATCTTACCAAAAGGTATCTCTGCTCCAGGCAATAATTCAATTGGACAATCATATGGACGGTGAGGAGGAAGCTGGTCAGCGTTCTTCTTGTCACATAAATCCACATAGTCCTGGTATACAGCTGGTAGTTCAGGGACTGACATGATTCCTTTAGGAACAGAGCAAGCTGAAACTTTTGGACTCATCTGTGTCTCTGGAAAGTGTAATTCCTTGGTCTCCCAGTTAATGGTAGGATTCTGAGCCTGCAGCCATGGTAGCCCTAGAATAATGGGAAAGTGGGGAGAAGAGATAAGCATAAAGGACAGTTTCTCTTGATGATCTTTACCCATAAGAACCCTCAAAGGCTCTGTTTCCTGATCCACTGGTCCAGAGGTCAGCAGGGAGCCATCCACAGTTTCCATCTGTACTGGAGTAGCCTTCTTCACTGAACGTATTCCCTGTTTCAGAGCAAAGGAGACATCCATAAAATTTCCACTTGCCCCTGAGTCGATCATAGCAGAGCTAGACACCCAAGCTGAGTCAACCCAGAGTTTGATGGAAAGAAAGCAATGAGAATTGTTTTTCTTACAACTCAGCTGGGACACCGCTGAGGAAACTTGAAAAATGGCAGCGTTTACACAGTCAACGTCCTCAGAGGTAACGGAGTTTAAGTCCGAGAAATCAAGATCTGTTGCTGCAGATCTCTCTGGAGCCTGAGGCTCGGACCTGACAGATCCCCTCTCGCAACACTCACAATGAATGAGTGCTGCAGTAGTCTTACGAGAACGGCTGGGGCAGTTTATAATGAAGTGCCCTGACTTAACACAATAGAAACATAGATTCTCCTTAAAACGATGTTCCTTGCGTGCATCACTAACCCGTCGTTGTAAAGAGTCTACCTGCATGGGTTCAGGTTCAGGTTCCCGTGTAATCCTACTCAAAGGTTCCTTAGCTGGAGAGGAAGGTAGGAAAAGGTTAGTACGATTGCTTTCGAACCATCTCTCTTGCCTGCGTTCAGTCAGACGAGTATCAATACGGATGCAGTAGTTAATAAAGTCACCTAACGCAGTGGGAGGGTCGGCACGAGCAAGTTCATCCTTAATCAGTGGAGATAACCCCTTTCGAAAAATAGATTTTTTGGCGGAACTGTCCCAGGTGGTATCAAGGGCCCATCTCCTGAAATCCAAGGCATATTCAGCTACCGAGTGCTTACCTTGGCGCAAAGCTAACATGGCTGCTTCAGCTGTTGCACCTCGATTGGGGTCATCAAACACCTGCCCCATGGCTGAAATAAAATCATCAAGGTGATTCAAACAATCATCCTCAGTCTCAATCAGAGGGTTTGCCCACATTAAAGCCTTGTTGGTAAGCAACATAATTATAGTAAGCACCTTAGATCGTTCAGTGGGAAATTGTGAAGCATGTGCAGAAAAAAAAAAGATTGCATTGATTAATAAATCCCCTGAATTTCTCACGTTCACCGCCAAAACGAAAAGGGGGCAACTTGGGAATCCCAGCACTCGGGGCTACGGCAGGAGCCTGGACTCGCCCCTCTAGAACCTCAATCCTTGCTCGCAAATCCTGGGTAGTCTGTCCAACCACTTGCAAATTGTGATTATTGAGGTCCTGTAGATTTGTAAAACGGGTCTTTATATTCTGCAAATCTGCAAGGATATTATCAGTCACTCCGCAAAGTTCCTTTATGCGGGCCTCCATTTTCCAGATCTTTTAAGACAGGATTACTGGAAGAAGAGGAGAGAAAAAAAAAAACAATAGTGTTCACCTGTGGCAACACTGCAGAGAGAAAAAAAAATTAAGGGAACTGCTCACCTGGAATGGTTGTGAGAAGTCACAACCACTATCATCACAGAAAGTTTCAACCAGAAATCTGATATCCAGAGTTACAGCAGACAAAAAAGAGAAAAGAAAGGAAAAAAAAAAAACAATAGTGTTTACCTGTGGTAACACTGCAAAAAGAAAAAACTTAAGGGAATTGCTCACCTGGAATGGTTGTGAGAAGTCACAACCACTGTCATCACAGAAAGTACAACCGGACGTCTGATATCCACAGTACAGCAGACACAGCCTTCCAGACCCAGCAGACACTAACGTTTTGGCTTCAGAATCTTGTAATGTATGTAGTACAGTTCATATAGCGTCTTGTGCTTGGGTGCGATGAAAACACAGGAGTCACAGGTTTGATATAGAAAAGTCCTGTATTACTTCATACAAGTTGGCAGAAATAGTCACACAGTTTGCAGAGACAGAAACAGGAGACACAGCAGGCCAGAGTAATCCAAGCTCAGCAATCACTCTCCAAAACAGATTCAGGATCTTCTTCTCTGTTACCGTAAGTCCATGCAAACGTGGGTCTTTCAAAGAGCAGGGTTCAGAGTCCACAAGTGCTTCAGAGTTCCTCAGTAGGAATAGCTGGAGTACAAGGTCCAAGGCTTACAGGAGTCAAGTCACAGGTTCACTGCAGGCTAGTTTCTGAAGCACTGATTGCTCAGCTGTGGCTGCTTAAGAAGCAAAGGAGAGAATCAGGGCGGGAACATGCAAGCTGGAAACTCCATTTTGACTGAGGGCAAGATAGCTGCAGCAAGACAGAAAGTAAAATGGCTGACGAACAAACTGAGTTTCAGGAATATATACATAGAACCTTACACCCTGTTTTGTCAGCAGGAGATAATCACTAGAAGACTATGTGTCTTGTGCCTTCTGGTCTTACCCCGTCCCCACCACTGATTAACAGCTATCTGTCAATATAGATTGCACACAGAAAGCTGCCTATCAGTGGAGTGGGTGGGGTTATACAGAGCTCAGCATTCTGAGCTCTGCTAAATCTGCATCAGAGAAAACTGTGATTCTATCAGAACTGCTCCACCTAGTAAATTAAGTCTTGGTCTCTACATCATGCTGCTGTCAGATTACATGGCATAAACCTGCTTACAGATTTCTTTTAAATGTGAGGGATTCAATTATGTTTTTAAAAATCTACATGGAGTGCTAAAATTACAAAACCACCCATATGTCATTCATATTGCTTTTGAATTTTAAAATGTTTGTTTTATCTGTTTTCTAATCTCCTCTACAAGACAGCCCACCAGTGCTGTATAATCTGTAAATGCCATCTTATTGCAGTGTTATATTCTCAATGTTGACATGTGCACTCAGATCTATGTCACAAAGACTGGATAGACTGGCATTTAAAATGAAATATTCCATTAAAGGGATTTTCCAGTGACTGAGTTCCGTACAATTAGTACTTTTTATTTAAATGACATGTCAGAAAAGACTTGTATTTGAATTTCCCTTTTCTCCATTATTGCACATGTGTGGCACTATGAATAAAGGCTGGATATCAATGGCAGCAGCACTTCCAATGTAATGGTCTCGATCAGAGAATTGTTTAACTAATTGAATCCTGTTCTCACTACAATTGGTGGAATAATAGATTACCTGGTCTTTCTATTGATGTTACTGGAGACACAGTCACCTACTTACAGCCCTAGAATCAATCACAGGGTTGTAACGTTAGGTAGCTGAATGTTGGGGCATAGTGATGGGCGAACCCCAGGATGTATGGGTTCGGCCGATTAGTTAAAAAAATAAATAAATAAATTTGGTTCGGGTACCAAAACAGTACCCGAACCCAGACCCATTCACATGAATCGGGGACCCGAACATTGATTTTTTGCCATGCTGTCATCTGCATGACAGCCCGGCAAACACTGCTTCTGATTGGTGGTAAGATAATTATTCCCATACTCCCATCATATGCTCCTGCTGTCGCTGTTATTAGTGGCAGCAGGCGTACGCTGACAGGAGTAGTACTCACATCAGACAACACTTTTGTGGCCGGAGGTAAACTTTTTACCTCTAATCTCAGCTGTGGACTCACGCTGTCATCTGACAGCATGGGAGCCACAGCACTCTGACCGGTGGTAATCTTACTTCCAATCAGAACTACCAGTGTTTTGTCACGCTGTCATGCAGATGGCAAGGCAAGAAACACCCAGTGTTTGGGGTGCTGAGCCCGAACAGTAACACAAACTTCCTTGTGAAGTCAGTGTTCTGGGTCCATGTGCAAACAGTAGGTGTTCAGTACGGATCTTCAATTTTATGGAACTTTACGGTTCAAGTCCTGAACTTTACTGTTCGGGTTTGCCCATCACTATTGGGGAATACTAGATATGTTTTTACTCATCTCCCCAAAAAAGAAAACTATTTATAAAAATGAAATGCTGATATATGTATTATCAATATACAAAAAAAAATAGAATACAAGTGCGTTAATGAGAAAGTTGATGTCAAAATTGAAAGAATGAAAAACAGAAAAAATCTTTGCTTCCTTTTGTCCTTTCTCGACAGGTTAAAATAGTTGAATTTCATCTTTCATTGTTTAATATTAGTCTATCATATGTTTACCTATTATTAAACATTGGACAAGGCAAGGTGAAGTATAAAGGAGTGCATTCAAATCTTTCTTTTTTTTTAATCTAAGAAGAAACCTGACCCTAATCCCCAACAGTAGTATGCTCCCTTTTCTTACATCTACAGTGAGGAAATAAGTATTTGATTCCTTACTGATTTTGTAAGTTTGCCCACTGACAAAGACATGAACAGTCTATAATATTAAGGGCAGGTTAATTTTAACATTGAGAGATAGAATCAGTGTCGAACTGAGGTGCCAAGAGCCCACCAGTAACAATGACTTTGGAGGCCCACTTTTCACCTGCTTACAAATATTACACTACCCTCCTTCACAAATTTACCTATATTTCTATATAATAATAAACTAGGTAGTTTGGTTAATGAATGATGAGATGCTGCTTTTTCTGTACAAAGTAAATTATGTGAATCATGCCAAATACTACCCATATAGTAGGGTTGGGGGCCCCTGTCTGTACAGGGGCCCAACGAGGGATTCCCCTGTTCCCCTATGGGCCAGTCCGAGTCTGGATAGAATATCAAAAATAAAATCCAGAAAATCACATTGTAGAAATTATATACATTTATTTGCATTTTGCAGTGGGAAATAAGTATTTGGTCCCTCTGGCAAACAAGACCTAATACTTTGTGGCAAAACCCTTGTTGGCAAGCACAGTAGTCAGACGTTTTTTGTAGTTGATGAGGTTTGCGCACATGTCAGGAGGAATTTTGGTCCACTCCTATTTGCAGATCATCTCTAAATCATTAAGATTTTGAGGCTGTTGATTGGCAACTTGGCTCTTCAACTCAGTGGGCAAACTTACAAAATCAGCAAGGTATCAAATACTTATTTCTCCCACTGTATATAGGAAATACAGTGGTTTGCGACACTATTCATCCCCTTGGTTTTTTTACCTATCTTGTTACATTACAACCTGTGTTTAAATATTTTTGTAATCCGATTTGTGTGTAATGCACCAGCATTAAATAATATAAGTTGGTGAAGTCAAATGAGAAATACATAGGCAAAAATTAAATTTATGGCATCAAATAACTAAAAGTTGGCATGTGCCCTTAAAAATTTCTGATGCAAGTAATTACCTTCATAAGTCACAAGCTTAATGAAAGGAAGTACACCTGTGTGCAGTTTAACTATCACATGGTCTGTCAGTTTATACACTCTTTTTCGGAAAGGCTAGAGAGGCTGAAAATTTTTAAAGCAAGAGGCACCACTAACCAAACAGCACCATGAAGATCAAGGAGATCTCCAAACAAGTCAAGGACAAAGTTGTTGAGAAGTTCAAGTCAACATTGGGTCATAAAAAAAATCCCAATCTCTGATGATCTCCAAAATCAAATCCATTATCATCAAATGGAAATAACATGGTACCACAACAAACCTGCCAAGAGAGAGCCATCCACCAAAAGTATCAGCCTGGGCAAGAACAGCATTTATCAGAGAGGCAGCACAGAGACCTAAGGTAACCCTGAAGGAGCCTCAGAGTTCTCAAGCAGAGACTGGGGTATCTGTCCATACAACCACAATAAGCCGTACACTCCATAGAGGTGTCCTTTATGGAAGAGTGGGCAAAAAAACCTATGCTTGCAGGGGAAACATCTAAATGTTTTGGAGTGGCTTAGTCATATCCCAGATTCTTAAAAAAATTGTCCAATACTTGGATAACTTCTTGTCATACCCCTCACTTGGCCCTGATAACATAATAAAGCTTATATTTGCCTCCCATGCTGGCGCTGTTCCTGCGGTGTCAGCACTCATTCTCCCGGGGCTCCCATTCTGTTTTTTGTGACATGTGACACTGGCACCCAATCAGCACTGGCATCACTGTACCCGCCTCCTGTCGAATTGGGCATGAGAAGAGGCAGTCAGTTCAGCTCCCACCCTGACTGCCTCTTCATTTTGAATCTGTACAAAGGCGGGGACAGTGGCACAGCACTGATTGGGCGAAAGCGTCACATGTCACAACAACTTCACGGAAGCCACAGGACCGCTAGTACCAACACTGCAAGAACTGTGCCAGCATGAGAGGTGAGTATAAGCTTTATTATTTTATCAGGGCAAAACATTTTGATCAAGTAGGGGTTGTCCTAGTAGTGCACAACCCCTTTAATCCAATTGAGAATCTGTGGTCAGACTTGAAGATTGCTGTTCACCAGAGGAAACATCTAAATCGAAGAAGCTGGAGCAGTTGTGACTTGAGGAATGGGCTAAAATCCCAGTGGCAAGCTTTGGAAAGCTCATAGAGACTTATCCAAAGCGACTTGCATATGTAATTGCTGCAAAAGGAGGTTCTACAAAGTACTGACTTCAGGGGGATGAATAGTTATGCGCACTGACGGTTTCAGTTTTTTTTTCCTATTTGTTGTACACTTCACAATAAAAAATAAAACCAAATGTTCAAAGTTGTAGACATGTTCTTTACCATGAACTGATGCAAACCTTCAAAAAACAGTGACATTTCAGATTGTGAGGTGGCAAAACATGAAAAATACCAAGGGTGGGATGAATACTTTCGCAAGTCACTATATATATATGTTACGTTCAAACACAGCCAAAAAGATTTTAAAAAAGGAGAAATAAAGAAATGAAACAAACATATGTGATTTTTTTTATTATGTTCTGTCATTGTTTGCTCTGCATTTGTCCCTTGCAGCAAGTTTACACACATACATATTTGAATATGTATACATTGAAAAAGAATATATACATATTCAACAAGCTCTTGATAATTTTCAAAGGTAAACTTAATCCAATGTAATATGACACTCTGTCTCACATATTCTGCATTTCCTGTACTCTAAATCAATAACATATTTACACAAATGTGTCAACAGAATATCTTTACATCCATGTGTGGAACACAGATGATTGGCAGTACAGGTACGCCTTTTTTATAGTCCATTTCCAAAATTAAATCATAAATCTGTAAAACCACAACTCCAGCTTACTGAAGAGCAAAACATGTTAGTTCTTGAAGTGTAACATTTGATGAGATTTACGAGGGCGCCATTTGGATAGATGATTTTCAGAGCACTTAAGGTTGGTTCAGTTTCCCTTTTTCCGCCCACTACTCTCTTCTTTGTCTGAATCTATAGTATAAAATTCAATTAGCATGGATAAAACATTCCTGATACATTAGGCTGTATGCCATTTGTTAATGTATATAGTAGATAATTTTGGTTTTCTCTTATTTGTTGACCCTTTTTCATCAATACCGTTGCAAAATGAACGGCTAAATTTACAGTTGTTATCTTGGATGGCTATACTGTACAGTCATGGCCAAAAGTTTTGAGAATGACACAAATATTAATTTTTACAAAGTCTACTGCTTCACTTTTTCTAATGGCAATTTGCATATACTCCAGAATGTTATAAAGAGTGATCAGCTTAAAAGCAATTACTTGCAAAGTCAATATTTGGCTAGAAAATTAACTTTATCCCCCAAAACACATTTCAACATCATTGCAGCCCTGCCTTAAAAGGACCAGCTAACCTCTTTTCAGTGATTGCTCCATTAACACAGGTGTGGGTGTTGATGAGGACATGGCTGGAGATCAATCTGTCATGATTAAGTAAGAATGGCTCCACTGGACACTTTGAAAGGAGGCTGGTGCTTGGCATCATTGTTTCTCTTCTGTTAACCATGGTTATCTCTTAAGAAAAACGTGCAGTCATCATTGCAATGCACAAAAATGGCCTAACAGGGAAGAGTATCGCAGCTAGAAAGATTGCACCTCAGTCAACAATCTATCGCATCATCAAGAACTTCAAGGAGAGAGGTTCCATTGTTGCCAAAAAGGCTTCAGAGCGCCCAAGAATGACCAGCAAGCGCCAGGACCGTCTCTTAAAAGTGTTTCAGCTGCGGGATCGGGCTACCAGCAGTGCAGAGCTTGCTCAGGCATGGCAGCAGGCAGGTGAGAGTGCATCTGCACGCACTGTGAGGCGGAGACTCTTGGAGCAAGGCCTGGTCTCAGGGAGGGCAGCAAAGAAGCCACTTCTCTCCAGAAAAAACATCATGGACAGACTGATATTCTGCAAAAGGTACAGGCAGTGGACTGCTGAGGACTGGGGTAAAGTTATTTTCTCTGATGAATCCCTTTTCGATTGTTTGGGACATCAGGAAAACGCCTCATTCGGAGAAGACAAGGTGAGCGCTACCACCAGTCTTGTCTCATGCCAACTGTTAAGCATCCTGAAACCATTCATGTGTGGGGTTGCTTCTCAGCTAAGGGAATCGGCTCTCTCACAGTCTTGCCTAAAAGCACAGCCATGAATAAAGAATGGTACCAGAATGTCCTCCAAGAGCAACTTCTTCCAACCCTCCAAGAGCAGTTTGGCGATCAACAATGCCTTTTCCAGCATGATGGAGCACCTTGCCATAAAGCAAAGGTGATAACTAAATGGCTCAGGGAACAAAACAGAGATTTTGGGTCCATGGCCTGGAAACTCCCCAGATCTTAATCCCATTGAGAACTTGTGGTCAATCATCAAGAGACGGGTGGACAAACAAAAACCTAAAAATTCTGACAAAATGAAAGCATTGATTGTGCAAGAATGGACTGCTATCAGTCAGGATTTGGTCCAGAAGTTGATTGAGAGCATGCCAGGGAGAATTGCAGAGGTCCTGAAGAAGAAGGGTCAACACTGCAAATATTGACTTGCTGCATTAACTCATTCTAACTGTCAATATAAGCTTTTGTTACTCATATGTTTGCAATTATTATATTTCTGTCTGTGATAAAAACATCTGTCAAACACACATAAAAACCAGAGGGCAGCAGATCATGTGAAAATATAATATTTGTGTCATTCTCAAAACTTTTGGCCATGACTGTACATCTGACTTTGTTCAACTGCCTTTTTGCTGCCGTTTGTTCACACAAGTGCCTTTTTTTGGTGGCCCATGTGTGGTCTCATGCGTTGTATATTTCTCTAATTTCTGTGCACTCTTCAGTGTTTACAAGATCTCGCACATGTTTCCTCAAAAAAATCCTTTTTTTACCAATGAAAATAGAAGGATCATCTTGGTGAGATATTGGCAAATCATGCTCAATATGGAATGATTCCTACCACCCCAACACCTAGTTATCCCATCATACACATGTGTATAGAGCTGTAGACCCCTACAATCCAATGAAAGTAGGGAAAGACACAGATTTGTGTCAAACTAATCAATTAGGTTTTTAAAGGGAACCTGTTAGCAGGATTGTGCTCAGTAACCTATAGACAGTGTCAGGTTAGCACCGTTATACTGATTACAATGATACCTGGTGATGAAATCCGTCTTGTGGTTGTTTAATCTTTATTTGGAGTTTCAGATAATGAGATTTTCGTGCTGCGGGGCGGCCTGTGGGGGTCTTCATGTGGGGCTCTGCTTACATATGCATCTGTATGGCTTATGATCCCTCAGTAACCCGCCCACTATTTTACATATTGAAAATAATATGTTTTGCAAAAAAAAATCACATTCAGCAGGCAGGCGGCGGCTGTGCTGTAGCATGATCGCATCTATAATATCCATTTAATCATTTTAGTGAGGAATTAATAAGCCATTTTGCTAAAGGAAAAAAAATTGTCTCAAAGAAGATGGCACCAGCGGCTCCTGCACAGTAGCATCTATCGAATTGCCGATAGATGCTACTGCGCAGGTGTGGCCGGCGCCATTTTGAGAGATATTTTTTTTTTCCTGAATAAATTCATATCACTAAATAAAACAATTAAATGGATATTATAGATGCGATCATGCTACAGCGTAGGCACCGGTGCATGCCTGCTGAATGTGAATTTTTTTTTCAAAATATATTATATTCAGTATGTAAAACGGGTCAGGTCAATGAGGATCAGTGACCTGTCATAAGCTATACATATAAATACCTAAGCAGAACACCACATAAAGTCCCCCCACAGGCTGCCCCAGAGCACGAGAATCTCATTAACTGAAAACTGAAAATAAAGATTAAAGAACAACCATAAGACGGATTTCTTCAACCTCAGGTGTCATTGTAATCAGTATAACGGCGCCGACCTGACACTGTCCGTAGGTTACTGTGCACAATCCTGCTGTCAGGTTTCCTTTAAGTGCATGGAAGCTTTCCTTGGTTTATCCTTGGTTGACATGATGTCCGATTTGGAGCTCACAGAATAGACTGCATGTGTTATGGATCTGCCTGTCACGTTCCAGACAATTATCAATCAGTATCTATACGGTTCTTCAGCAGCCTCATGTTGGCTTTACCTCCTTACAATGTTTTTCCTTTTTGGTGTGGAATGTGTTCTGTTTCCCTTTGATTTATCATACATACTGTATGTAAGGATTTGAGCCTTTGTCATTTTATATTGCATTATTTTGGCACCATTGTACTAGAAGAACCCTAAACAGATAAATTGTTACAACAAAATACATGTCCTATTGATTATTGAGCTGAAAGACCACATTGAATTACTTACTAATCCCTATTTTATAACTGCATGCTTTAGGTAATTCTTAGTAGATATTTCTATCTTTCTTTGCTATTTGTCCTTGCTTTACTTTATTGTTTCTGGCTGCTCCTGGCCTCCAATGTACAGCAATTCTTATTGCCTTATAAAATTACAATATGTCATACTTCAACTATGCTAATATCTGATTTTTTGTGCTTTGTTATTTATTCAAGTTGTTTGCTACATTTGTTCTAATGTCTCCTGATTACTAGGCGTGAACATGTTTTGAGATTGTATGTTAACTTTTAATGATGTTGAAGGTCCCAATTTTTTGGAAGATGGTGCATTTTCTGTTCTGATGTTGCATTTTTTTGTCCCATGAATGCTGCTAGAGGATGCTAATGTATTTATAAACCTTAACCTAGGGAATTTTAACGGATTTCAAGTTCCAGAAAAAGCCTATGTGTCACCACAGATGTTTGTAGCTATGGCGGTTAATTTTAAATTCTTTCCATCTGATTATCCTTATAAACTTGATGCTGATGTGAATTTGTTTTCATAACATTTTTATGTAATTTCTTTTTTAATAATACTGCTTCTGATTGTGACTTAGTTTCAGCGGCCCATGTTTGATATTGGGCTCTATACTCCAAGTGGGTACAGACATATCCCTGACACATTCGATTACACTTTGGATATTGCTGCTAATATAGGTAAAAGTTTATCTTTGGAAATTATTTTTTCCTAAGGTCTTCTTGATCATTTAGCATTTAATAACCATTTTAAATTTAGTTTTACCTTTCATTCTATTCTTTATTTCATAATTTTAGAGCAAAGAGGTCTACAGTACATTCATTTGTAGAACATTCTGACACTTTACAGTACATCCAATAAATTGCATTACAGATATTGAGTAATAGGCATTTTTCCCCACCCAGTCAAACTATGGTCATGCTTGCTGATTTGTAGATATCATTGTGTAGGATGTGTCAATATCAGCAAGGTTACCTCTCTTTCAAACCATCATTTTTCTATTAATCCCATTGAGCAGACATTTTTATATCATTTATTGGACCTGCAAGTTCCTAAATCGTTTTGTAAATGATCACCATATTCCAAAATGACCACATCTATCAGTTTGCATCATCAATATTTTTGTCAGTGCTATATTCAGCGATGAATGATGTTCTTCTGTTTAGCTATTTGGTGGAGGTTACGCAATTTACAGATTAGAGGAAAACATAAAGCCTGCAAAAAGTCCTACTGCATTCACAATGTGGTATGGAATATCAAACCTTAGTGAAGTAGAGTCCATTCTCCACAAAAAAAGCAAACTAGCTTTTGCAAGTAAGTCTATAATATTATGCACAGAGACAGTTCCTCATGTTCTTATCTAGTTAATTTCCAGCCAATCTTGAGCAGAAACCTGGCCATCTTTACCATGGCAATGTACATAGAAGACTGGGATATCTCCAGCCATCACATATGCTCTGAGGAAAAATATAAAAACAACACTTTTGCTTTGGCTCCCATTTTTCATGAGCTGAGCTCAAAGAACTAATACTTTTTCTATGTATATAAAAGGCCTTTTTCTCTCAAATATTGTTCAATAATTTATCTAAAACTGTGTTAGTGAGCACTTCAACTTTGCCAAGACAAACCATCCACTGACTGGTGGTGAATAGACAGCGTGATCTTTGCATAGGTGCGCCTTAGGCTGGCCATAATAAAAGGCCACTCTAAATGTGCTGCAGTGAAGAGGCCAAAGATCTGTCATGCAATGGCAGAAAGAAGAAGACCGGTCAATGAGGTGGGCGGAGGTGTGAGAGATGAGGTGAATGTTTTTTTTTAATTTTTTATACTGTTTAACAACTTACAGATTAACCCCTTAGTGACAGAGCCATTTTGCAGCTTAATGACCGGGCCAATTTTTACAATTCTGACCACTGTCAATTTATGAGGTTATAACTCTGGAACGCTTTAACGAATCCAGCTGATTCTGAGACTGTTTTTTCGTGACATATTGTACTTCACGTTAGTCATAAAATTTATTTGATATGACTTGCGCTTATTTATGAAAAAAATGGAAATATGGCGAAAATTTTGAAAATTTAACAATTTTCAAACTTTAAATTTTTATGCCCTTAAATCAGAGAGATATGTCACACAAATTTCTTAATAAATAACATTTCACACATGTCTACTTTACATCAGCACAATTTTGGGAACAAATTTTTTTTTTGTTACGAAGTTATAAGGGTTAAAAGTTGACTAGCGATTTCTCATTTTTACAACACCATTTTTTTTTAGGGACCACTTTGAAGTCACTTTGAGGGGTCTATACGATAGAAAATACCCAAAAGTGACACCATTCTAAAAACTGCACCCCTCAAGGTGCTCAAAACCACATTCAGAAAGTTTATTAACCCTTTACGTGCTTCACAGGAACTGAAGCAATGTGGAAGGAAAAAAAATTAACATTTAACTTTTTTTGCAAAAACTTTACTTCGGAACCAATTTTTTTTATTTTTACAACTGTTAAAAGAAAAAATGAACCACAAAATTTGTTGTGCAATTTCTCCTGAATAAGCCGATACCCCATATGTGTGTGTAAACCACTTTTTGGGTGCACGGCAGAGGACGCAAGGGAAGGAGCGCCATTTGACTTTTTCAACGCAGAATTGGCTGGACGCCATGTCGCGTTTGTAGAGGCCCTGATGTGTCTAAACAGTGGAAGCCAATCACAAGTGACCCCATTTTGGAAACTAGACCCCCTAAGGAACTTATCTAGATGTGTAGTGAGCACTTTGAACCTCCAAGTGCTTCACAGAAGTTTATAACATAGAACAGTGAAAATAAAAAAATCATATTTTTTCCACAAAAACAATCTTTTCACCCCAATTTTTATTTTCCCAAGGGTAACAAGACCCCAAAAGTTTTTGTGCAATTTGTCCTGAGCATGCTAATACCCCATATGTGGGGGTAAACCACTGTTTGGGTGCATGGCAGAGTTGGAAGGGAAGGAGCGCCGTTTGACTTTTTCAACGCAGAATTGGCTGGACGACATGTCGCGTTTGTAGAGGCCCTGATGTGTCTAAACAGTGGAAACCCCCCACAAGTGACACCATTTTGGAAACTAGACCCCCTAAGGAACTTATATAGATGTGTGGTGAGCACTTTGAACCCCCAAGTGCTTCACAGAAGTTTATAACACCCGTGCATGAAAATAAAAAGTCATATTTTTTCCACAAACCTGATCGTTTAGTCCCCAATTTTTTATTTTCCCAAGGGTAACAGGAGAAATTAGACCACAAAAGTTGTTGTTCAATTTGTCCTGAGTACGCTGATACCCAATATGTGGGGGGGGACCACTGTTTGGGCGCACGACAGGGCTTGGAAGGGAAGGAGCGCCGTTTGACTATTTCAAACGAATTGAAATTGGACGCCATGTCGCGTTTGGAGAGCCCCTGATACGCCTAAACAGTGGAAACCCCCCACAAATGACACCATTTTGGAAACTAGACCCCTTAAGGAACTTATCTAGATGTGTGGTGAGCACTTTGAACCCCCAAGTGCTTCACAGAAATTTATAAACTTAGCGCCGTGAAAATAAAAAATCATTTTTCTCCTCAAAAATGATTCTTTAGCCCGCTATTTTTTTTATTTTCCCAAGTGTAACAGGAGAAATTGGACCCCAAAAGTTGTTGTGCAATTTTTCCTGAGTACACTGATACCCCATATGTGGGGTGAAACCACTGTTTGGGTGCATGGGAGTGCTTGGAAGGGAAGGAGCGCCATTTTGTAATGCAGACTTTGATGGAATGTTCTGCGGGCGTCATGTTGTGTTTGCAGAGCCCTTGATGTGCCTAAACAGTAGAAACCCCCTGCAAGTGACACCATTTTGGAAACTAGACCACCCAAGGAGCTTATCTAAATGTGTGATGAGCACTTTGAACCCCCAAGTGCTTCACAGAAATTTATTAACGCAGAGCCGTGAAAATAAAAAATCATTTTTTTCCTCAAAAATTATTCTTTAGCCCGCTGTTTTTTTATTTTCCCAAGGGTAACAGATGAAATTGGACCCAAAAAGTTGTTGTACAATTTTTCCTGAGTACGCTGATACCCCATATGTGGGGTGAAACCAATGTTTGGGCGCATGGGAGTGCTTGGAAGGGAAGGAGCGCCATTTTGTAATGCAGACTTTGATGGAATGTTCTGCGGGCGTCATGTGTTTGCAGAGCCCTTAATGTGCCTAAACATTAGGAACCCTCTGCAAGTGACACCTTTTTGGAAACTAGACCCCCCAAGGAGCTAATCTAGATGTGTGGTGAGCACTTTGAACTCCCAAGTGCTTCACAGAAATTTATTAACGCAGAGCCGTGAAAATAAAAAATCATTTTTTTCATCAAAAATGAATTTTTTAGCCAGCTATTTTTTATTTTCCCAAGGGTAACAAGAGAAATTAGAACACCAAAATTGGTGTGCAATTTGTCCTGAGTACGCTGATACCCCATATGTTGGGGAAAACCACTGTTTGGGCACATGGCAGGGCTCGGAAGGGAGGGAGAGCCATTTGACTTTTTGAACGCCACGTCGTGTTTGGAGACCCCCTGATGTGCCTAAATAGTGGAAACCCCTCAATTCTAGCTCCAACCCTAATCCCAACACACCCCTAACCCTAATCCCAACCCTAATTCCAACCCTATTTGTAACCCTAACCCTAATTGTAACCCTAACTCTAATTGTAACCCTAACCCTAATTTTAACCCTAACACTAATTGTAACCCTAACCCTAATTCTAACCATAATTATAACTCTAACCCTAAGGCTAGGTTAATTTTGTGTTTTACCAGCCCGTTGAACACATAGCATTGACGGGCTAGTAACGGTATAGCATAACGCGATCGCAATATGCTATACCCGTTAGCGCAGAGGAATCAGCAGATGATTCATCTGCGCTAGCGGTGACGGAGCCCAGACGCTGCAGCCCGCGTCCGAGGCTCCATCACTGAATGATGGCACGTCGCGAACGCATGCCGCTTTACAGCATGCGTCGTGATGGGCCCTCAAATGGGGGTGAATGGCAGCGTTAACGGACTGCCATAACGCAGTATGAACCCAGCCTAACCCTAATGCTAACCCTAACTCTAATTATAACCCTAACCCTAATGCTAACCCTAACCCTAATTATAACCCTAATTATAACCCTAGCGGAAAAATGAAAATAAATATAATTTCTATATTTTATTATATGTCACTAACTAAGGGGGCGATAAAGGGGGGGGGTTATGTACTGTTTTTTTTATTTTGATCACTGTGATAGTTTATCACAGTGATCAAAATGTACTTACTGGAGAATGAATGAAAAAAATTTTGAATCTGCCCCCAGGCAGGAATAAGACCGGGAGGATCGGAGGACAGGGGGACCTGCCGGAGGACACCGGCAGGTACAGGGGGGTTTCGGGGGACCTGGGGACCCAAATTCTCTCCCCTCTGATGTGCGATCACATCAGAGGGGAGAGAAATCTTTTTTTTTGCGGTCGCCATTATGCTGTATAGCGGCGATCGCAACGCCGGGATCGGTGAATACCGACACGGATCATGTTCTCTGGGGCAGAGAAAATTGCCCATCCCCCCCAGCACATCGCGGCGGGTGCACTAAGCATGCGCCCGCCATTTTCTCAATGGCGGCGGCACCGGGGGACAACGGAGGGCCCTGGGGCGAGAAGAGGGGGATTGGGGGCCACATGGGGGTCCCGGGGAACCTTTTTCTCTCTCCTCTGATGTCTGATGACATGGCACAACATTTATTTTTTTGCGATCGCCATTATAGGGTTAATAATGGCGATCACAACATCGGTGTCGGTAAAAACCGACCCGATTCATGTTCTCTGGGGTCTCGGCTACCACCGGTAGCCGAGACCCCAGAGAAAATGCACCTCTGGGGGGCGCTATTCACTTTTTTAAGTACCCTTAATGACCGCCGTTAAAAGGCGTATCGGCGGTCGTTAAGGGGTTAAATTTGTTGCACAGCTTCAGAATCCACACCTTTGCAGAGGAAACTTCACAGAGCAAGTTGCATGGGATAACAAGCGTTTACTTCTCTGAACGTGAGGTAAAAGAATAATGCACAGACATTACAGAATTGCATCAGCAATGAGGAACAAAACGAAAGTGAAACTAAACAGAAGAGAGACTAATTCTTATACTATACATTAAACAGAAGGAAACGTTACACAACATCACCATCTACTGTCAGGTCAGCATAAAGTCCTCCTTTTACTTATAATATAGAAGTCCTAATCTGTTGCATATGACAACACCCTTTCTCAACAGTAAGGACTTATTCAATCAAACCCAACTTTTTTATTAGTCTCTGATGTTTATCAGCATTCAACGACTTCGTGAAAATGTCCGCTGTCATTTCTTCAGTAGGACAATACTCCAACTTCAATACTCCTTGGTCCTGATGATCTCTCAAGAAATGATATTTCACATCAATATGCTTGGTTCTTGGATTGACTCTTTCCATCTGAGCAAGAACAATACATCCTTGATTGTCCTCTTTTATTTTTGTTGGTTCCAACTGTGGTTGTCCTAGGTCTGTTAACAATTGTCTTAACCACAGTACTTCTTGACTCGCATGTGCTGCTGCAACATATTCTGCTTCTGTTGAAGACAGTGTCACAATTGACTGTTTCTCACTTGTCCAACTTATTGGTCCACCTGAGAGAAAAAAAATATGTCCACTGGTAGATCTTCTGTCAGTTGGATCTCCAGCCCAATCTGCATCAACATATCCTGCTAAAATGCAATTATCACCTGTGGGTAATTTCAGCTTAACATTGCTAGTTCCTTTCAAATAACGTATTACTCTCTTCACGGCATTCCAATCAGCTTTATTTGGTTTTGATACCTTTCTACTCAGAATTCCTACTGCTGCTGCGATGTCTGGTCTTGTAATGGTCGCTAGATACAGTAGTTTTCCTATTGCTGTTCTGTATTCTTCATTATTTGGTAGCATATTTTCTTCACTGTTCATCTCTTTGAGATAATTAGTTTCCATTGGAGAGTTTACTGTTTTTGCATCCTTTAGTCCAAATTTTTCTGTTATGTCTTGAATCATGTGATTTTGATTCAGTAGGAAACTTCCGTCTTCTTCTCTTTCTATCTGTATTCCTAGGTACTGTTTTACATTTCCCAAGTCTTTGATTTCAAAATTTTGTTTCAGGATTTTTAGAATGTTTTCTTTATCCCTTTCTTGTTTAAAACAAATCAAAATGTCGTCTACATATATGAGTACATAAATCCATCTATTACTCAGCCTTTTTGTGTACAAGCATGGATCAGCTTTGCTTCTTTGAAATTTTTAATTTGTTAGTACTTCCGTGATTTTGTCATTCCACGCTTTAGCTGCTTGTTTTAAACCATATATGCTTTTCTGTAGTTTGCAAACTTTGCTTGGATTTCTTTCATCTTTGAATCCTGGAGGTTGTTTCATGTAAATGTCTTCTGTTAAATCTCCATTCAAAAAGCTGTCTTTACATCCAGATGTCTTAGTTCCATCTGTTCCACTGCTGCAACTGTAAGTAAAGTTCTTATTGTAGTGTGTTTGACAACTGGAGCAAATGTTTCATCATAGTCTTCTCCATATTTTTGAGAATACCCTTTAGCTACGAGTCTTGCTCTGTTGTGAATGGGTTTGAGATGAGTTCTGAGCAGAGGCTCCCTCTGGTGGTTACAAGCGGTGCTAGTGAAGATTGTGAGGACTGGGAATCAGGTGTTACTGACTGGTCTTATATAAGGGAGTCATTTTCCCATCAGGGTTGCCGGTGATCAATTGTTCTGGTCTGAATCCTTCATTCCAGTTTCCCTTGTAGCCTGCTGTGTCGTGTCTGCTTCTCCTGCTAACAGATAAGTCTTTTTCTGCTTTTGTGTTTGTGCTATATTTTTGCATTTTGTCCTGCACTTCTTTGGGGGCCTTCAGGGTCCCCTCCGGGGGCTTCTGCCCTCTCAGTTTAGTTCAGCCACTGAGTTTTGTTTTTTTTGCTTTTTCCAGTTTTTTCAGTGGCTGCTGTTTTGATTTTGTTACACCAGAGAACTAATTTAGGTGGTAGAGGTCGTGTGATCTCAGGTGATTTTGAAATTAGTAGAGTTGGTGCTTTTCAGGGTTTTCTGGGATTGCAGTAAGTACCCTTCCTATCCTTTTCTATTTAGATAGTTTGGGCCCCAGCGTTTGCTCATACTATTTTCTTTCTGTGTCAGTATTTCTTCTTGTCTAACCGCCATTACATGTTTGGGGGCTTTCTATTATCTTTGGGGTTCTGCTCCGGGGCAGATAGCTTTCCTATTTCTATCTTTAGGTGTAGTTAGTTTCTCAGGCTGTGACGAGGCGTCTAGGACCAACGTAGGAACGCTCCACGGCTGCCTCTAGTTGTGGTGGTTAGTCAGGGTACTGCAATCTCATAGATTCCAACTGCTCTGGTATATTGCCTTTTTTACTTGCACTCCTCAGCTACCGAAACATAACAGTATCACCGGCCTAAAAATTGAAAATTGTATGGTACTCACAGAAGGGAAAAAATATTGTGAAAGAAAAAAGGTTGTCAGAGATATTTTTCTGTTTGTTGCATTTTTTTTTTTTTTCCTCTGTATCTCTGGGTGCTGGGGAGGATCTTTCTCCCAATGGAGTTTGCACAGTTGTCTGGCCGTGTGGATCAGCTTGCCACTGAGGTTCAGAGTATTGCTGCATATCTTGCTAGGTTGCCTGTTGTGGAACCTAGGATCCCCATGCCAGATTTGTTTTTAGGGGATCGAGCTAAGTTTCAGAATTTCAAAAATAATTGTAAATTGTTTTTTGCCTTAAAATCTAAGTCCTCAGGAAACGCAGCGCAGCAGGTTCAAATTATCATCTCTCTCCTGCGCGGCGATCCTCAGGATTGGGCTTTTTCCCTGATACCTGGGGATCCTGTTTTGAGTGATGTTGATGCGTTTTTTCAGGCTTTGGGGTTATTGTACGATGAGCCTAATGTCACTGATCAAGCTGAAAAAGCCTTGTTGGCATTAAATCAGGGGCTTGATGACGCTGAGTTATACTGTCAGAGATTCCGTAGGTGGGCAGTCCTGACCAAATGGAATGACGACGCTTTGGCGGCCCTTTTCCGGAAGGGTCTGTCAGATAATGTAAAGGATGTTATGGTGGGATTCCCTGTCCTCTCTGGTCTCAATGATTCTATGTCATTAGCGATTCAAATTGACAGACGTTTGCGTGAGCGGAGAAGTATGCGTGGAATGGTGTTGCCTTGTGAGCCAGCTTCTGAACCCATGCAGAGTGATAGAGTGGTGTCTGGGGCACAGCGTCATGAGTTTCGAAAGCGCAATGGGTTATGTTTCTACTGTGGTGATGCCTCTCATGCTATTTCAGTCTGCCCTAAGCGGGGAAGACGTTTTGCACGCTCAGTTGTCTTGGGTAGTGTTCAGACTAAGTTTTTATTAACTGTCACTCTGATATGCTCTCTGTCCTCATTTTCTGCTCAGGCTTTCGTTGATTCTGGAGCAGCTATTAACCTGATGGATTATGGTTTTGCTAAACGTTGTGGCTTTCCCTTGATACCCCTACAGAAGTCTATTCCCCTACTGGGGATCGATTCTACCCCTTTGGCTGAGAATAAACCCCAGTTTTCTACTCAGGTGATAATGAGGGTTGAACCTAATCACCAGGAGTGCTGCAAATTTTTGGTTCTATATAATCTGCATGACATTATCGTGCTGGGTTTCCCTTGGTTACAGTCTCATAATCCTGTTTTGGATTGGAAATCTGTGTCTGTAACCAGTTGGGGCTGCCAATGTGTTAATACCAACACTCCTGTTTTTTCTGCCTCCCCCCAGGCTCAGGATGTTCCTGACTTTTTGTTTGATTTTTCTGATGTGTTTAGCGAAAGTAAATCTGCATCCTTGCCTCCCCATAGGAGCTATGACTGCGCTATTGAATTAGTGCCGGGTAGTAAATTCCCTAAAGGTCGCCTTTTTAACTTGTCTGTACCTGAACATGACGCTATGCGGTCTTATATCAAGGAATCATTGGAGAAGGGTCATATCAGACCATCCTCTTCACCCTTAGGTGCCGGTTTTTTCTTTGTGGCCAAAAAAGATGGTTCATTAAGGCCGTGTATTGATTATCGTCTCTTGAACAATATTACTGTGAAATATCAATACCCGTTACCCTTGATTTCTGACCTGTTTTCCAGGGTGAAAAACGCTACTTGGTTTACCAAGCTTGACCTCAGGGGGGCGTATAACCTTATTCGCATTAAGCACGGGGATGAATGGAAGACGGCATTCAATACCCCTGAAGGGCATTTTGAGTACCTAGTGATGCCCTTTGGGCTCACTAATGCTCCTTCCGTCTTCCAGTCCTTCATGAATGACATTTTCAGGGATTTTGTGGACAAATTTCTGATTGTTTATTTGGATGATATCTTGATTTTTTCTAATGACTGGGACTCTCATGTGAAACATGTTCGAACTGTATTCCAGATTTTGAGAGAGAATGCTCTGTATGTGAAGGGATCAAAGTGTCTTTTTGGCGTACAGAGGATCTCATTTCTGGGATTCATTTTGTCCCCATCTGTTATTGAAATGGACCCGGTCAAGGTTCAGGCCATCTGTGATTGGGTCCAACCTACTTCATTAAAGGCTCTTCAGAGATTTTTGGGTTTTGCCAATTTTTATCGTAAATTTATTGGTAATTTCTCGGTTATTGTTAAACCATTAACTGATTTGACCAGAAAGGGTTCTGATGTGGTGAATTGGCCTCCTGAGGCAGTCTCTGCATTTCAGGAACTTAAGCAGAGATTCACTTCTGCTCCTGTTCTACGGCAGCCTGATATTTCTCTGCCATTTCAGGTGGAGGTTGATGCCTCTGAAATTGGGGCAGGTGCCGTTTTGTCCCAAAAAGATCCAGAGACCTCTAAAAGTAACCCTTGTGCCTTTTTCTCTCGAAAATTTTCTCCTACTGAACGTAATTATGACGTGGGTAATCGGGAGTTATTGGCCATGAAGTGGGCTTTTGAAGAGTGGAGACATTGGCTGGAGGGAGCCAAACATCAGGTGGTGGTCCTTACGGACCATAAGAATCTGGTCTATCTGGAATCTGCCAAGCGACTCAATCCTAGACAGGCCAGGTGGGCCTTGTTTTTCACACGTTTTAATTTTGTGATTTCCTTTCTTCCTGGCACTAAGAATGTTAAGGCGGATGCCCTCTCGAGGAGTTTCCTTGCGGACTCTCCTGAGCTATCTGATCCTTCTGTTATTTTGAAAGAGGGTGTAGTTCTTTCCGCCATCTCGCCCAATTTGAGACTTGCTCTGGAGGGGTGTCAGGAGGATAGGCCCGAGCGCTGCCCTGTTGGAAAATTGTTTGTCCCGGACCAATGGAAAAAGAGTGTGATGTCTGAGATTCATTGTTCCGCATTGGCTGGGCATCCCGGAATTTTTGGTACCAGAGACTTGGTTAGTCGGTCCTTTTGGTGGCCTACCTTGTCTCGTGATGTCAGGGAATTTGTGAAGTCCTGCGGGACTTGCTCTCGCTCCAAGCCTTGCTCTCGCTCTAGTGGTTTGTTGATGCCATTGCCTGTGCCCAAGAGACCATGGACCCATATCTCTATGGATTTCATTTCCGATCTTCCTGTTTCTCAGAGAATGACCACCATCTGGGTAATTTGTGATAGGTTTTCCAAAATGATACATCTTGTGCCATTACCTAAGTTGCCTTCCTCCTCTGAATTGGTGCCGTTGTTCCTTCAGCACGTGGTTCGTTTACACGGCATTCCTGAGAACATTGTGTCTGACAGAGGAGTCCAGTTTGTTTCCAGATTTTGGAGGACTTTTTGTTCTAAACTGGGTGTTCAATTGTCTTTCTCCTCGGCATTTCATCCTCAGACCAATGGTCAAACTGAGAGAACAAACCAGACATTGGAGACTTATCTAAGATGCTTTGTGTCTGCTGATCAGGATGACTGGGTCTCTTTTTTGCCTTTGGCTGAGTTTGCTCTTAATAATAGGGCTAGCTCTGCCACTTTGATGTCTCCGTTTTTCTGTAATTCTGGGTTTCCCCCTCGATTTTCTTCAGGACAGACGGAGGCTTCTGTCTGTCCAGGTGTTGACTCTGTTGTGGAGCGTATGCAACAGATTTGGGACCAGGTAGTGGAGAGGTTGTCCCTCTCTCAGGAGAAGGCCCAGCGGTTTGCTAACCGGCATAGGACTGATGGTCCTCGGTTTAAAGTGGGGGACTTGGTCTGGTTGTCCTCAAAGAATATTCCTATGAGAGTAGCATCTCCTAAATTTAAGCCTAGGTTCATTGGACCTTATAAGATCATGGAGATTATTAATCCTGTTTCTTTTCGTTTGCTTCTTCCAGGGACATTTAAGATCCATAACGTGTTCCACAAGTCCTTGTTGAAGAGGTTTGTTGAGCCAGTGGTTCCTGCTGCTGTGCCTCCTGACCCTGTTTTGGTTGAGGGCAATCTGGAGTATGTGGTTGAGAAAATATTGGATTCTCGTTTTTCTAGACGGAAACTCCAGTATTTGGTTAAATGGAGAGGTTATGGTCAGGAAGACAATTCTTGGGTGTTTGCTTCGGACATCCATGCTAGGAGACTTATCCGTGCGTATCATAGAACTCATCCTGACCGACCTGGTTGCTCAAATGAGGGTTCGGTGACCCCTCCTCAAGGGGGGGGTACTGTTGTGAATGGGTTTGAGATGAGTTCTGAGCAGAGGCTCCCTCTGGTGGTTACAAGCGGTGCTAGTGAAGATTGTGAGGACTGGGAATCAGGTGTTACTGACTGGTCTTATATAAGGGAGTCATTTTCCCATCAGGGTTGCCGGTGATCAATTGTTCTGGTCTGAATCCTTCATTCCAGTTTCCCTTGTAGCCTGCTGTGTCGTGTCTGCTTCTCCTGCTAACAGATAAGTCTTTTTCTGCTTTTGTGTTTGTGCTATATTTTTGCATTTTGTCCTGCACTTCTTTGGGGGCCTTCAGGGTCCCCTCCGGGGGCTTCTGCCCTCTCAGTTTAGTTCAGCCACTGAGTTTTGTTTTTTTTTGCTTTTTCCAGTTTTTTCAGTGGCTGCTGTTTTGATTTTGTTACACCAGAGAACTAATTTAGGTGGTAGAGGTCGTGTGATCTCAGGTGATTTTGAAATTAGTAGAGTTGGTGCTTTTCAGGGTTTTCTGGGATTGCAGTAAGTACCCTTCCTATCCTTTTCTATTTAGATAGTTTGGGCCCCAGCGTTTGCTCATACTATTTTCTTTCTGTGTCAGTATTTCTTCTTGTCTAACCGCCATTACATGTTTGGGGGCTTTCTATTATCTTTGGGGTTCTGCTCCGGGGCAGATAGCTTTCCTATTTCTATCTTTAGGTGTAGTTAGTTTCTCAGGCTGTGACGAGGCGTCTAGGACCAACGTAGGAACGCTCCACGGCTGCCTCTAGTTGTGGTGGTTAGTCAGGGTACTGCAATCTCATAGATTCCAACTGCTCTGGTGTATTGCCTTTTTTACTTGCACTCCTCAGCTACCGAAACATAACATGTTCGATATCTTTCAGGTGTGCCATCTGTTTGGTATTTTACTTTAAAAATCCATTTACATCCTATGGCTTTTCTTCCTTCTGGCAAATCTGTTAGTGTCCATGTATTTGAATCATGCATGGATTTAATTTCTGTTTCTGTTGCTTCTATCCATTTATTAGCTTTTTCTTCATGAAGTTTAGATATGTCTTCCAAAGAGGTAGGCTCATGGATTTTTCTTATACTTGTCTTGTATGAGAGACGTTTTGGTGGTTTTCCTTTGTTCTCTCTTAATGAACGTCTTGGTTCTGTGTCTGTTTGTAGTTGTGATTCTTCACTTTCAGTATTTTGTTCTTCATTAATTTCTACTTCTTTCTCATCAGATATTTCTTCAGTTATGTCACTATTGTTTTTCTCATTTTTTGTTTCAACTGAAATCATAATGTCTTCATTTAAATCTTCAATGAATGTCACACTGTTACTCACTGTAACTCTGTCTGTTTTGGGATCTAGGATTCTATATCCCTTGCAGTTTTCACTATATCCAACGAATATTCCTTCCATGGATCTGTTTTGAAGTTTGGAATGTTTTTCTGTTGGAATGAATATAAAAACTTTACATCCAAAAACTTTTAAATGATTGACACTTGGTTTCATACCTTGCCACAGTTCATATGGAGTTTTCTTCAGTTTTCTGGAAAAAAGTCGGTTCTGTAAATATGTAGCTGTCATTGCTTCCTCACCCCAATATTTCTCTGGTAGTTTAGAATCTGTCAGCATACATCTTATCATTTCTGTTAGAGTTCTGTTTTTCCTTTCTGCTACTCCATTTTGTTCAGGTGTGTATGGAACAGTTTTCTGATGTTCTATTCCATTTTGTCTTAGGCCTCTTTCACACATCCGTTTTTCTCCTTGCGGCGCCCCCGGCATTTTTCCGCAGCGCCGCATCACAAAACCGTATGCACCGCATGCGTTTTTTTTTCCCATAGACTTTCATTAGCGCCGGATGGCGCCGCATGTCACTGCGGCGCGTCCGGTTGGTGCCGGATGCGGTGTCAGGAAAAAACGTTGCATGTAACGTTTTTTGTCTGCGGCGAAAAAGCCGCATGCGCCGGATGCGGCGCGTGCGGTTTTTTTTTACAATGAAAGTCTATGGACGCCGCAATGCGCCGCATCCGGCTTGAGCCGCATCCGGTAGCCGCATCCGGTTTTTTAATTGATATACCAGCCCACAACAAACAGATACCAGACAGATACCACCCCTCAGCAAACATATAAAAAAAAAATTTTGTGGGACATCAGACACATCCACAGAAGCCACAGAGCCACAGAGAGCCACAGAGAGCCACCGACGCAGCCACCGACGCAGCCACCGGAGACTCAGCCACCGGAGACTCAGCCACCGGAGACTCGCAGCCAGGATCCGCACCATGGAGCGCCAGGAAAACAGACGGTAAATATGCCCCCCCCCCCAAAATCCAAAATTTACAATACATATGTCACCAATGCTGTGTGAGCTGATGTTTATTTTTGGCACCCTGGTACATTTTATATTTCATGTTTTTTCTGTGATGGGGATTGGTTCCCCTGGTATTGTATGAAATTAAATTGCCGATGATGGGGTGGGTCCCCGAGCTTAAAATGCATTTGTTTGGGAACTTTATTGTGTATTCCCTGCTACTGTTGTGAATGTTGATAATGTAGATCTACTGGTACTGTTTTTTTTTGCAGTGATGTGCTTGGTCTCCCTGCGACAATATGAAATGTGGATGTATTTGTGTATCATATAATGTTTTTTTTTTTTGTTTTTAAATCTTTTTTTTTTGGGCCTGTGATGTGGTTGCTTGTCCTGCTACTATCTGAAATGTGCATGTGTTTACTATCCTAATATGTTGATGTTGTGTATTTTTGTTTTGCCTTATTTTTTTTATGGCCTGTGACGGGTATTATGTACTACTGCTATGTGAAATTTTTTTTTTTTTTGTTAGCTCAATCTTTTTTTCTTTAAAATTTTTTTAAACATTTTCTTGGCCGCATGATGCTTTTGCTAGTCATCATGCTATGTTAAATGTGCATGTGTTTACTATGGTAATGTTTATCTCCATTTTTTTTGCCAATGTTTATTTTTTGTGGCCTGTGATGGTTTTTCTACTAATGCTCTCTTGCATTTGTTTAGTATGCTAATGTTTTTTTGTTTGCAATCTTTGTTCTTTGTGGCCTGTCACGGTTTATCTACTCATGGTCTCTTGCATTTGTTTAGTATGCTAATGTTTTTTTGTTTGCAATCTTTGTTCTTTGTGGCCTGTCACGGTTTATCTACTCATGGTCTCTTGCATTTGTTTAGTATGCTAATGTTTTTTTGTTTGCAATCTTTGTTCTTTGTGGCCTGTCACGGTTTATCTACTCATGCTGCTATTACATTTGCATGTGTTTAGTATCCAAATGTTGATCTACTTTTCTTTTTGTTGCAATGTTTTTTTTTTGGGTGCCTCTGACCTTAAATCTACTCATGCTCGTATGTGAAATGTCCATGTTTTTATTATCATTATGTTTGTACTGTTTTTTTTTTTTGTTATTGGGGATCGGTTGATTCACACTGTTAATTTTTTATTTATTTATTTATTTATTTTTTGTCCAGGGATACGGTTTACCCATGGTACTGTTGATGGCTACAAATGATTGCATGTGGTCGGAATAATGTCCTTGTTTGAATGTTATATTTTAAAACAGGGACAATCAATACATATAAACACAATTCCTTTTTGTCTGTTAATTCCACAGCAGAAGAATTGATGCTGCTGATCCAAGGGTGCAGGAGATCCTGGATGCAAGGAGGCAAGCCAGTAGAAAGTAAATATGACATCCCCCATGTGCCTAAAAATTAAATGTTTGTTTTTCTCTTTCAGCCAGGGACAAGGAATCCACATATATTCACTGTCCCTTTTTGTGTCCTTATTCAACAGCAGAAGAATTCAACGAGCGGCGGCGGCGGCGGCTGAAGCGCAAGTTGAGCAGAGGGGAGGAGAGGACCTCCAAGCTAGGAGGCTAGCAAGCAGAAAGTAAGTATTACAGCACACATTTTGCTCTAAATTACATGTTTGTTTTTCTCTTTCAGCCAGGGCAAAGAAATACAGATATATTCACTGTTCGTTTTTGTGTCCTTATTCAACAGCCGAAGACTTCACCGGGCGGCGGCGGCGGCGGCTGAAGCGCAAGTTGAGCAGAGGGGAGGAGAGGACCTCCAAGCTAGGAGGCTAGCACGCAGAAAGTAAGTATTACAGCACACATTTTGCTGTAAATTACATGTTTGTTTTTCTTTCAGCCATGGACAAGGAATATAAAATTTACAGTCCCTTTTTACTTAACAGCAGAAGACTACAACAAGAGGGGGAGGCGGCGGCTGGAGATAGACGAGAGGAGGAGAGGCGGGCAAGGAGGGAAGCCAGTAGAAAGTAAAGATTACATCCCCCATTTCAATAAAAATACATGTTTGTTTTTCTCTTTCAGCCAGGGCCAAGGAATATAGAAATATATTGACTGTCCCTTTTTGTTTCTTCCACAGCAGACAACGTCAAACAGCTGCTGCAGCTGCCGCAATGGCGGTGTTGGCGGAGGAGGCAGCGGCTGAAGCGGCGGCGGCAGCACCACCGGCATCGCCATCTCCTCCCTCCCAGCCAGAGCCAGAGCCGCCACAGCAGGACACATCTTCTTCTGGGAGCCCTCCTAGCCATCGTCAGGAATTGGCGGTAAAAATATGTATTTTTAATTTTTCTATCCACAATCCATCTGTGGGCTATATGTCTTGATTGGGTTTTTTTAATAACAGGAATCTGAAGATGACGAGGAGCTCCCAGAGGAAGAAGGACGGGGTGGAGAGATACCCGGAGTGGGCTCACAATTCGTAAGTATCCTGCATCAATCGCAGAAACACACCATCACAGTACACACAACACATAGAAAAAACATTTAGTACATACTTCACACAGCGGCCAACACCTGCCAATATCCTAATTTTTCTTTTCATTTTTAGTCTCTCGCATCTGGGAGCCAGAGGGTTTCTCCCAGCGCCTCCCAGAGTCGTCGTGAGACTGTCGGCGGTTCTCAACGTGTAAGTTTTTTTTTTTGCCATTTTCTATAATTTTTCATTTTTACAAAACGTGTTATCTAAAAATGTTTTGTGCATTAATTTTCCCATTGTAACATGTATAATTTTGAAAATTTCAAACGATGTGTCTGATGATTTTTTTTTTTCCTTTGTTAATTTCACAGGCTTCACAGCGTGCTCCCGACTCGGACACGGAGGAGGGATTGGACGTGGAGTTGATGATCGACCTGGTCCGAGAAAGGGAGCCGCTGTGGAACATGGGGGACCACCAGTATGCGGATCAAATTGTGACACGACGGCTCTGGACGGAAGTGGCAGCAGCAATGGTGCACCGCTGGAGGACCTCAATCCTAGGTCCCAGACTAAATTACGTAAGTATAGTTCATGTTGCTGACTGTAAAGGTGTTTTTTCAAAACTTCTGTCCTCGTGTAACCAACGCTTCTTGTTTTCCTTATTTTCTTTTGTGAAACACTATGGAAACAATGAAAACATTAACTCTGGGGGACACGAGGACTAAAGTGTGGTTGTTGTATAGTAACCAATGTGTGCTTTCTCGTTTCAGGGGAGAGAATTATGAAGCGGTGGCGGTCTGTGAGGGATCGCTTTAAGAAGGAATTTAACAAAGAGATGCGGGCCCCGAGTGGATCTTCAGGACGCCAGAGCAAGTACAAATATGCACGAGCTCTGGCGTTCCTGCGTGAAACAATGGTCACCAGAAGGTAAATATAACCATAAAATGTTAACTTTTTTTTTTTTCCAGCCAGGGCCATTCCACATCTGTATATTAATTTTATGTTTTTGTTTCTTCCACAGCACGGTGACCAGCACTCGGGCGCCCGCAGAGTTGGAGCCTTCTAGAGCGATCCCTCAGGAGACCGACACCGAGGGACACTTTGACCAACCCTCCACATCTGCCCCTTCCCAGACTTCACACACACTTGATCCCGCTGTCCCCTCCACCAGCGCTGGAGCATCGTGGCCGGCTGCATTACATGAATCTGCTGGTCAGGATATAGCCTTCCCTTTACCCCACCCTTCTGACCCTGCCACCTCTAGTACAGCTGCGGGTACTGGGCGGCAGCGTCAGAAGGGTCAGGAAAAGAACTATGCGCCCGAGTTCTTACACATGAACGCATCTTTCCAGAACTGCCTTAAGTTGCTATCTGAACAAGTTGCCGCAGGCGTTCGTCAGATAACCACACTAGTTGGTGAGGTCAAGACACTTCTGGAAACTGTGCGTTCTGAGTTAAGAACACCCCCGAACTACAGCTTTTTTAGGTCGGTTGCGGAGCGCATAGATCCGCTATCTTATGACCAGCAGATGTATGTGATGCACACGTGCCACGCTGCTCTAGCGCAGGTTGTCTCCCATCCTCAATCCACCCCAGTCATTCCACCACCTCCCCCCCCTACAGCCGCCGTCCATCTCCCCCCCTCCACCTGCCATACCTCCTCCCCCTCCTATTCAATACCAACCACCTCCCCAGGTCCATCAACCTCCCCAATACCAACCACCTCCCCAGGTCCATCAACCTCCACTATATCAACCACCTCCCAAGGTCCAACCACCTCCCCAATATCAACCACCTCCCCAGGTCCAACCACCTCCCCAGTACCAACCACCTCCCCAACTGCAGTCACCTCCCCAGTACCAACAACCTACCCACTACCAGCCACCTACCCCCTACCACACTTCTACCTACCAATCTCCTTCCCCTTCCAAATACCTACTATGTCACCTGCTCCTCATGCACAACCCCCCACTCCATCACCACCCACCTGTTCTGCCTTGTCTTCCCATTCTTTTGGTCTTTCCACCCCTTCACCTCTTCCTGTTCCTTCCCCACCACCATCCTGTTCGTCCCTCCACACTCTCCACACTCCCACGGTCGAAGTGTCCCGCAGCCCCTCCAGCAGTATTTCCACCCCACACTACACAGACCTTTAAATATGTGTTTGTTTATCATTTTTTTAATGAAAAAAAAAAATTAATAAAAAAATAAAGTTGAATAAATAAAGTTTAATAAAAAATAAAGTTTAATATAAAAAAAAGGTTATTTCTATGTTAAACATTTGGCCAAAAGGCCTAATTTTATAACAATTATATTAAAAAAAATTTTTTCAATAAATTGTTCATTGGTTTAACATTGTTGTCTGTCTTTAATTTATAGGATGTTAAGTTTTAAATTTGTTATACAGGTACAGCTAACTTTGGCTAAAAGGTTCATAAATGCAAACTTTTTTACAAAGTTATGTCCCGGGTTTCTATTATCTTTTCACTAAAAATGTGTACTTTTTTAGATTATCCCCTACCCCAGGTTTCCCCTACTCCAGTCCTCAAGGCCCACCAAAAACATATCATGTTTTCAGGATTTCCTTTGTATTGCACAGGTGAGGCAATTATCACCTGAGCAATACAAAGGAAAGACTGAAAACTTGACATGTTGGTGGGCCTTGAGGACTGCAGTTGGGGAAACGTGGCCTAGAATGTACACTTTTTTTTGACAAATGGTGAAATACTTTTGTTAATACAATTTCACCTTTTGTCCAAAAAAGGGTACATTGTAGGCCATGGGTCCCCAAATCCAGTCATCAAGGCCAACCAACAGGTATTGTTTTCAGGATTTCCTTTGTATTGCACAGGTGAGGCAATTATCACCTGAGCAATACAAAGGAAATCCTGAAAACAATACCTGTTGGTGGGCCTTGATGACTGGATTTGGGGAACCATGGCCTACAATGTACACTTTTTTGGACAAAAGGTGAAATAGTTTTGTTAAACAGCCATGGACTAGAGTTGAGCGATACTTTCCGATATCCTAAAGTATCGGAATCGGAATGGTATCGCCGATATCACTAAAATATCGGCGATACCCGATACCGATACCGGAAGTCCCATGTAAGTCTATGGGAACAAAATATCGCAACTAAAAAAACCCCATTCTTTCCTTGTAAACACTAAATATACACACATAGAATACATATATATATATATACATGTCATTGTGACATATATATATACATATATGTATAGTTTATACACTTCTACATAGTAAAATATCCTTTGATTCAATTGCCGGGTAAAGCCGGCTTCAGTGAAAAGACAGAAGCACCCGACATGAAATGACACTTGGTGTACATAGGGTCAACCATGTCTTTTCATGTCGTTTGCTATCTGATTTGCACAAACAATTAAATCAGTCTATGTGTGCAAAATTTCACACCTGTAGGGGTTAATTAAAGGTGTAAATTCGTTGTAAAAAAACCGGACTTTTTTGCTACGAATTTACACCTTTAATTAACCCCTACAGGTGTGAAATTTTGCACACATAGTCTGATTTAATTGTTTGTGCAAATTAGATAGCAAAGGACATGAAAAGACATGGTTAACCCTATGTACACCAAGTGTCATTTCATGTCGGGTCATAGGTCATAGGTGTTCGGTCTGGATGCCGAACTTTACTGTTCGGGTTCGCCCATCTCTACTTGCAAAATCACCAATCTATAGCACTAGCTTCTCCAAGAGCAGTTCTCCTAATCACAGCTCTGACTATCCTGAGCTATGTGCTTGTTCAAGTGCCATTATCTCTATATGTACCGTAAATACAGTGATAGCAGTGTACATTATAAAACAAATCACTAATAGCTGAATGTGTTACAGCAGAACTTTATAGTTCTACTAATACTATAACTCAGCCTATCCTATCAGAAACAAAGAAGTAAAGAGCAACATAGCTCTGACCTGCTCCAGAGACAAATTGAGAATATTTCTTTAATTGTAACCACAACAATACCAGCACATTAAAAAGTTGTTGTTGTCCAATGTCCATATAGTACTATATTATGCTAAACAGTGGCCAGAGACCGCCATACCATGCCACAATAGTCCCATAGTTTGTTTTCATAGGACAGTGCGATTCTGTGCCTGCACACAGCCATATACTTTGCATAAAGTACCATATTCTACCTGCAAAGAACCAAATTGTGTGTTTGCAGTCCTACAATGAGCCTATATTGCACCCAATAAACTACACATTAGACCCAAATTAGAGTAATACTTGCCCATGTACATAGATGCCAGAGAGAACCACGTTTGTAAGTTACTGTGTATAACAACGCACATTATTCCATATTGTGCCCTGTTTGATTGATCCGATTCCTAACTGAAGGTGGTTTTCCAATCCTTAAAGAAAACTTCAAACTTGCTCCAAATAGTAAAACATAATCTAATATATTCATGTTTTACCCTTACCCCTCCTGTGCTGCTGGCCACAGGACCAACCGTGTGTTGCTTTCCATTGCGCTTGACAGCAGTGATTGGCTGCCTGAGTGACATGGCATTCAATCGACCTCAAAGCATGGTTAACAACTCCTGAAGGTTCTCAGCTCCCAAAACTTTCATGAATGGGCTAATCTCTAAATCCCACCCTTGCCCACTCAAATTGTATAAAATATAGACATGCGGACCCTCGATTTTACCTGATCCGTAGACCATATTGTTTTATATCCATTCAGGAGTTAGGAACACTCTGGCACAACAAGATACTTCTCTTTTATATCCTAAATATGCATGCATGCTAATATTCTGTTACTTTTGATGATGCCAAACCCTATATAGATTTGTATAATCATTGGGTCACATGGCAAAACAAAAATAGGGACAAAGTCAAGTTTGACACCAAATCAGACAAATTCACATTTAGGAGAATCAAAGAACAATCAGACTAATGATCTGTTGAGACTGGGTACACCTTTAGAATACATATAGCCAGTGGCACAACATAAATCTTTTACACGTCAATGCAAAGTCAATAACATGGCCCTCTATAATTGAAAATAAAAATAGTTTGCGCACATAAAAACTACAAGACACAAAAGGATCTGTAGAAAAATAGGAATATGCATGTGTCAAATGGAAAACAATACATAAATTCAGACGCACTCTGTAGAACAGTTTGAGATGCAGATGTAATAATACAGTAATAAATAAATATTGCACTAAGACCCGTGAGAAAAAGGTGATGAGAAAAGCCTGTAGTCTATTATGTAGTAAACCCCAAACCAAAGGACTAAATAGTCATAATACGCATAAGGTATTTATTCATATGGGTATTAATATGGACAAACCCTGAAAAAGTAAAAGAGGTCCTCTTTTAACGATGGAGCAGAAAAACGCTGCAGAAATCCTAAAAAACCTTTTATGCAGAAAGGTCAGAAGAAATTGACACTGTCCCGGCCGGTGACAGCTCAGATGAATGAGTATTAGTGGTGCACTGTGGAGAAAATAGTCCTGTTTGCACAGGTTTTACCTGACAACCCCGATGGGTCACTTGCAATAGAAAGTCCAATTTCAGCCTCCTCTGGCCTGCTGACAACCCCGATGGGTCACTTGCAGTAGAAAGTCCGACTTCAGCCTCCTATGGCCCGCAGACGAAACTTACATCCGTTGATGAAAGCCGGTGATCTCTGGCCTCCGTGGCCAGATCAGGAACGCCGGCTGATGATGTTGAATCCTCACT
This sequence comes from Oophaga sylvatica, assembly GCA_033576555.1. Taxonomy (NCBI): domain Eukaryota; kingdom Metazoa; phylum Chordata; class Amphibia; order Anura; family Dendrobatidae; genus Oophaga; species Oophaga sylvatica. Next base: position 25,036,915 of record JARQOD010000007.1, read on the forward strand.
AGGAAGAAGGATGTGGGCAGGACCTGTTGGTAAACTAGCCTGCCTCAAGCACAGTAGTACACAAAATCGCAATATCTAACTGTCCCTCAGAGTGAGCAGAGTAGCGTTCTGTCCCTAACTGAGTTCACAGCACAGTGACGCTAAAATGGCTGCGGCGCCTTTTATAGTGCATTCTGGCATCATTTCAGCAGCCAATCACAGCCATGCCATTAGTTAAGATGACCGCAGCATTACAGGATGTGCCCACACTTCATAAGATTCATCATTGGCTGACTAACATCACATTGCCTCTCAAAGAATTATGGGAACTTCCGATTCCGGTATACGATATTGAAAAAGTATCGGAATTAAGTATCGGAATTCCGATAACGCGAATATCGGCCGATACCCGATACTTGCGGTATCGGAATGCTCAACACTACCATGGACACAACAATGGCAAAAAGGTTACAGTAGAAAACACACAAGAAGGTAGACAAGTAAAACTATTAAAGGTTTATTGTGGGTAAAGAAAATTATTAAAAGAAACAATACATTTATCACACTCTGTCATCCTGCCAGTCAACACTACCTTCCGGTGACACAAAGTATTGAGCAAACTTGTCCCTCATTCTTGAAACCGCGACTGTACTGCGAGTGGTAATGTTGCTGTAGTCGTGCAAAGTTGTTTCTTGATTGTGGTCCTCCAGAGAAATTGGTTCCTTGGTTAGGACAAAATTATGGAGGACCACGCACGCTTTCACTACATCATCAACAGTCTCGGTCTTCAAGTTAATTGCAGTCAAAAGGACACGCCATTTTGCTGTCATAATGCCAAAGGCACACTCCACCATCCGTCTGGCTCTTGTGAGGCGGTAGTTAAATATCCGCTTTGTATGTATCAATTCTCTGCTGGCATACGGCTTCAATAGGTGTTGGGACAGCTGGAATGCCTCATCACCTACACACACGAATGGCATCGGTGGGCCTGAGGTTTGAGGCAGTGGCCTGGGGGGGGGAAATGAAAACTGTTTCCATACAATTTACGTCCCATAGCAGATAGTTTAAACACTTGGGAGTCATTAGACCGTCCATAAGACCCAATGTCCACCGCGATACACTTGTAGTGCGCATCTGCAATAGCCATCAGGACGATAGAGAAATATTTTTTATAGTTAAAGAATTCAGATCCAGTTCCTTTTGGCTTTTGAATGCGGATGTGCTTTCCATCAACGGCCCCCAGGCAATTGGGGAACTGGCAGATGCGTAGAAACTGGTCCGCTATTTCAAGCCACCGCTCTGTTGTTGGCTCTGGAATAAATTCTCCAACCAAAGTATCCCACAGAGCACGACAAGTGTACTTTATTATCCCGGATAGTGTGGAGATTCCCATCCGATACTGAAAATGTAGCGATGCCAGCGTCTCACCAGTTGCCAGTAGAGTTGAGCGATACTTTCCGATATCCAAAAGTATCGGAATCGGAATGGTATCGCTGATACCATTAAAATATCGGCGATACCCGATACCGATACCGGAAGTCCCATGTAAGTCTATGGGAACAAAATATCGGAATTAAAAAAAACCCATTCTTGCCTTGTTGGTTAATTGTACATGAAGGAAAACAACAAAGAGTAATGTACAATGTATTGTGGAAGGTTGAGGAGACATTAAAGGCATAGATGTTTAACCCAATCAAATGGAATAGCATAAATATTTTTTTTTTAAAGATGTTCGGATTGACGAAGAAATTGACAATGTTGTTAACGTTTTTTCTATTTTGGCAAATATGTATATTTCACAACTTCCATGCTCTTCACCTTTTTAACTTTTCACACACTTTCTCCTTCATAATCTTCAGCAGCATCATCTTTTTCATCAAATTATTCTTCATCTTCACCTTCTTTATCTTCTTCTTAAACTTCTTGCTATTCATCTTTTTGTTAACATTACTCAGATTCTTCTTATTAAACTATTATTCTTATTCATATTGTACTTCATCTTCTTCATCATATTCTTATTTGTGACAGAGAATCCTGTACTTGTAATCTGTCAAAGTATGAATTTTTCATCCTTCCGTTCTTGCTGTCACAAAAGATTTAAATTACAACAGTATTTGTCCGTGTTCAGTTTAGCCTGCATCAGCAGGCATTTTCCAGGGGCACCACGAGGAGGAACGGACTCACCCCCATACACTGCTTAGTCTTCTTCTGCTTAGAATTTAGAGCATATATTTTGCTCTTCATTTTGGTCTTATACTTCATGTTTTTCTGCTTTTTGATCTTCTGCTTATTGTTCTTAAGTCTCTTGTTCTGTATCTTGTAGTTTGTCTTAACCTTCTTAGTCCTGTTTGGTAATCTTTTATTTCTTCTTTGTGATGGTGTTTAGGCTGGTTGGCTTGATGCTCGTCGTCCTTGTGGTTGTCATCTTCTTCGGGGTGGTCATCAGGGTCGTCGTCTTCATTGTTGGAGATCCAGAGTGATTACCCAAAAAAGCATTGAAAAAATCTTCAATTTGTAAATGTAGCAGAAGGTACAAGAGCCAATGCAAGTAACGAGGACCAGCTGACTGTGCTGGAACCCGGAGGGGCAGCAGAAGGAAAAGAGCCAATGGCACAACCGAGGACCAGCTGACGTTACTGGGACACGGTTACTAAGCAGGAGGTACCTGTGCTCCAAAGCACTACCAAGGACCAGCAGACGTTGCTGGAACTCGGATACCGAGATGGAGGCACCTAGGCCAAAGGCACTGCGGAGAACCAGCTGACGGTGCTGGAACCCGGACGTGTAGCAGAAGGTACAAGAGCCAATGCAAGTAACGAGGACCAGCTGACTGTGCTGGAACCCGGAGGGGCAGCAGAAGGAAAAGAGCCAATGGCACAACCGAGGACCAGCTGACGTTACTGGGACACGGTTACTAAGCAGGAGGTACCTGTGCTCCAAAGCACTACCAAGGACCAGCAGACGTTGCTGGAACTCGGATACCGAGATGGAGGCACCTAGGCCAAAGGCACTGCGGAGAACCAGCTGACGGTACTGGAACCTGGACGTGTAGCAGAAGGTACAAGAGCCAATGCAAGTAACGAGGACCAGCTGACTGTGCTGGAACCCGGAGGGGCAGCAGAAGGAAAAGAGCCAATGGCACAACCGAGGACCAGCTGACGTTACTGGGACACGGTTACTAAGCAGGAGGTACCTGTGCTCCAAAGCACTACCAAGGACCAGCAGACGTTGCTGGAACTCGGATACCGAGATGGAGGCACCTAGGCCAAAGGCACTGCGGAGAACCAGCTGACGGTACTGGAACCCGGACGGGTAGCAGAAGGTACCCATGGAAATTTAAGATGACAGGCCGCGAGCCGGCCGCAGTTACCGAATCCCACAGTACTACAGTGGGTGATTGTCCTATTGTCACAACGGAAACAGCCTTTATTTGCATATCCCGCAGCACACATAGGAAGCACCTAAACTCCAAGCACCATAGAGTCGGCTAACCCGACCGCAACACGACAGGACAACTTATTGGAGGCTAAGTGACGTTTACACTGACAGGAAACAGATGGCGTGCTGTAACCAGTCTGGGCAGGAGTGAGTACCCGTGCCAATGACACTTCCGAGCAACAACTGGCGGTGTTGTAGCCCAGGGATGAGAAGAGAACATGGTGGAGGCAGCAGGACTTTTTGCCGTTATCACAGCAGGGGAACAGCTGACATTACTGAACCCCAGTAACACAGGAGCAAGTGTTGACTGTGCTAACAGCACTTCCGAGCTACAACTGGCAGTGTTGTAGCCCAGGGATGAGAAGAGAACAGGGTGGAGGCAGCAGGACTTTTTGCCGTTCACACAGCAGGGGAACAGCTGACATTACTGAACCCCAGTAACAGAGGAGCAAGTGTAGACTGTGCTAACAGCACTTCCGAGCTACAACTGGCGGTGTTGTAGCCCAGGGATGAGAAGAAAACATGGTGGAGGCAGCAGGACTTTTTGCCGTTATCACAGCAGGGGAACAGCTGACATTACTGAACCCCAGTAACACAGGAGCAAGTGTAGACTGTGCTAACAGCACTTCCGAGCTACAACTGGCGGTGTTGTAGCCCAGGGATGAGAAGAGAACATGGTGGAGGCAGCAGGACTTTTTGCCGTTATCACAGCAGGGGAACAGCTGACATTACTGAACCCCAGTAACACAGGAGCAAGTGTTGACTGTGCTAACAGCACTTCCGAGCTACAACTGGCAGTGTTGTAGCCCAGGGATGAGAAGAGAACAGGGTGGAGGCAGCAGGACTTTTTGCCGTTCACACAGCAGGGGAACAGCTGACATTACTGAACCCCAGTAACACAGGAGCAAGTGTAGACTGTGCTAACAGCACTTCCGAGCTACAACTGGCGGTGTTGTAGCCCAGGGATGAGAAGAGAACAGGGTGGAGGCAGCAGGACTTTTTGCCGTTATCACAGCAGGGGAACAGCTGACATTACTGAACCCCAGTAACACAGGAGCAAGTGTAGACTGTGCTAACAGCACTTCCGAGCTACAACTGGCGGTGTTGTAGCCCAGGGATGAGAAGAGAACAGGGTGGAGGCAGCAGGACTTTTTGCCGTTCACACAGCAGGGGAACAGCTGACATTACTGAACCCCAGTAACACAGGAGCAAGTGTAGACTGTGCTAACAGCACTTCCGAGCTACAACTGGCGGTGTTGTAGCCCAGGGATGAGAAGAGAACAGGGTGGAGGCAGCAGGACTTTTTGCCGTTATCACAGCAGGGGAACAGCTGACATTACTGAACCCCAGTAACACAGGAGCAAGTGTTGACTGTGCTAACAGCACTTCCGAGCTACAACTGGCAGTGTTGTAGCCCAGGGATGAGAAGAGAACAGGGTGGAGGCAGCAGGACTTTTTGCCGTTCACACAGCAGGGGAACAGCTGACATTACTGAACCACAGTAACACAGGAGCAAGTGTAGACTGTGCTAACAGCACTTCCGAGCTACAACTGGCGGTGTTGTAGCCCAGTGATGAGAAGAGAACATGGTGGAGGCAGCAGGACTTTTTGCCGTTATCACAGCAGGGGAACAGCTGACATTACTGAACCCCAGTAACACAGGAGCAAGTGTAGACTGTGCTAACAGCACTTCCGAGCTACAACTGGCGGTGTTGTAGCCCAGGGATGAGAAGAGAACATGGTGGAGGCAGCAGGACTTTTTGCCGTTATCACAGCAGGGGAACAGCTGACATTACTGAACCCCAGTAACACAGGAGCAAGTCTAGACTGTGCTAACAGCACTTCCGAGCTACAACTGGCGGTGTTGTAGCCCAGGGATGAGAAGAGAACAGGGTGGAGGCAGCAGGACTTTTTGCCGTTCACACAGCAGGGGAACAGCTGACATTACTGAACCCCAGTAACACAGGAGCAAGTGTAGACTGTGCTAACAGCACTTCCGAGCTACAACTGGCGGTGTTGTAGCCCAGGGATGAGAAGAGAACAGGGTGGAGGCAGCAGGACTTTTTGCCGTTATCACAGCAGGGGAACAGCTGACATTACTGAACCCCAGTAACACAGGAGCAAGTGTTGACTGTGCTAACAGCACTTCCGAGCTACAACTGGCAGTGTTGTAGCCCAGGGATGAGAAGAGAACAGGGTGGAGGCAGCAGGACTTTTTGCCGTTCACACAGCAGGGGAACAGCTGACATTACTGAACCCCAGTAACACAGGAGCAAGTGTAGACTGTGCTAACAGCACTTCCGAGCTACAACTGGTGGTGTTGTAGCCCAGGGATGAGAAGAGAACATGGTGGAGGCAGCAGGACTTTTTGCCGTTCACACAGCAGGGGAACAGCTGACATTACTGAACCCCAGTAACACAGGAGCAAGTGTTGACTGTGCTAACAGCACTTCCGAGCTACAACTGGCAGTGTTGTAGCCCAGGGATGAGAAGAGAACATGGTGGAGGCAGCAGGACTTTTTGCCGTTATCACAGCAGGGGAACAGCTGACATTACTGAACCCCAGTAACACAGGAGCAAGTGTAGACTGTGCTAACAGCACTTCCGAGCTACAACTGGCAGTGTTGTAGCCCAGGAATGAGAAGAGAACAGGGTGGAGGCAGCAGGACTTTTTGCCGTTATCACAGCAGGGGAACAGCTGACATTAATGAACCCCAGTAACACAGGAGCAAGTGTAGACTGTGCTAACAGCACTTCCGAGCTACAACTGGCGGTGTTGTAGCCCAGGGATGAGAAGAGAACATGGTGGAGGCAGCAGGACTTTTTGCCGTTCACACAGCAGGGGAACAGCTGACATTACTGAACCCCAGTAACACAGGAGCAAGTGTAGACTGTGCTAACAGCACTTCCGAGCTACAACTGGCGGTGTTGTAGCCCAGGGTCAAGGAGGATGTTTAAATACTATATCAAGTATTTTCCTTGTTACGTGTCAATTAAAAATGTCTATACTCCAAACAAGAGAAATATAAACTTTAGTACCATAAGATGATGATTTAACTTAAAAAAATATATGTAAATTAATAATTTACAAACATAAACGCATACATTAACATGTTGAAAAGCAATGCAAACCACAATTAAAATAGGTTAAATAATCTGCTATACGGTTTAAAATAAAAGCATACAAGTACACATCAGAATCCATTAATGATGGGTAAGTAACAGTATGTACACCATTTTTATTGTGTAGACAATGAATGGCTGACTTAAAAACATAATCAGCATTACAAGTTTTCTTTGACATTCATAAAACTTTACATTTGGTGAATAATATCACTAAAATTTTTTAAAAAATATCTAAAATTTCCATCATGTAATACTGATAATATGTGCCAATCATTTATATTAACAAAACAAAAATTTAAAAAGTGCATAGTGCAGAGTGAAAACAGATATTTATGCCTGACTGTGGACTTGCAAGCATGACAACGGATAGATAAGGTATATATAGATGAGACTGCATAGCCACAGATGGTGAATGGCGATGTAATACTGTACCTCAATAAAGTGTGCGTTACTACTACATCCTTTTTTTTATCTAGCTTTATAAAAGGTTACGTGCATGTATGGTTGCGCCTTTGTTTGGACGCACAGACTGGCTTCCTGCTGTGACGCGTCGGGTATTGGAGCGTCTGTACGTCTTATGACGCAGACTAACATTCACGGTGCGCATCGTTCATCATCGCAAGCGTACCGACAACACAAAGGCGTTGTCATGACTGCTTTACTCAGTAAACATGCACCTATGATGAAACATACACGCATGTGCCCTATTACATAACAAGCTACAAGAAAAACGAGTGTGAGGTGTGACACAGCTGTTTTGTTTAAGGTACAGTATTATATCGACATTGTACAGATGTCGCTATTCAGTCTGATAAATATATATCATTCACGTATTCTATCAGTTGTCGTTCTTTCAGCACCACTTACAGGTATATATTTTGCTATTGTGACTATGCACTATTGACTTTACCAAGGTAATGCATGATTTTTGTTAGCGATTATCATGTTTACATGAAGGACCTTTATGATATGGGCTGTTAACTTTCTAATCAAATATGTATTTTTTAAAATGACACAAATATAAGTAATGTTGAAGAGGACTATTCCTACATGCATTGTTTGCACAATATTACAGGTGTACATCACGTCCCTTAATCAACATTGGATTATTATATTTACTTGTATGCTTTTATTTCAAAGGCAAGAACACTGAAGTATAACCTTCGCACTGCAGCAGTTGTCAAAGTTCAACCCACATTATGCACTTCCAACATTGCAGTATTTGAGTCATCATGATGTGAGTTGGATTTGTCTAAGCTATGGAGTGACAAGGTTGACCATCAGTATCCTATAGCATAAGTAGGCTTTTGTGTTTGCATTTGTTTTCGACATGTGCATATCTGTAATAATATGTCACAATTATTTTGTTACAGATTTGTGACAAAGACAAATCATTTTATGGTTTGAAAGTTGACGTTTCAAATGTTTACAGCTTAGAAATCATGGTGTAGCCTCATATCTATGTGTAGCACTAGACACTTTGAGATGTCATGTTTTTTTCACCATGATTAGGTAGCTAGCAGTAATTTTTGCCGGACACACAGCAGGGGAACAGCAGGCGTTACTGAACCCCACAAACACATCAGCGATTGTTTTCATCTGTGCATCTAACACTTCTGAGCAGCAACTGGCGCTGTTAAAGCCCAGGGTCAAGGAGGGTGTAGGCAGAGGCCTAGTATGAGACGTTTGAAGTTGAAGTTGTAGATAGCAGCAGTAATTTTTGCCAGACACACAGCAGGGGAACAGCAGGCGTTACTGAACCCCACAAACACATCAGCGATTGTTTTCATCTGTGCATCTAACACTTCTGAGCAGCAACTGGCGCTGTTGAAGCCCAGGGTCAAGGAGGGTGTAGGCAGAGGCCTAGTATGAGACGTTTGAAGTTGAAGTTGTAGTTAGCAGCAGTAATTTTTGCCAGACACACAGCAGGGGAACAGCAGGCGTTACTGAACCCCACAAACACATCAGCGATTGTTTTCATCTGTGCATCTAACACTTCTGAGCAGCAACTGGCGCTGTTGAAGCCCAGGGTCAAGGAGGGTGTAGGCAGAGGCCTAGTATGAGACGTTTGAAGTTGAAGTTGTAGTTAGCAGCAGTAATTTTTGCCAGACACACAGCAGGGGAACAGCAGGCGTTACTGAACCCCACAAACACATCAGCGATTGTTTTCATCTGTGCATCTAACACTTCTGAGCAGCAACTGGCGCTGTTGAAGCCCAGGGTCAAGGAGGGTGTAGGCAGAGGCCTAGTATGAGACGTTTGAAGTTGAAGTTGTAGTTAGCAGCAGTAATGTAATGTATGTAGTACAGTTCATATAGCGTCTTGTGCTTGGGTGCGATGAAAACACAGGAGTCACAGGTTTGATATAGAAAAGTCCTGTATTACTTCATACAAGTTGGCAGAAATAGTCACACAGTTTGCAGACACAGAAACAGGAGACACAGCAGGCCAGAGTAATCCAAGCTCAGCAATCACTCTCCAATACAGATTCAGGATCTTCTTCTCTGTTACCGTAAGTCCATGCAAACGTGGGTCTTTCAAAGAGCAGGGTTCAGAGTCCACAAGTGCTTCAGAGTTCCTCAGTAGGAATAGCTGGAGTACAAGGTCCAAGGCTTACAGGAGTCAAGTCACAGGTTCACTGCAGGCTAGATTCTGAAGCACTGATTGCTCAGCTGTGGCTGCTTAAGAAGCAAAGGAGAGAATCAGGGCGGGAACATGCAAGCTGGAAACTCCATTTTGACTGAGGGCAAGATAGCTGCAGCAAGACAGAAAGTAAAATGGCTGACGAACAAACTGAGTTTCAGGAATATATACATAGAACCTTACATTACTCCCCCTTAAGGACAACCTCCGGATGACCTCAGACCAGGCTTGTGTGGGTACCTCTGATGAAACTGACGGAGCAAGCGATGAGCATTAACGTTATTGACCGGTTCCCATGAGTTGTCCTCCACTGGGTAGCCCTGCCATTTAATCAGATATTGTAACTGATTTCTATACAACCTGGAATCTAAAATCCTTTCCACCACAAATTCTTCCTGACCATCGACTAGCACTGGGTCAGGGCAAGGAGAGGAACGTCCAGGAAACGTATTGGGTGTCGCAGCCTTTAGTAGGGATACATGAAAGACAGGGTGGACTCTCATAGTTCTGGGCAGTTGAAGACGACAAGCAACGGCACTTATAATTTTACTGATTTTATAGGGTCCAATGTACTTATGTCCCAACTTAGACGATGGAATCCTTAACTTAAGATTTCTGGTTGACAGCCAGACCAAGTCTCCTACCTTGAAAGCTGGTGCAGGTTTACGAAATTTATCTGCTGCTTTCTTGTACCTTTCTTGAGCCGATTCCAGATTTTCCTTTAGAAGATCCATATTCTTCTGTAAAGACGTGATTTTTTCAGCCACTGCTGGTAAAGGCGTTTCTATGGGAAATCGTGGTAGAATGTTAGGATGATAACCTAGATTAGAGTAAAAAGGAGACTGTTTAGTGGAGGCACTCTGAGAGTTGTTATACGAGAACTCAGCTAATGGAAGTAGATCCACCCAATCATCCTGTAGGTGGCAGATTAAAGCAGCGGAGATACTGCTCCAGGGTTTGATTGGTTCGTTCGGTCTGTCCATTAGTCTGGGGATGAAAAGCAGAAGAAAGGTTTACTTTAATGTCCAATGCTGCACAGAAATTTTGCCAAAACCTAGAAGTGAATTGCACCCCTCGATCCGAAATAACCTCATCCGGTACTCCATGTAAGCGAAACACATCTTTAATCATCAAATCTGATGTCTGTTTTGCAGTGGGTAAGCCGACACAAGGGATAAAATGGGCTGCCTTTGTTAGACGGTCAACCACCACTAGAATGGTGTTCTTCCCCTGAGAGGTTGGTAACTCCACAATGAAGTCCATAGAAATGGATCCCCACGGGCGGGACGGGGTGGGAAGAGGCTGTAACAGACCAGTTGGTGAGGAGCGAGGTGTTTCGCATCTTGCACAGACCTCACATGAAGTGACATAATTCAAAACATCCTTCCTGCAAGTGGGCCACCAAAAGAAACGAGAAAGAAATTCCTGTGTCTTTAGAATTCCTCTATGCCCAGCTATCTTGGAATCGTGAATGAGTTGCAATACTCTTAATCTGACTGTTTCAGGAATATACAGACGTTGTCCCTGAATCCACACACCATTCTTAAAGACAAGACTTACGTCCCTTGGGGGTTGTGCCAAAAGGAATCCGCATGGTATGCTTCCTTGATGTCCTTAAGTAGGTCTTGATTATGAATTACTCCTAGGAATCTAGAGTCAGGAAGAATAGTCTTAGGAGGAGTAATTGGACGTGTCTCTGCTGAGTAAATCATAGAGAGTGCATCAGCCTTTCCATTGCGCGATCCTGGTCTATAAGAGATGATAAAATTAAATTGGTTTAAGAAAAGATTCCATCGAGCCTGGCGAGGAGTCAGGCACTTAGCCGACCTGATAAACTCAAGGTTACGATGGTCTGTCAGGACGACTATTTGCTGTGCAGCACCCTGAAGAAGGTGTCTCCATTCTTTGAAGGTGGCAATAATGGCCAACAACTCTCTATTGCCCACATCGTAGTTCCTCTCAGCCGAAGACAACTGCTGGGAAAAGAAGGCACAGGGATGCAAGACATTCTTCTCACCTGTTCTCTGAGAGAGTATAGCTCCAACGGCACAGTCTGAAGCATCCACCTCTATTATGAAGGCAAGCTCGGGGTTGGGATGTACTAGGATAGGTGCAGTGGTAAATTTATCTTTTAGACGGGAAAATGCTTCCTGGGCTTGGGGAGTCCAGGAAAACCTAGACTCTTTCCGGGTAAGTTGAGTGATAGGTGACACTACCTCAGAGAAATTTCTAATGAAACGTCTATAGAAGTTGGCAAACCCGATGAAGCGCTGTACCTCCTTCACATTTCTAGGACTTGGCCAATCCTTGATGGCTTGGGTTTTGCTTCCATCCATACTAATTCCTTGTGTAGACAGTACATACCCCAGAAATTGAATTTCGGTCCTATGGAATTCACACTTTTCAAGTTTGATGTAAAGATGATTTTGTCTTAGACGTTCCAAGACCATTCTCACATGTCCATGATGTTCCTCTGTGGAGTTAGAAAAAATTAGAATATCATCCAAATAAATTACCACGAATGTATCTAGGAGATCCCTGAAGATGTCATTCACCAAGTGTTGGAAAGTGGCTGGGGCGGTACTCAGACCAAAAGGCATAACTAGATATTCAAAGTGTCCATAGCGTGACCTGAATGCAGTCTTCCATTCATCCCCAGGTCTAATACGGACTAAGTTATAGGCCCCACGAAGATCTAGTTTAGAAAAAATTTTGGCATGTCGCACTCTCTCCAATAACTCAGGGATTAAAGGCAATGGATAACGGTTTCTAATAGTAACCTTATTGAGTTCCCTATAGTCTACGCATGGTCTCAGAGATCCATCTTTCTTCTTTACAAAGAAGATGGGTGCACCTGCAGGAGATGAAGAGGGGCGTATGAAGCCCTTGGCTAGATTTTCATCTATGTAATCCTTTAAAGCCTTTAGCTCGGGCCCCGCCGGGGGGTAGATCTTACCAAAAGGTATCTCTGCTCCAGGCAATAATTCAATTGGACAATCATATGGACGGTGAGGAGGAAGCTGGACAGCGTTCTTCTTGTCACATAAATCCACATAGTCCTGGTATACAGCTGGTAGTTCAGGGACTGACATGATTCCTTTAGGAACAGAGCAAGCTGAAACTTTTGGACTCATCTGTTTCTCTGGAAAGTGTAATTCCTTGGTCTCCCAGTTAATGGTAGGATTCTGAGCCTGCAGCCATGGTAGCCCTAGAATAATGGGAAAGTGGGGAGAAGAGAAGCATAAAGGACAGTTTCTCTTGATGATCTTTACCCATAAGAACCCTCAAAGGCTCTGTTTCCTGATCCACTGGTCCAGAGGTCAGCAGGGAGCCATCCACAGTTTCCATCTGTACTGGAGTAGCCTTCTTCACTGAACGTATTCCCTGTTTCAGAGCAAAGGAGACATCCATAAAATTTCCACTTGCCCCTGAGTCGATCATAGCAGAGCTAGACACCCAAGCTGAGTCAACCCAGAGTTTGATGGAAAGAAAGCAATGAGAATTGTTTTTCTTACAACTCAGCTGGGACACCGCTGAGGAAACTTGAAAAATGGCAGCGTTTACACAGTCAACGTCCTCAGAGGTAACGGAGTTTAAGTCCGAGAAATCAAGATCTGTTGCTGCAGATCTCTCTGGAGCCTGAGGCTCGGACCTGACAGATCCCCTCTCGCAACACTCACAATGAATGAGTGCTGCAGTAGTCTTACGAGAACGGCTGGGGCAGTTTATAATGAAGTGCCCTGACTTACCACAATAGAAACATAGATTCTCCTTAAAACGATGTTCCTTGCGTGCATCACTAACCCGTCGTTGTAAAGAGTCTACCTGCATGGGTTCAGGTTCAGGTTCCCTTGTGATCCTACTCAAAGGTTCCTTAGCTGGAGAGGAAGGTAGGAAAAGGTTAGTACGATTGCTTTCGAACCATCTCTCTTGCCTGCGTTCAGTCAGACGAGTATCAATACGGATGCAGTAGTTAATAAAGTCACCTAACGCAGTGGGAGGGTCGGCACGAGCAAGTTCATCCTTAATCAGTGGAGATAACCCCTTTCGAAAAATAGATTTTTTGGCGGAACTGTCCCAGGTGGTATCAAGGGCCCATCTCCTGAAATCCAAGGCATATTCAGCTACCGAGTGCTTACCTTGGCGCAAAGCTAACATGGCTGCTTCAGCTGTTGCACCTCGATTGGGGTCATCAAACACCTGCCCCATGGCTGAAATAAAATCATCAAGGTGATTCAAACAATCATCCTCAGTCTCAATCAGAGGGTTTGCCCACATTAAAGCCTTGTTGGTAAGCAACATAATTATAGTAAGCACCTTAGATCGTTCAGTGGGAAATTGTGAAGCATGTGCAGAAAAAAAAAGATTGCATTGATTAATAAATCCCCTGAATTTCTCACGTTCACCGCCAAAACGAAAAGGGGCAACTTGGGAATCCCAGCACTCGGGGCTACGGCAGGAGCCTGGACTCGCCCCTCTAGAACCTCAATCCTGGCTCGCAAATCCTGGGTAGTCTGTCCAACCACTTGCAAATTGTGATTATTGAGGTCCTGTAGATTTGTAAAACGGGTCTTTATATTCTGCAAATCTGCAAGGATATTATCAGTCACTCCGCAAAGTTCCTTTATGCGGGCCTCCATTTTCCAGATCTTTTAAGACAGGATTACTGGAAGAAGAGGAGAGAAAAAAAAAACAATAGTGTTCACCTGTGGCAACACTGCAGAGAGAAAAAAAAATTAAGGGAACTGCTCACCTGGAATGGTTGTGAGAAGTCACAACCACTATCATCACAGAAAGTTTCAACCAGACATCTGATATCCAGAGTTACAGCAGACAAAAAAGAGAAAGGAAAAAAAAAAAAAACAATAGTGTTTACCTGTGGTAACACTGCAAAAAGAAAAAACTTAAGGGAATTGCTCACCTGGAATGGTTGTGAGAAGTCACAACCACTGTCATCACAGAAAGTACAACCGGACGTCTGATATCCACAGTACAGCAGACACAGCCTTCCAGACCCAGCAGACACTAACGTTTTGGCTTCAGAATCTTGTAATGTATGTAGTACAGTTCATATAGCGTCTTGTGCTTGGGTGCGATGAAAACACAGGAGTCACAGGTTTGATATAGAAAAGTCCTGTATTACTTCATACAAGTTGGCAGAAATAGTCACACAGTTTGCAGACACAGAAACAGGAGACACAGCAGGCCAGAGTAATCCAAGCTCAGCAATCACTCTCCAATACAGATTCAGGATCTTCTTCTCTGTTACCGTAAGTCCATGCAAACGTGGGTCTTTCAAAGAGCAGGGTTCAGAGTCCACAAGTGCTTCAGAGTTCCTCAGTAGGAATAGCTGGAGTACAAGGTCCAAGGCTTACAGGAGTCAAGTCACAGGTTCACTGCAGGCTAGATTCTGAAGCACTGATTGCTCAGCTGTGGCTGCTTAAGAAGCAAAGGAGAGAATCAGGGCGGGAACATGCAAGCTGGAAACTCCATTTTGACTGAGGGCAAGATAGCTGCAGCAAGACAGAAAGTAAAATGGCTGACGAACAAACTGAGTTTCAGGAATATATACATAGAACCTTACAAGTAATTTTTGCCAGACACACAGCAGGGGAACAGCAGGCGTTACTGAACCTCACAAACACATCAGCGATTGTTTTCATCTGTGCATCTAACACTTCTGAGCAGCAACTGGCGCTGTTGAAGCCCAGGGTCAAGGAGGGTGTAGGCAGAGGCCTAGTATGAGACATTTGAAGTTGAAGTTGTAGTTAGCAGCAGTAATTTTTGCCAGACACACAGCAGGGGAACAGCAGGCGTTACTGAACCCCACAAACACATCAGCGATTGTTTTCATCTGTGCATCTAACACTTCTGAGCAGCAACTGGCGCTGTTGAAGCCAGGGTCAAGGAGGGTGTAGGCAGAGGCCTAGTATGAGACGTTTGAAGTTGAAGTTGTAGTTAGCAGCAGTAATTTTTGCCAGACACACAGCAGGGGAACAGCAGGCGTTACTGAACCCCACAAACACATCAGCGATTGTTTTCATCTGTGCATCTAACACTTCTGAGCAGCAACTGGTGCTGTTGAAGCCCAGGGTCAAGGAGGGTGTAGGCAGAGGCCTAGTATGAGACGTTTGAAGTTGAAGTTGTAGTTAGCAGCAGTAATTTTTGCCAGACACACAGCAGGGGAACAGCAGGCGTTACTGAACCCCACAAACACATCAGCGATTGTTTTCATCTGTGCATCTAACACTTCTGAGCAGCAACTGGTGCTGTTGAAGCCCAGGGTCAAGGAGGGTGTAGGCAGAGGCCTAGTATGAGACGTTTGAAGTTGAAGTTGTAGTTAGCAGCAGTAATTTTTGCCAGACACACAGCAGGGGAACAGCAGGCGTTACTGAACCCACAAACACATCAGCGATTGTTTTCATCTGTGCATCTAACACTTCTGAGCAGCAACTGGCGCTGTTGAAGCCCAGGGTCAAGGAGGGTGTAGGCACAAAATATTGACTTATTGCCTTGTTACGTGGCCATTGCAAATGTATGTACTTCAAACAAGAATAAATGAAGTTTTACTAGGACAATAAAATGATGAATTTCAATTCCAAGAATAGAAAAATATTTATACTTGAGAGTCCTCTGTGGTTGATACCGTTTAATGGCTAACTGAAAATATGGTAACAAATTCAAAGCTTTCGAGACTACTCAGGTCTCTTCATCAGGCTAAGACTAAAAAAAAAAGGAAGAATCACATATTTCTACACACAACAGGACACAGGAATAGGTAAGACAAGTGAGGGAGGGACAAGTGAGGGGAGACCGGCCAAAAAATGAGAACAAGGATGAATTATCAGCGCCACACGATAAGACAAAAAATAATGGATTTACCTGTGGCAAAACACTTTTGTATGCCCGGTCATAGCATGATGGATATGGAATTACTGGTATTAAAATATAACTTCAAATATGACAAAGATACAAAGGTTTCAGAATATAAGCTCATCATGACCTTTGACACTGTTAGTGATGGAATGAATAGATCACACGGATTTATGTCATTCTATATCAATTAAGGAATCTGCGTCTCTGCCCTTCCAGGGGCATGAAAACACAAAACCAGACCCCAATCAGAGGGCAATAAAACTTTCTATCGTTATCTAGGAACTGTTCCAATATTTATGTTCATCCCTCTGTGAAAATTACAGTTCTGCTACACGTCACTTACTTGTCTTACCTATTGCACTATTCCTGTGTCCTGTTGTGTATAGAAATATGTGATGCTTCATTTTTTGGTTTAGTCTTTGCCTGATGAAGAGACGTGAGTAGCCACGAAAGCTTGCAATTTGTTACCATCTTTTCAGTTATCCATTCAAAGGTATCAACCACTGCGGACTCTCAAGTCTAAATATTTATCTATCTACTGGCTAACACGGTACAAAGATACACATGTTTCCTAACTTCAAGAATAAAAATAAAGACACTGCAAATATAAATGCATATATGCACATGCCAACAAGAAATGGAACAACACACCACCCAAAAATTTGGTTACAAAATATAGTGTTGTAAATTTAACAATAAAAGTCCATTTTTGTATTTATGAATAATGCTTAAGGAACGCTATGTTAAACCATAACATAGTGAAGACAATGGATTTTGTAATAGTCACTTATCATCATCATCATTGCAATTTAGATGTGACAGTCACAGACATTTCAATTATTTAAGTTAATAAAATAGTTACTTTGTACACCATGTATGACATGTCCAGCATGGACTCATCAATGTGATGACACAATAATGTACGATAAAAAATAACCATTTAAAAAAACATAATGCATTGTCACAATTTAAGTGTGTGCCTGCAAGTGTAGGTGAAACAAAGGCTACGGATAGCAAAGGTATATTCTATGTCTGTATCAGACAGTGGACAGCCTCTGATGGGTAATGGCGATGTTATACTGTACGTCAATAAAGTCTGCGGCTGCAATCATGCATTTTTTGCTTGTACAGTGTTGAAGAGGGTAAAAGCATGTCTGGTTGCGCAAGGCTTTATCCGTCAACACTACCTTCCTACTGTCACACGTAGGGTAGGGTAGCGTGTGTCAATTAGATGACTCTATAAAATGTGACGTTACGCAGCGTTATTGCGCCCTAGGGACGCCAAAAATACGACAGCAGTAATCATTTACTGTCTAATACTCCACCTATGACCAACCAAAAAAGACCGTTCCCTCTTTAACAATCTACAAGACTAACAAGCATAATGGTTGACGCTGACTTTATTGAGGTACAGTATTACATCGACATTGTCCATGAGTAACTATGCACTGTGATACCTATATACCATTATTAATTTATATCTGTTGTGGTTGTTTCAACAGCACTTGCAGGTATAACTAGTACTACCTATTGTCAGTATGCATGATGCACTTTCTAGATGTAATAATTTATTATTGCACATTATTACCAGGTTTAGATGCTGGCCATTTCATATATGGTGTGTGAAGTTACAGTTGGCATCAGTATGTGTATTTTATAATGTCTGTCATAAATAAAACTCGTGATGATGATGATGAGGATTTTATGATTCGTACATCCATTGACTGCATTATCTTACAGGTATAGATAAAGTTCCTTAAAAAGCATTAATTGATAAGTATGAAATGTACTTTTATGCATTAATTTCAAAAAGTGAAGACTATGTTTTAGTTTTTGTTACCATTTATAATAGACATGTGCAGATATGCGCTGTGATGACAAATTATTATTTGTCCATATTTGTCATAAAAATGTATCATTCTAGGCCTGGAAAACGTCACAATTTCATGTTTTAAGCATAACAATCAGAGTGACGGCTCTTCCCTATTTGGAGCATGTTCGACATGGGTTTTTCTGTGCATGTGTAGGGAACAGGAGACTTGTTGCCGGACACACAGCAGGGGAACAGCTGGCGTTACTGAACCCCACTAACACTATAGCTTGTGTATTGGTCTGTGGACACGACACTTCTGAGCAGCAACTGGCAGTGTTGTAGCACAGGGAGTAGAGTTCAGGTGGTAGAAAGATGAACATAACAGGAGACATGGATAACGTTGCGAACCAGTTATTTAATCTGAAAACGGACAGACAAATTCTGGCGAGATCCATGCCTTGTTCATTTTCAGAAAAGTAAGCCGGTCTACATTATCGGAGGATAGTCGCATGCGACGGTCTGTTAGTACACCACCTGCGGCACTAAAGACGCGCTCCGATAATACACTGGCAGCAGGGCAAGCCAGCACCTCCAATGCATACTGGCTAAGCTCTGGCCATGTATCCAGCTTAGAGACCCAAAACTTGAATGGGGAAGAGCCATCTGGGAGTACACTGAGAGGGAAAGACATGTAGTCTGTCACCATCTTACGGAAACGTTGCCTCCTGCTGACTGGAGCCGTCTCGGATGGTGTAGACATTGGTGGCGCTGCCACAAAACTTCGCCACATTTGGAACATACTGGTCTTGCCCTGTGCAGAGGCGCTGCTTGTGCTCCCTCTTGTTGCAGAGCTGTCTCCACTGCCTCGACGCACAGAGCTGCTTTGTAAAGCAGTAGCAGCAGCAGTGCTCTCGGCTGGAATGGAGAACATTATGGATTGCACCAGTGTGTCTTGGTACTCCCGCATTTTACGCTCCCGGTTCAACGGTGTGATGAGGCTTTGTAAGTTGTCCCGGTAGCGAGGGTCTAAGAGGGTGTACACCCAATAATCAGACGTGGTGAGAATGTGGGCGATGCGGCGGTCGTTTCTCAGGCACTGCAGCATGAAATCAACCATGTGCTGCAGACTCCCAACTGGCCAAGAAACGCTGTCCCCTGCAAGAGGCGTCATCTCTGCCTGCACTGCATCACCCCACCCTCGCTCTACATACTGACTAGAGCGTTGTGTACCTCCCTCTGGAGCGATGTCTTCCTCCTCCATTGACTCCTCCTCATCCTCCTCACAAAGTGAACACTGCCCAGCCCTTTGTGAGGAACCACGTTGCGCTGACTGTCCAGAAGGTGATGGAATTTGTGACTCCTCATCCTCCACCTCTTCCAAAACCTCATCCCTTATTGCTTGCAGTGTTTTTTGAAGCAGGCAGATAAGGGGGACAGTCAGGCTGACTAGTGCATCATCTGCACTCGCCATCCGCGTTGACTCATCAAACGCACGCAAAACGTGGCAGATGTCCTTTATAGAGGCCCACTCAGTAGTGGTGAAGTGTGAACGACGCAAATTGCGAGTTGATTGCGCCTGATGCAGCTGATACTCCATTACTGCTGGCTGCTGCTCACACAACCTGTAATGTATGTAGTACAGTTCATATAGCGTCTTGTGCTTGGGTGCGATGAAAACACAGGAGTCACAGGTTTGATATAGAAAAGTCCTGTATTACTTCATACAAGTTGGCAGAAATAGTCACACAGTTTGCAGACACAGAAACAGGAGACACAGCAGGCCAGAGTAATCCAAGCTCAGCAATCACTCTCCAATACAGATTCAGGATCTTCTTCTCTGTTACCGTAAGTCCATGCAAACGTGGGTCTTTCAAAGAGCAGGGTTCAGAATCCACAAGTGCTTCAGAGTTCCTCAGTAGGAATAGCTGGAGTACAAGGTCCAAGGCTTACAGGAGTCAAGTCACAGGTTCACTGCAGGCTAGATTCTGAAGCACTGATTGCTCAGCTGTGGCTGCTTAAGAAGCAAAGGAGAGAATCAGGGCGGGAACATGCAAGCTGGAAACTCCATTTTGACTGAGGGCAAGATAGCTGCAGCAAGACAGAAAGTAAAATGGCTGACGAACAAACTGAGTTTCAGGAATATATACATAGAACCTTACATTACTCCCCCCTTAAGGACAACCTCCGGATGACCTCAGACCAGGCTTGTTTGGGTACCTCTGATGAAACTGACGGAGCAAGCGAGGAGCATTAACGTTATTGACCGGTTCCCATGAGTTGTCCTCCACTGGGTAGCCCTGCCATTTAATCAGATATTGTAACTGATTTCTATACAACCTGGAATCTAAAATCCTTTCCACCACAAATTCTTCCTGACCATCGACTAGCACTGGGTCAGGGCAAGGAGAAGAACGTCCAGGAAACGTATTGGGTGTCGCAGCCTTTAGTAGGGATACATGAAAGACAGGGTGGATTCTCATAGTTCTGGGCAGTTGAAGACGACAAGCAACGGCACTTATAATTTTACTGATTTTATAGGGTCCAATGTACTTATGTCCCAACTTAGACGATGGAATCCTTAACTTAAGATTTCTGGTTGACAGCCAGACCAAGTCTCCTACCTTGAAAGCTGGTGCAGGTTTACGAAATTTATCTGCTGCTTTCTTGTACCTTTCTTGAGCCGATTCCAGATTTTCCTTTAGAAGATCCATATTCTTCTGTAAAGACGTGATTCTTTCAGCCACTGCTGGTAAAGGCGTTTCTATGGGAAATCGTGGTAGAATGTTAGGATGATAACCTAGATTAGAGTAAAAAGGAGACTGTTTAGTGGAGGCACTCTGAGAGTTGTTATACGAGAACTCAGCTAATGGAAGTAGATCCACCCAATCATCCTGTAGGTGGCAGATAAAGCAGCGGAGATACTGCTCCAGGGTTTGATTGGTTCGTTCGGTCTGTCCATTAGTCTGGGGATGAAAAGCAGAAGAAAGGTTTACTTTAATGTCCAATGCTGCACAGAAATTTTGCCAAAACCTAGAAGTGAATTGCACCCCTCGATCCGAAATAACCTCATCCGGTACTCCATGTAAGCGAAACACATCTTTAATCATCAAATCTGATGTCTGTTTTGCAGTGGGTAAGCCGACACAAGGGATAAAATGAGCTGCCTTTGTTAGACGGTCAACCACCACTAGAATGGTGTTCTTCCCCTGAGAGGTTGGTAACTCCACAATGAAGTCCATAGAAATGGATCCCCACGGGCGGGACGGGGTGGGAAGAGGCTGTAACAGACCAGTTGGTGAGGAGCGAGGTGTTTTGCATCTTGCACAGACCTCACATGAAGTGACATAATTCAAAACATCCTTCCTGCAAGTGGGCCACCAAAAGAAACGAGAAAGAAATTCCTGTGTCTTTAGAATTCCTCTATGCCCAGCTATCTTGGAATCGTGAATGAGTTGCAATACTCTTAATCTGACTGTTTCAGGAATATACAGACGTTGTCCCTGAATCTACACACCATTCTTAAAGACAAGACTTACGTCCCTTGGGGGTTGTGCCAAAAAGGAATCCGCATGGTATGCTTCCTTGATGTCCTTAAGTAGGTCTTGATTATGAATTACTCCTAGGAATCTAGAGTCAGGAAGAATAGTCTTAGGAGGAGTAATTGGACGTGTCTCTGCTGAGTAAATCATAGAGAGTGCATCAGCCTTTCCATTGCGCGATCCTGGTCTATAAGAGATGATAAAATTAAATTGGTTTAAGAAAAGATTCCAGCGAGCCTGGCGAGGAGTCAGGCACTTAGCCGACCTGATAAACTCAAGGTTACGATGGTCTGTCAGGACGACTATTTGCTGTGCAGCTCCCTGAAGAAGGTGTCTCCATTCTTTGAAGGCGGCAATAATGGCCAACAACTCTCTATTGCCCACATCGTAGTTCCTCTCAGCCGAAGACAACTGCTGGGAAAAGAAGGCACAGGGATGCAAGACATTCTTCTCACCTGTTCTCTGAGAGAGTATAGCTCCAACGGCACAGTCTGAAGCATCCACCTCTATTATGAAGGCAAGCTCGGGGTTGGGATGTACTAGGATAGGTGCAGTGGTAAATTTATCTTTTAGACGGGAAAATGCTTCCTGGGCTTGGGGAGTCCAGGAAAACCTAGACTCTTTCCGGGTAAGTTGAGTGATAGTTGACACTACCTCAGAGAAATTTCTAATGAAACGTCTATAGAAGTTGGCAAACCCGATGAAGCGCTGTACCTCCTTCACATTTCTAGGACTTGGCCAATCCTTGATGGCTTGGGTCTTGCTTCCATCCATACTAATTCCTTGTGTAGACAGTACATACCCCAGAAATTGAATTTCGGTCCTATGGAATTCACACTTTTCAAGTTTGATGTAAAGATGATTTTGTCTTAGACGTTCCAAGACCATTCTCACATGTCCATGATGTTCCTCTGTGGAGTTAGAAAAAATTAGAATATCATCCAAATAAATTACCACGAATGTATCTAGGAGATCCCTGAAGATGTCATTCACCAAGTGTTGGAAAGTGGCGGGGGCTGTCAGGAGTCGAACCCAGTACCTCTTGTCTACTGGCCAGCAGCTCTACCATCTGAGCTATTCTGCTGGCTGCAAAGTTCCTTGCTGAACCCAGATACCATTGACTGTTCTTCCTGATTGGCTACACCTAGTGCTCTCTTGATTGGGCCTCTGATTGCCAATTACACACCCTATATAAACCTGGCCCTGTGGGTGTGTCATTGCGAGATTATTGAGCTCCAAGCCTTTAGTCAAGCGTTTCCTGCTGATCCATTGCTACAAACACTGCTCTCCTGTGAACCGACCTCGGCCTGCTCCTCTGTTACCGAACTGCCTTTCCTGTGTACCGACCTCCGGCTGCCATCTGACTACGCTACCTGCCTCTGCTTCCCCTAGTGTTTGCAGTAACATCGGCTCCAACCCAGATGGGATCTTGACAGAATAATCTCGCGCCAAAATGGAGTCCGCTGTGAACACCCTGAGACGGCAAGTTATGGAGCTTCAAAGTTTTTGTACTGACTCTCAAGGAAAATATGCCAAGTTACAAACTGATTTCACGGCGATACAACAGGAAGTAATTGAGCTACAAAAACAACTTCTGGACGTGCGCAATTCAGGGTCCGAATCAAACGCGCGGCTGCCGCTGCCTGCAAAGTTCAGTGGGGATCGCAAGCAGTACCGAGGATTCCTCAATCAATGCCGCATATACTTCCAGATGCAACCTGCTCCCTTTACCAGTGAGAGGAAGAAAGTTTTTTTCATGATAAATCTCTTGACGGATGAAGCTCTTGCTTGGGCTTCACCTTATGTAGAAAAGGACTATGACCTCCTTAATGACCTGGAAGCCTTCACCGCAGCTATGAATCAAGTTTTTGATGACCCAAACCGCTGTGCCTGTCACGCGGTCTTATGATATGTATACGATGTCAGTAAACTATTCTTAAAAGAACAACACTCTATACAACATATAGATTAGCAACATCAGCATGTAAATATAGAATAGATTTACCTGACACGATATCCGTTGAACTCAGGGTTAATCTTGAGGACTTGATACACTGTCACAGGAAAGAGGAGGACCGGGGGTCTAACCTGACCCTAAACTGGGGTCCTAACTAATCCCTCACCTTGGAGGTACTGATAATGGTTCAGAGGTCCAAGTCTCCAGCCTAACCCTGTCTCCTATCAGTCCCTGAACCCTGTAATCAGTCCTAAGAAGGATTCTGATTACCACCAAAGGGATATGGGCTGATCTCTGCTAAATACACAGATTAGACATATAAGACAGACTGGAGAAAACACAGACTTGCATACACACTCAAACACAGAAGGAACATAAATGATCTGGGATATTAAACTCTAAGCAAGGTGAGCTTAAAACAACTAAGGAGCTCTTTAACTTAAGTCTATACAGATACAATCCTATCTGTGGTCTGCATGAAGAATTTCACTGGCAATTCCCAACACAGACAACCAGAGATTTAAAGGAAACCAATCAACAAATAATTAATTGCAGCCGGAAGAAACTGCACCCAGTCCCAGAACTGAGCACAGACAGAATTAACTCCCTAACTGCCAAACACAAAGAAACAGCAACTCAGCTGTGAGAAGTCAGAATGTGCAACCGCGACGATCTTCGTGGCGATGCACACATGACAGTACCCCCCCTTCTACGAGGGGCCTCCGGACCCTCAGGGCCAGGTTTGCCCGGGTGAGTTCTGTGGAAGGTCCGCACCAAACGATCTGCGTTAATGTCAGACGCAGGAACCCACGTCCTCTCCTCTGGACCATACCCCTTCCAATGCACCAAGTACTGAAGGGACCGGCGATTCAGACGTGAGTCAATGATCTTTGACACTTGAAACTCCAAGTTACCATTGACCACCACTGGAGGAGGAGGTAGAGGTGATGGTATGACTGGTGCCACGTACCTCTTAAGTAATGACTTGTGGAACACATTATGAATTTTAAACGTAGGAGGGAGGTCCAGACGAAATGCCACAGGATTAATTATGGAACTGATCCTGTACGGCCCGATGAATCTGGGGCCCAGCTTCCAGGAGGGAACTTTAAGTTTTATATTCCTGGTAGACAACCATACCAGATCGTTCACATTAAGATCTGGACCAGAAACTCTCCTCCTATCAGCCATACGTTTATAACGGTTCCCCATAGCCTCAGATTATTCAATACACCTCTCCACACTGAAGCAAGTGACGACGAGAAACGCTCCTCCTCAGGAACCCCAGAAGGCCCCCCCCCCATTGAATGTACAAAACTGGGGATGAAAACCATATGCCCCAAAAAACGGGGACTTACCAGTGGACTCGCTCCGCCTGTTGTTAAGAGCGAACTCTGCCAGAGGCAAGAAAGAAGACCAGTCCTCCTGGTTCTCTGAGACAAAACACCGAAGATAAGTCTCTAGGCTTTGATTCAGACGCTCTGTCTGACCATTGGTCTGCGGATGAAAAGCCGAGGAAAATGACAATTGCATCCCCCGACGTAAACAAAATGCCCTCCAAAACTTGGACACAAACTGAGACCCCCTATCTGACACCACATCAGAAGGCAACCCATGAAGTCTCACAATCTCCCCAATGAACACCTGCGCCAGAGTTTTAGCATTAGGGAGGGCAGGAAGAGCAATGAAATGTGCCATCTTACTGAACCTGTCAACAACCACCAGTATGACAGTCTTCCCTGACGACTGAGGAAGGTCCGTGATGAAGTCCATAGACAAATGAGTCCATGGACGCTCCGGAAGTTTCAAGGGTAAGAGGGTCCCAGACGGACCGGTATGAGGGGTCTTAGAGCGAGCACAAACCCCACAGGACGCGACAAAAGTTAAAACATCTTTATTAACGTTAGGCCACCAAAACCGGCGAGAAAGGAGATCTAAAGTAGCCTTACTCCCTGGATGTCCTGCTAAAGCAGAATTATGATGTGCCTCAATAACCTTTTGTCTCAACTGATTTGGGACAAACAGTCTCCCTGGAGGTCCTGCAGGGGCGTCCCCCTGAGCCTCTAACACCTCCTCCTCAAGCTCAGAACATACAGCCGACACTACCACCCCCTCCTGAAGGATAGGAATCGGGTCATCCATTTTCCCGGCCCCTGGGAAACTGCGAGACAAGGCATCCGCCTTAACATTCTTAGATCCAGGGCGATAAGTGACAACAAAATTAAACCTGGTAAAAAACAACGACCATCGAGCTTGTCTGGAATTCAGACGCTTAGCAGATTCCAAATACAGCAGGTTCTTGTGATCAGTAATGACGGTGACCGGGTGGACTGCCCCCTCCAAAAAGTGACGCCATTCTTCAAAAGCCAACTTAATGGCCAAAAGTTCCCTATTGCCGATATCATAATTCCTTTCGGCGGACGACAATTTTTTAGAAAAGAAAGCGCACGGATGCCATTTACCAGGGGACGGACCCTGGGACAATATTGCACCCACCCCTACGTCAGACGCGTCCACCTCCACAACGAACGGCTGTGATGCATCTGGTTGGATGAGAACGGGTGCCGAAGCAAAACATTTTTTCAAAGAGGAAAAAGCTTGGCAAGCTTTGTCCGACCATTTAGAAAAATCCGTCCCTTTTCTTGTCATGTCAGTGAGAGGTTTGACAACAGATGAGAAATTACAAATAAATTTCCGGTAGTAGTTAGCAAACCCCAGAAAACGCTGCAGAGCCTTAAGATCCTCTGGCTGATCCCATTCAAGCACTGCTCTCACCTTTTCAGGGTCCATACGGAAACCGGAGGCTGACACCAAGAAACCCAAAAACTGAAGTTCCTGTACGGCGAATACACACTTTTCCAGTTTGGCGTATAGTTTATTGTCTCGCAAGATCTGCAACACCTGTCTCACATGCTCCTGGTGAGACACAAGATCTGGTGAGTAAATTAAAATGTCATCCAAATATACGACCACAAACAGCCCCACCAGATGACGAAAAATGTCATTAACAAAATGTTGGAATACTGCTGGTGCAGTAGTCAGACCAAAAGGCATGACAAGGTTCTCATAATGTCCCTCTGGCGTGTTAAACGCCGTTTTCCACTCATCCCCCTCTTTTATCCTAATCAGATTATACGCCCCCCTGAGATCCAATTTAGAGAACCATTTGGCGCCAACAATTTGATTGAAGAGATCAGGAATCAGAGGGAGTGGATACGGATCTCGAACAGTAATCCGATTAAGTTCGCGGAAATCCAAGCAAGGGCGTAGGCCTCCATCTTTTTTCTTCACAAAGAAGAACCCCGCGGCCACTGGGAAGATGAAGGTCTAATATGCCCTTTGGCCAGACTTTCCGAAATATAATCTTTCATAGCCTGCCTCTCAGGACCAGAAAGGTTATATAACCTAGCTTTAGGTAACTTAGCATCAGGAAGTAAATTAATAGAGCAGTCATACACGCGATGAGGAGGCAACTCCTGACACCCTCCTCAGAGAACACATCCCCAAAGTCCTCCAAAAAAGGAGGCAAAGTACTAGGCACGACCGCACTGATGACTGTGTTCATGCAGTTACTTTTGCAAAACTCCCCCATTGGCTTATATCTCTGGACTGCCAATTAATCACAGGGTTATGTTTAACCAACCAAGGAAGTCCCAACACAATAGGAGTAGGTAGACCCTCCAACACATAACAAGATAATAGTTCCCTATGTATTGCCCCTACCCGAAGGTCAATGTTATGAACCTCATGAACAAAGCTACCTTGGCCGAGAGGCCTGGCGTCAATGGAGAATATAGGGATCGGTTTGACCAATACACTCAGATGCATACCTTGAGCCTGAGCAAACTGAGCGTCAACCAGATTAGCCCCGGACCCACTATCAAGAAGAACAGAAAATCTCTCCACTCTCGTACCAACCACCACCTCCACTGGTACAAGGAACTGAGAAGAACTAGCGGACGAAATACATACTCCCAGGTTGTCGTCCACCACACAACCTGGGATTAACAGTTTTCCGGCGACTTTTTGCTCAACAAGGCACGGGATGGACATCCCCCAACAAAATGTCCCTCTTTCCCGCAGAAGAAACACCTTCTAGTCCTGCGGCGTACCGCCAATCCCCTCCTACGAAATGATGTCCCTCCCAACTGCATAGGCTCCTCCGAACAGACAAGGGAACCTCAACATAAGGGACTTTAGTAGTAGGTGGAGTAACAACAGGGGGCGGAGTTACCTCGCACCTCTCCCGGAGCCGTCTATCAGTACGGATAGCTAGGGCCATAGCAGCCTCCAGTGATGGAGGAGAATGATACTGAGCCAAAAACGTCCTTTAATTTGTCAGAAAGCCCATGACAAAACTGGCTCCTAAGAGCTGGGTCATTCCACTGAGTATCTGTGGCCCATCTACGTAACTCAGAAGCAAATTCCTCCGCCGGACGATCTCCCTGCTGTATCTTACGTAATTTTGTCTCAGCAAGAGAGACCCGATCTGGGTCATCATATACCAAACCCAGGGCAGTAAAAAATCGATCTACTGACTGTAGAGCCGGGGATCCCGGAGGAAGGGAGAAGGCCCAGGATTGAGGGTCCCCTTGTAGGAGCGAGATAACAATTCCCACTCTCTGCTCTTCACTCCCTGATGATCGAGGCCGAAGCCGAAAATACAATTTACATGCTTCCCTGAAGGTAAAAAATTTGTCTCGCCCACCAGTGAACCTGTCCGGGAGAGCTACTTTAGGTTCAAATCTGGTTTTCTCCGAGGGAGACAAAACTTTGGACTTAATGTCCGTCAGCTCCATGGATAATCCCTGCAACTGCAGAGCCAGCTGGGCTACTGGATCCATGGCAACTGGGAATAATTTTATGGGCCAGTGAAAATGTCACGCGGTCTTATGATATGTGTACGATGTCAGTAAACTATTCTTAAAAGAACAACACTCTATACAACATATAGATTAGCAACATCAGCATGTAAATATAGAATAGATTTACCTGACACGATATCCGTTGAACTCAGGGTTAATCTTGAGGACTTGATACACTGTCACAGGAAAGAGGAGGACCGGGGTCTAACCTGACCCTAAACTGGGGTCCTAACTAATCCCTCACCTTGGAGGTACTGATAATGGTTCAGAGGTCCAAGTCTCCAGCCTAACCCTGTCCCCTATCAGTCCCTGAACCCTGTAATCAGTCCTAAGAAGGATTCTGATTACCACCAAAGGGATATGGGCTGATCTCTGCTAAATACACAGATTAGACATATAAGACAGACTGGAGAAAACACAGACTTGCATACACACTCAAACACAGAAGGAACATAAATGATCTGGGATATTAAACTCTAAGCAAGGTGAGCTTAAAACAACTAAGGAGCTCTTTAACTTAAGTCTATACAGATACAATCCTATCTGTGGTCTGCATGAAGAATTTCACTGGCAACTCCCAACACAGACAACCAGAGATTTAAAGGAAACCAATCAACAAATAATTAATTGCAGCCGGAAGAAACTGCACCCAGTCCCAGAACTGAGCACAGACAGAATTAACTCCCTAACTGCCAAACACAAAGAAGCAGCAACTCAGCTGTGAGAAGTCAGAATGTGCAACCGCGACGATCTTCGTGGCGATGCACACATGACAGTGCCACAGCAGAAACCAAATTACATAATTTGCGCCAAGGACGTCGCTCTGTTGCGGAATACACATCGGAGTTCCGTCGCTGGGTGGCCGACACCACCTGGAATCCAGCGGCCCAGAGAAGTCAATTTCGACGAGGGTTATCAGAACCAGTGAAAGACGAGCTTGCCAGGGTTGAGACCCCTGACCAGTTGGAGGACTTTATTCAACTATGTATCCGGATTGACCAGAGACTTACTGAAAGGAGAAAGGAGAGACTGCGAGCACTTGGGAATAGCCCTGGCTTCTCATTTTCAGCATCGGACCACCAAGAAAAGACGCAAGGCGTGTCTGAACCGATGCAGATCGACGTCATCCGAAGACCACTCTCTGCACAGGAGAAGGAGAGGCGACGTGCAGAACATCTCTGCCTCTATTGTGGGGACCCTGGACACTATGCCATCAACTGTCCTAACAAAAGGACTATAGCCTTTACCAACAACAGGTCTGCCAGCAATATGGACCTTTCTCAGCAGTCGGATTCCATCTTGCAGACTATCTCATCAGTAACGCCAGAAATAGACAAAATACATACTACATCATCTCATTTTGTAATCCCCATTCAGGTTGTAATGGGCACCCAAAAAATACAATGCTCTGCCCTGTTGGATTCGGGAGCAGGAGGGAATTTTATGGACTTAAAATTTACACGTGATAATAATATTTCCAGTAGGACCAAATCCACACCAATTGAAATGGAAACGGTGGATGGATCACCCTTGTCTTCTGGACCTGTCACGCATGAGACAATCGAACTGGAGATTTGTATCGAACCGGATCATCATGAAGCTGTCAGTTTCCATCTTATCTCATCTCCGAAATTTCCGGTTATTCTAGGGATCCCCTGGTTTTCAGTCCATAACCCTTCTATCAACTGGGCATCAAGGACCATCACCTTTCCATCTGACTACTGTAAGAATAATTGTCATAAGGAACCCCCTGTTCTCCAACAAGTCCAAATCTCTGAGATTTCGCATGAGAAGGAAGAGAAACTACCACCTCAATATCAGCAGTTCTCTGATGTCTGCAGTAAGAAGAAAGCAGATCAATTACCTCCTCACCGTCCTTACGACTGTCCCATTGAATTGCTGCCAGGAGCAACCATTCCATTTGGACGGATTTACAATCTTTCCGAACCTGAATTGAAGGTATTAAGAAAGTTCCTGGATGAAAATTTAGAGAAAGGCTTTATTCGACCTTCCACATCTCCAGCTGGGGCACCCCTGTTCTTTGTTGAAAAGAAAGACTCCACTCTGCGGCCATGTATTGACTACAGAGAGATGAATAATATCACTGTCAAGAATCGCTACCCGCTACCCTTGATTCCTGAACTATTTGAGAGACTCCGTTCTGCGAAAATCTTTACGAAGCTGGATCTTAGAGGGGCTTACAACCTCATACGGATTCGCCCAGGAGATGAGTGGAAGACCGCCTTCAGAACGAGATATGGACATTTTGAATCTCTGGCTATGACCTTTGGTCTTAGCAATGCCCCAGCCACCTTTCAACATTTTATTAATGATGTATTTCGAGATTTCTTAGACCAATTCGTTGTGGCTTATCTCGATGACATTCTTATATTTTCAGACACCTTGGAAGAGCATCGCAGGCACGTCCAGTTAGTCTTGGAACGACTACAGGAGAACCATCTTTACATTAAACTTGAAAAATGTGAGTTTGAACAAACCAGTATCCAATTTCTGGGATATATCATCTCCCCAGAAGGTCTGAGCATGGATCCCGGCAAAATCAATGCTGTAGTGGACTGGCCTGTTCCAAGAAATTTAAAAGACATCCAGCGTTTCATAGGATTTGCAAATTTTTACCGAAAATTTATAAAGAACTTTTCACAGATCATACTACCAATTACTACACTAACAAAAAAGACCAAAGCATTTTTCTGGTCTCCGGAGGCACAGGAGGCTTTTGACAAATTGAAAACTCTTTTTACGTCTGCTCCATTGTTAGTACACCCAAATCCTGAATTGTCATTTACTGTCGAAGTGGACGCCTCGGACTCTGCAGTGGGAGCCATTCTGTCTCAGCGAGTTGGGGACAAAATGCAACTTCACCCATGTGCGTTTCTTTCCCACACCATGTCATCTGCAGAAAAGAACTACGACATCGGTAATAAAGAACTGTTAGCCATTAAAGTTGCCTTCTCCGAATGGAGACATTTTTTGGAAGGTGCCAATCACCCTGTGACTGTCCTCACGGACCACAAGAATCTTGAATTCCTCCGTACAGCAAAAAGATTGTCTGCAAGACAAGCACGATGGGCCTTATTTTTCTCAAGATTCAATTTTATAATTTCTTACCGGCCTGGTTCAAGAAATGGCAAGTTTGACGCCCTGTCCAGGATGTGTTCGGAACCTCAGGAGAGGTCTAGTAATGACGATACAATTCTAGGCCCTAAAAATTTTTTGGGACTATTGCACTCTAGAGGACTATGTAATAGAATTAAAGATGGATATCAAGAGGACTCTTTCCTTAACCATCCTTCGGAAGACGTCGATCTTTCATTCAAAGAGGGGTTTTGGATGCAGAAACACAAAATATATGTACCTGAATCTTCTCGCCTTGAAGTCCTCAAAAGTGTCCATGATTCTAAACTGGCAGGACATCCTGGAGTTGCAAAAACACAAGACTTACTACTTTGCTTCTTTTGGTGGCCTAATTGTAGGAAGGACGTGAGGAAATATATTTCAACCTGTTTAACATGCGCACGAAACAAGACCCCACGATCGTCTCCTCTAGGACTCTTGCAACCACTTCCAGTTCCATCCAGGCCTTGGGGATCTATTTCCATGGATTTTATTGTGGAACTACCCCCTTCCAAACAGATGACCGTCATCCTTGTCATAGTGGACCGACTCACAAAAATGGCCCACTTTATTCCAACTGAAGGAATTCCTACTGCTGAAAAAACTGCAGAACTGATAATCAAAGAGGTATTCAGGTTACATGGAATTCCTGACAGCGTGGTGTCTGACAGAGGCGTTCAGTTTACGTCAAAATTTTGGAAGAGTTTCTGTACAGCCTTGGGAGTCACGGTGAATCTTTCTACCGCTTTCCATCCTCAGTCCAATGGCCAGACGGAGAGAACGAACCAGACTTTGGAGCAATACCTCCGTTGCTTCATTTCCTATCTTCAGGATGACTGGGTGGACTATTTACCAACAGCAGAGTTTGCCTACAACAACTCCATACATAGCGCTACATCTCAAACCCCATTTTTTGCTAATTATGGAGTACATCCAGTATTTTACCCTAATCTGCCAGTGAACACTCCCATTCCTGCTGTAAATGACAGGCTTGCAAAATTACAGGAATCCCAGAAGGAATTATCAGAGATATTACTCAAGACCCAGGAAGTATATAAGGAAGCAGCAGATAAACATCGGAGAGTGCCCCCTGCTCTTCAGGTTGGAGACAAAGTTTGGCTGTCCACTAAAAACCTTAAGACACATGTGCCATCCTCCAAATTGGGTCAGAAATTCATTGGACCTTTTCAAATTTCTGCAAAAATTAACCAGGTTGCTTTTCGTTTAAAACTTCCCAACAATCTAAAGATTCATCCAGTGTTTCACATATCCTTGCTCAAACCCTTCTGTGAAAACCCGTTTCCAGGAAGAATTCAGCCACCTCCTCCACCAGAAAGGATCCGTGGTGAAGAAGAATACATTGTGGATAAGATTCTGGACTCCCGAAAATTCAGAGGTAAACTGCAGTATCTGGTGCAGTGGAAGGGTTACGGACCAGAGGAAAATTCATGGGAACCAAGGGACAACGTCCATGCTCCTAGACTAACAAGAGCCTTTCATCAGAGGTACCCGGATAAGCCAGCTCCTGAGATGTCCAGAGGCCATCCTGGAAGGAGGGGAGTACTGTCAGGAGTCGAACCCAGTACCTCTTGTCTACTGGCCAGCAGCTCTACCATCTGAGCTATTCTGCTGGCTGCAAAGTTCCTTGCTGAACCCAGATACCATTGACTGTTCTTCCTGATTGGCTACACCTAGTGCTCTCTTGATTGGGCCTCTGATTGCCAATTACACACCCTATATAAACCTGGCCCTGTGGGTGTGTCATTGCGAGATTATTGAGCTCCAAGCCTTTAGTCAAGCGTTTCCTGCTGATCCATTGCTACAAACACTGCTCTCCTGTGAACCGACCTCGGCCTGCTCCTCTGTTACCGAACTGCCTTTCCTGTGTACCGACCTCCGGCTGCCATCTGACTACGCTACCTGCCTCTGCTTCCCCTAGTGTTTGCAGTAACATCGGCTCCAACCCAGACGGAATCTTGACAGGGGCGTACTCAGACCAAAAGGCATAACTAGATATTCAAAGTGTCCATAGCGTGACCTGAATGCAGTCTTCCATTCATCCCCAGGTCTAATACGGACTAAGTTATAGGCCCCACGAAGATCTAGTTTAGAAAAAATTTTGGCATGTCACACTCTCTCCAATAACTCAGGGATTAATGGCAATGGATAACGGTTTCTAATAGTAACCTTATTGAGTTCCCTATAGTCTACGCATGGTCTCAGAGATCCATCTTTCTTCTTTACAAAGAAGATGGGTGCACCTGCAGGAGATGAAGAGGGGCGTATGAAGCCCTTGGCTAGATTTTCATCTATGTAATCCTTTAAAGCCTTTAGCTCGGGCCCCGCCAGGGGGTAGATCTTACCAAAAGGTATCTCTGCTCCAGGCAATAATTCAATTGGACAATCATATGGACGGTGAGGAGGAAGCTGGTCAGCGTTCTTCTTGTCACATAAATCCACATAGTCCTGGTATACAGCTGGTAGTTCAGGGACTGACATGATTCCTTTAGGAACAGAGCAAGCTGAAACTTTTGGACTCATCTGTTTCTCTGGAAAGTGTAATTCCTTGGTCTCCCAGTTAATGGTAGGATTCTGAGCCTGCAGCCATGGTAGCCCTAGAATAATGGGAAAGTGGGGAGAAGAGATAAGCATAAAGGACAGTTTCTCTTGATGATCTTTACCCATAAGAACCCTCAAAGGCTCTGTTTCCTGATCCACTGGTCCAGAGGTCAGCAGGGAGCCATCCACAGTTTCCATCTGTACTGGAGTAGCCTTCTTCACTGAACGTATTCCCTGTTTCAGAGCAAAGGAGACATCCA
The DNA here is from genome assembly GCA_033576555.1 of Oophaga sylvatica. Lineage (NCBI taxonomy): Eukaryota > Metazoa > Chordata > Amphibia > Anura > Dendrobatidae > Oophaga > Oophaga sylvatica. The sequence continues at coordinate 25,071,105 of JARQOD010000007.1, forward strand.
TAAAATTTCCACTTGCCCCTGAGTCGATCATAGCAGAGCTAGACACCCAAGCTGAGTCAACCCAGAGTTTGATGGAAAGAAAGCAATGAGAATTGTTTTTCTTACAACTCAGCTGGGACACCGCTGAGGAAACTTGAAAAATGGCAGCGTTTACACAGTCAACGTCCTCAGAGGTAACGGAGTTTAAGTCCGAGAAATCAAGATCTGTTGATGCAGATCTCTCTGGAGCCTGAGGCTCGGACCTGACAGATCCCCTCTCGCAACACTCACAATGAATGAGTGCTGCAGTAGTCTTACGAGAACGGCTGGGGCAGTTTATAATGAAGTGCCCTGACTTACCACAATAGAAACATAGATTCTCCTTAAAACGATGTTCCTTGCGTGCATCACTAACCCGTCGTTGTAAAGAGTCTACCTGCATGGGTTCAGGTTCAGGTTCCCGTGTAATCCTACTCAAAGGTTCCTTAGCTGGAGAGGAAGGTAGGAAAAGGTTAGTACGATTGCTTTCGAACCATCTCTCTTGCCTGCGTTCAGTCAGACGAGTATCAATACGGATGCAGTAGTTAATAAAGTCACCTAACGCAGTGGGAGGGTCGGCACGAGCAAGTTCATCCTTAATCAGTGGAGATAACCCCTTTCGAAAAATAGATTTTTTAGCGGAACTGTCCCAGGTGGTATCAAGGGCCCATCTCCTGAAATCAAAGGCATATTCAGCTACCGAGTGCTTACCTTGGCGCAAAGCTAACATGGCTGCTTCAGCTGTTGCACCTCGATTGGGGTCATCAAACACCTGCCCCATGGCTGAAATAAAATCATCAAGGTGATTCAAACAATCATCCTCAGTCTCAATCAGAGGGTTTGCCCACATTAAAGCCTTGTTGGTAAGCAACATAATTATAGTAAGCACCTTAGATCGTTCAGTGGGAAATTGTGAAGCATGTGCAGAAAAAAAAAGATTGCATTGATTAATAAATCCCCTGAATTTCTCACGTTCACCGCCAAAACGAAAAGGGGGCAACTTGGGAATCCCAGCACTAGGGGCTACGGCAGGAGCCTGGACTCGCCCCTCTAGAACCTCAATCCTGGCTCGCAAATCCTGGGTAGTCTGTCCAACCACTTGCAAATTGTGATTATTGAGGTCCTGTAGATTTGTAAAACGGGTCTTTATATTCTGCAAATCTGCAAGGATATTATCAGTCACTCCGCAAAGTTCCTTTATGCGGGCCTCCATTTTCCAGATCTTTTAAGACAGGATTACTGGAAGAAGAGGAGAGAAAAAAAACAATAGTGTTCACCTGTGGCAACACTGCAGAGAGAAAAAAAAATTAAGGGAACTGCTCACCTGGAATGGTTGTGAGAAGTCACAACCACTATCATCACAAAAAGTTTCAACCAGACATCTGGAATGGTTGTGAGAAGTCACAACCACTGTCATCACAGAAAGTACAACCTGACGTCTGATATCCACAGTACAGCAGACACAGCCTTCCAGACCCAGCAGACACTAACGTTTTGGCTTCAGAATCTTGTAATGTATGTAGTACAGTTCATATAGCGTCTTGTGCTTGGGTGCGATGAAAACACAGGAGTCACAGGTTTGATATAGAAAAGTCCTGTATTACTTCATACAAGTTGGCAGAAATAGTCACACAGTTTGCAGACACAGAAACAGGAGACACAGCAGGCCAGAGTAATCCAAGCTCAGCAATCACTCTCCAATACAGATTCAGGATCTTCTTCTCTGTTACCGTAAGTCCATGCAAACGTGGGTCTTTCAAAGAGCAGGGTTCAGAGTCCACAAGTGCTTCAGAGTTCCTCAGTAGGAATAGCTGGAGTACAAGGTCCAAAGCTTACAGGAGTCAAGTCACAGGTTCACTACAGGCTAGATTCTGAAGCACTGATTGCTCAGCTGTGGCTGCTTAAGAAGCAAAGGAGAGAATCAGGGCGGGAACATGCAAGCTGGAAACTCCATTTTGACTGAGGGCAAGATAGCTGCAGCAAGACAGAAAGTAAAATGGCTGACGAACAAACTGAGTTTCAGGAATATATACATAGAACCTTACACAACCGCTCCAACATATGTAACGTGGAATTCCACCTGGTGGGTACGTCACATATGATGCCATGTTCAGGAAGGCGAAATCTGCGTTGCAGAGCTGCAATGCGCGATCTGGCCATGCTGGAACGTCGCAAGTGAGCGCAGTCTAGGCGGACCTTGTGCAGCAGTGCATCAAGATCCGGATAGTCCCTCAAAAAACTTTGCACGACCAAGTTGAGCACATGTGCCAGACATGGTATGTGAGAGAGGTTGCCAAGGGCCAGAGCTGCCACCAGATTTCGGCCATTGTCACACACTACCAAGCCTGGCTGGAGATTCGCTGGCAAAAACCACACGTCGCTCTCCTGCTTGATGGCATTCCAGAGCTCCTGCGCTGTGTGGCTTCGATTCCCCATGTAAATTAATTTCAGGACGGCCTGTTGACGTTTGGCCACGGCTGTGCTCATATCGGTCGCATCAGGTAAGCGTTCACGGGTCCATGTGGGGGTAGACCGTGACGGCTCCTGCAGCGATGATTCTGAGGAACTGGAGTAGGACGAGGAGTCAATGTGGACAGACTTGATTCCTGCAATCCTTGGAGTTGGCAGAACACGTACAGCGCCACTCTCAAGATCTGTACCCGGCTCCACAACATTGACCCAATGGGCAGTGAGGGAAAGGTATCGTCCCTGGCCATGGGTACTGGTCCACGCATCGGTGGTCAGGTGGACCTTGCTACTGACGGCGTTTAGTAGCGCATGTTTAATTTTTCCCTCGACATGCTTTTGCAGACCAGGGACGGCTTGCCTGCTGAAATAAAATCGGCTGGGCACATTGTATTGTGGGACTGCCAATGCCATAAAGTTACGGAAAGTGTCAGTCTCCACCAGCCTGAATGACAGCATTTCAAGGGACAGGAGTTTTGCAATGCCATCATTCAGAGCCTGTGCTCGTGGATGGTTTGCCGAGTATGGCCGTCTTTTATCCCATGCCTGTGCTACCGATGGCTGTTTTGTGGCCTGGGAGTGTGAGGATGACAGGGGAACTTGCAGCTGTGGGTGGAATAACACTGGGTCTCTGGACAACAGTTACAGAGGTTCTTCCATGGCGATCCTGTCAGGAAGCCGAACCAGCTGTGTGTGAGCTGGAGGAAGAGGCTCCAACACGAGCTGAAGATGTAGGTGCTGCTGTAGGTTGGACTACATCTCCAGTGTGTCTTTGTAACTCAGCTACGTGCTTTGTCCGTACATGTTTCCACATATTTGTGGTATTGAGGTTACTGGTATTTTTACCTCTTGTAACTTTTTGATTACACAGCTTGCATTTGACATAGCAAATATCATCTGCAAGTGTGTCAAAAAAGGACCACGCAGTGCAAGTCCTGGGAGCGCCCGTTTTGGCTGTTGGAAGAGAACTGCTACGAACGGGTGCCAAACTGGAGGGTACAGGCAACCGAGTCTGCAGCCTACCTCTCCCTACTGTTTGGACCGTTGGGGCAATCTCTTCCTCAGAGCTGCTACCACCACCTTCCTGTTCCTCACGCCATGTTGGGTCTTGGACCTCATCATCTCCACTACCCTCTTCCAACACCTGCTGCTGTTGGGTGGTCTGGCCAGCACCTTGCTCAACAGAAAATGGCACCTGAGTCTCATCATCATCAGATGCGTTCTGCGGTGTGCTGACCATCGGCACTGGCTCACCCGCCTCTTCAGATTCAGAGAGACACAGCTGTTGCGCATCACTGCACACTGCCTCTCCTTCACATTCCAGAATGCTGCTTGGCTGGGCCCCTGTTTCCAAGCCAACAGATTCTGAGAACAGAAGCAGAGACTCAGCTGGCTCCAGTTCAGAACTCTCTGACTGCCTGGGCAATTTGGCAGGCGGTGAAGAGACAGATGGTTGTTCAACAGTGCTGTGGTCCTGAGAGGAGGTGGAAGCAATTGAAGTCGATGCATTGGCTGCCATCCAACCAACAACGGCTTCAATTTGTTCTTCCCGCAGCAGGGGGGTACGCTGAGCTCCTACAAAAGTGCGCATAAAGGAACGCTCACGGGGAAAACTGGTGGATGCTGTGTCACTGGGTGCGGCAGCAGCAGGCACAGAATCCCCACGTCCTCTCCCTGCTGCAACTCCACGGCCACGACCACGTGCCTTACTCCCTGCCTTCTTCATCTTGGTAGATTGATAAAGAAAGTCAGAAAAGTTATAAGGCCTAAGTGTGGTTATTCCTCACAGACTACAGTGAACACTGAAACACAACTGTTCAGTAGCTGTGAAAGGCCCCTTTGTCTACTTCTATAGTGTTTGCAACCAATGTATTGTATACGGATGGAAGCGCGTCACACTAATAGATTAGATTTTTTTCAAATATAATGGAGCAGCACCAATTAGTGAAGGATGAGGCAGTGACACACGCTCAGCAGACTACAACCAGCAGTGGTTGAAGAACTAACTGGAGCGTGATCTGCACTCAAAAAATGAAAAGCTCACAGACTACAGTGAACACTGAAACACAACTGTTCAGTAGCTGTGAAAGGCCCCTTTGTCTACTTCTATAGTGTTTGCAACCAATGTATTGTATACAGATGGAAGCGCGTCACACTAATAGATTAGATTTTTTTCAAATATAATGGAGCAGCACCAATTAGTGAAGGATGAGGCAGTGACACACGCTCAGCAGACTACAACCAGCAGTGGTTGAAGAACTAACTGGAGCGTGATCTGCACTCAAAAAATGAAAAGCTCACAGACTACAGTGAACACTGAAACACAACTGTTCAGTAGCTGTGAAAGGCCCCTTTGTCTACTTCTATAGTGTTTGCAACCAATGTATTGTATACGGATGGAAGCGCGTCACACTAATAGATTAGATTTTTTTCAAATATAATGGAGCAGCACAATTAGAGAAAAATGTGAAGGATGAGGCAGTGACACACGCTCAGCAGACTACAACCAGCAGTAGTTGAAGAACTAACTGGAGCGTGATCTGCACTCAAAAAATGAAAAGCTCACAGACTACAGTGAACACTGAAACACAACTGTTCAGTAGCTGTGAAAGGCCCCTTTGTCTACTTCTATAGTGTTTGCAACCAATGTATTGTATACGGATGGAAGCGCGTCACACTAATAGATTAGATTTTTTTCAAATAAATGGAGCAGCACCAATTAGAGAAAAATGTGAAGGATGAGGCAGTGACACACGCTCAGCAGACTACAACCAGCAGTAGTTGAAGAACTAACTGGAGCGTGATCTGCACTCAAAAAATGAAAAGCTCACAGACTACAGTGAACACTGAAACACAACTGTTCAGTAGCTGTGAAAGGCCCCTTTGTCTACTTCTATAGTGTTTGCAACCAATGTATTGTATACGGATGGAAGCGCGTCACACTAATAGATTAGATTTTTTTCAAATATAATGGAGCAGCACCAATTAGAGAAAAATGTGAAGGATGAGGCAGTGACACACGCTCAGCAGACTACAACCAGCAGTAGTTGAAGAACTAACTGGAGCGTGATCTGCACTCAAAAAATGAAAAGCTCACAGACTACAGTGAACACTGAAACACAACTGTTCAGTAGCTGTGAAAGGCCCCTTTGTCTACTTCTATAGTGTTTGCAACCAATGTATTGTATACGGATGGAAGCGCGTCACACTAATAGATTAGATTTTTTTCAAATATAATGGAGCAGCACCAATTAGAGAAAAATGTGAAGGATGAGGCAGTGACACACGCTCAGCAGACTACAACCAGCAGTAGTTGAAGAACTAACTGGAGCGTGATCTGCACTCAAAAAATGAAAAGCTCACAGACTACAGTGAACACTGAAACACAACTGTTCAGTAGCTGTGAAAGGCCCCTTTGTCTACTTCTATAGTGTTTGCAACCAATGTATTGTATACGGATGGAAGCGCGTCACACTAATAGATTAGATTTTTTTCAAATATAATGGAGCAGCACCAATTAGAGAAAAATGTGAAGGATGAGGCAGTGACACACGCTCAGCAGACTACAACCAGCAGTAGTTGAAGAACTAACTGGAGCGTGATCTGCACTCAAAAAATGAAAAGCTCACAGACTACAGTGAACACTGAAACACAACTGTTCAGTAGCTGTGAAAGGCCCCTTTGTCTACTTCTATAGTGTTTGCAACCAATGTATTGTATACGGATGGAAGCGCGTCACACTAATAGATTAGATTTTTTTCAAATATAATGGAGCAGCACTAGAGTTGAGCGATACTTTCCGATATCCTAAAGTATCGGAATCGGAATGGTACCGCCGATATCACTAAAATATCGGCGATACCCGATACCGATACCGGAAGTCCCATGTAAGTCTATGGGAACAAAATATCGCAACTAAAAAAACCCCATTCTTTCCTTGTAAACAGTAAATATACACACATAGAATACATATATATATATATATACACATGTCATTGTGACATATAATATACATATATGTATAGTTTATACACTTCTACATAGTAAAATATCCTCTGATTTAATTGCCGGGTAAAGCCGGCTTCAGTGAAAAGACAGAAGCACCCGACATGAAATGACACTTGGTGTACATAGGGTTAACCATGTCTTTTCATGTCGTTTGCTATCTGATTTGCACAAACAATTAAATCAGACTATGTGTGCAAAATTTCACACCTGTAGGGGTTAATTAAAGGTGTAAATTCGTTGTAAAAAAAACGGACTTTTTTGCTACGAATTTACACCTTTAATTAATCCCTACAGGTGTGAAATTTTGCACACATAGTCTGATTTAATTGTTTGTGCAAATTAGATAGCAAAGGACATGAAAAGACATGGTTAACCCTATGTACACCAAGTGTCATTTCATGTCGGGTACTGCATTTTCACAAAAGCCGGCAATTGAATTAGCGGCTATTATACTATGTAGAAGTGTATGAACTACAAATATAAATATATATATATATATATGTGTCACAAATTCAATGACATGTATATATATATATGAGGTGTAAAATTGCTGAAAAAAAATGCGTGGGCTCCCGCCCTATTTTCGCAACCAGACAGACAAAGCCAGTGAGTGGGGGCAGATAATAATAGCCCAGAGAGGGACCATTATTTTTGCCCCCCCCCCCCGGCTACTAACATCTGCCCCCAGACACCCCAGGAAAGACAAATCTATAATTAGATTCGCCCTTTCTGGCACTTTGCCCGTCTATTCCCATTGCCCTGTAGCGGTGGCGAATGAGTTAATATGGGGTTATAGCCACCTTGCTATTGAAAGGTGACCTTAAGCCAGGTTAATAATTGATAGCTGTCAATTAGACAACTATCAATTATTAATCCTATTGCATGAAATAAAAAAAAACACAACACACTTTAATTAAAAATCATTTTAATGAAATAAAGACACATGTTTTTGACCATCTTTTATTTTACTGCAAAAACCATTTCCTGTAATAAAAATAAAATAAAAAAGCAAAATTATTCTTACCTATCCCATGCACAGTCAGGTCCCACGGTGTAATCCTTCAGAAAGGGTTAATGTTTACTGCAGGGACCGCAGCTAATGCTGCAGCCTCACAGTAAACCCCAAATGAATGAGTTCCTCTCCTGCCTGACAGGAGAGTAAAGGCTGGGTGTCACATAACGATACACCAGCGATCCCGACAACGATATGCACTTGTCAGGATCGCTGGTGTATCGCTACATGATCGCTGCTGAGCTGCCAAACAGGCAGCTCAGGCAGCGATCTGGGACAGCGACACTGCGGGTAACATCGCTTAAGGGCCCGTCTCACATAGCGATATCGCTACCGAGATCGCTGCTGAGTCACTAGTTTTGTGACGCAGCAGCGAGCTCACCAGCGATATCGCTGTGTGTGACATTCAGCGACGATCAGCCCCCCTGCCGGGTATCGCTGATCGTCGCAGAAATGTCAGGACTTTTTTTTGATCGCTGGTTTCCCTCTGACAGGCACGCATCGCTGCGTGTGACAGGCGGGAGACCAGCGATCCGCTGGTAACCAAGGTACACAGCGGGTTTCCAGGCACCGCGCAGCGCTTGGAAACCCGCTGTGTACCTTGGATACCAGCTCCCTGCATCAGGGCGCTGGTATCCAAGGTACACAGCGGGTTTCTAGGCACAGCCCCGCGCCTGGAAACCCGCTGTGTACCTTGGTTACCAGCGGATCGCTGGTCTCCCGCCTGTCACACGCAGCGATGTGTGCCTGTCAGCGGGAAACCAGCGATCAAAAAAAGGTCCTGACATTTCAGCGACGATCAGCGATACCCGGCAGGGGGGCTGATCGTCGCTGAATGTCACACACAGCAATATCGCTGGTGAGCTCGCTGCTGCGTCACAAAACTAGTGACTCAGCAGCGATCTCGGTAGCGATATCGCTATGTGAGACGGGCCCTTAAGTGGAAAGCTTAATTGATTGCTTTCCACTTTCACTTCAGGTCAGCCAGGGACACCATCAGTGACGTCAGAGGGAACTGATTAACAAAAATAGGGGTTCCCTTCGAAAAAAAAATGGCGTGGGGTCCCCCCTATTTTTGTTAACCAGCCAGATGAAGCAGACCGCTGAGGCCTGGATTTTCAGGCTGTTAAGGAGCCAAGATCCATGGACCTTGCCAGCCTGATAATACCAGGCCACAGCAGTCTGCATATCTTGGCTGATTAACAAAAATAGGGGATCCCCTCGAAAAAAATTGGCGTGGGGTCCCCCCTATTTTTGTTAACCAGCCAGATGAAGCAGACCGCTGAGGCCTGGATTTTCAGGCTGTTAAGGAGCCAAGATCCATGGACCTTGCCAGCCTGATAATACCAGGCCACAGCAGTCTGCATATCTTGGCTGATTAACAAAAATAGGGGATCCCCTCGAAAAAAATTGGCGTGGGGTCCCCCCTATTTTTGTTAACCAGCCAGATGAAGCAGACCGCTGAGGCCTGGATTTTCAGGCTGTTAAGGAGCCAAGATCCATGGACCTTGCCAGCCTGATAATACCAGGCCACAGCAGTCTGCATATCTTGGCTGATTAACAAAAATAGGGGATCCCCTCGAAAAAAATTGGCGTGGGGTCCCCCCTATTTTTGTTAACCAGCCAGATGAAGCAGACCGCTGAGGCCTGGTTTTTCAGGCTGGTAAGGATCCAATATCCATGGACCTTGCCAGCCTGATAATACCAGGCCACAGCAGTCTGCTTAGCTTGGCTGGTTAACAAAAATAGGGGATCCCCTCGAAAAAAAAACGGCGTGGGGATCCCCCCTATTTTTGTTAACCAGCCAAGTAAAATGCAGACTGCTGCGGCCTGGTATTAAAAGACTGTCAAGGCCCATGGATTTTGGCCCTCAACAGCCTGATAATACCAGGCTACAGCAGCCCCACATTTGGCGCATCAAAAGATGTGCCAATTGTGGCACTTTACCCGGCTCTTCCCACTTGCCCTGTAGCGGTGGCAAGCGGGGTAATAAGGGGTTAATGTCACCGTTGATTGCACGGTGACAATAAGCCCGGTTAATAATGGAGAGGCGTCAATAAGACACCGATCCATTATTAATCCCAAAGTTATTAAATGTTTAAAAAAAAGACAAAGCAAGAAAAAAGTATTTTAATGAAATAAAAGAGACAACACAGTTTTCATTAATTTTATTATACACTCATTCCTGCGACGCCATCGATCTCCTGTAAAAAAAGAAAAAAAAACAAACCAACAGTATACCACCTGTCCGACGCAGTCCATAGTAACGACAGTCCCACGACGATCCAACTCTGCTACATCGCAATGACAGGCAGAGCCTGTCATCGCGACGCAGCACAGCTGATTACCTGCTTCCCCGGCGGTGACGTCATCGGACTGACTGCTTTACGGCCGGGATTACCCAGCAGTCACTGCAGTTATCGCGAGAAACTGCATGTGACCGCCGGGGAAAGAAGATGGCGGCCATGAAGCAGTCCAGGCCGTGACCGCCGGAGATCTTCTGCCAGGTAAGTGCCGTTGACTCCTGACAGACCCGACCGACGGACACTGACAGTGACAGTGACAATCCCGATTCCGGTATCCGATAAGACGAAAATATCGGAACTCGGAATCGGAATTCCGATACAGCCAATATCGGCCGATACCCGATATTTGCAGTATCGGAATGCTCAACCCTAAGCAGCACCAATTAGAGAAAAATGTGAAGGATGAGGCAGTGACACACGCTCAGCAGACTACAACCAGCAGTAGTTGAAGAACTAACTGGAGCGTGATCTGCACTCAAAAAATGAAAAGCTCACAGACTACAGTGAACACTGAAACACAACTGTTCAGTAGCTGTGAAAGGCCCCTTTGTCTACTTCTATAGTGTTTGCAACCAATGTATTGTATACGGATGGAAGCGCGTCACACTAATAGATTAGATTTTTTTCAAATATAATGGAGCAGCACCAATTAGAGAAAAATGTGAAGGATGAGGCAGTGACACACGCTCAGCAGACTACAACCAGCAGTAGTTGAAGAACTAACTGGAGCGTGATCTGCACTCAAAAAATGAAAAGCTCACAGACTACAGTGAACACTGAAACACAACTGTTCAGTAGCTGTGAAAGGCCCCTTTGTCTACTTCTATAGTGTTTGCAACCAATGTATTGTATACGGATGGAAGCGCGTCACACTAATAGATTAGATTTTTTTCAAATATAATGGAGCTGCACCAATTCCACAAAATCAAATAAAAAAAAGAGTCAGTGAGTGACACGTGCAGATGCCTACAAACAGCGGTGGATGCAGAGCAAACTGCAGCGTCACCTGCACTCTCACAGACACCTTGCACAGAGCTGTTAAAACAACACTGGCAAAAGGAAGCTTTACACAGTGGTTGGTAAACTAGCCTGCCTAAAGCACAGTAGAGTACACAAAATCGCAATGTCTAAAGGTACTGCCACACTAAACAATCCCGCTAGCGATCACAATAATGACGCATACTAATGAGATCGCTAGCGGGATTGTTTCTATATCGCTAAATGCGGCCACATTTAGCGATATAGTTAACGACGCTATCGCCGTTAGCGATCTTCTTAACGACTTTAGCGGTACAAAAGTACCGCTAAATCGCTAAGAAAAGGTGCCACACAGCGATTAGATACTTACCCAGCGGGAGCGCCGACGAGAAAATAGGGTCCGGAACGATTCCAGCGACGAGCGAGATCACAGCAGGAAGCTCGTCGCTGGAAGCTGCCGCACTGTACAACATCGCTAACAGGATCGCTAAATAGTGACGTTTTTTAGCGATCCCGTTAGCGATATTGTTTAGTGTGGCATACCCTTAACTGTCCCTCAGAGTCAGCACAGCAGCGTTCTGTCCCTAACTGAGTTCACAGCACAGTGACGCTAAAATGGAGGCGGCGCCTTTTATAGTGCATTCTGACATCATTTCAGCAGCCAATCACAGCCATGCCATTAGTTAAGATGACCGTAGCATTACAGGATGTGCCCACACTTCATAAGATTCCTCATTGGCTGACTAAAATCACATTGCCTCTCAAAGAATTATGGGAACTTCCGATTCCGGTATACGATATATGAAAAATATCGGAACTAAGTATCGGAATTCCGATACAGCGAATATCGGCCGATACCCGATACTTGCGGTATCGGAATGCTCAACACTAGTTGCCAGAAATCTGAAAACAAATTAGAAAATACAAATTATTTCAGAAACGCAGCATTACATACCAGAACTCAGCTACGACTATTGGAGATACCAAACATA
>JARQOD010000007.1:25082984-25120991 GCA_033576555.1 Oophaga sylvatica
TGTGATAAAAACATCTGTCAAACACACATAAAAACCAGAGGGCAGCAGATCATGTGAAAATATAATATTTGTGTCATTCTCAAAACTTTTGGCCATGACTGTATATATATATATATATATATATATATATATTTATAGTTCATACTGTTCTACATAGCATAATAGCCGCTAAATCAATTGCTGGCTTCTGTAAAATCATTAAAGAACCCGACTTGATATGACACATGGTTTACAAAGATTTTTTAATTAATTTGTGTGTGTGTGTGTCTTTTTTAACCCTTTATTACTATAGGATTAATAATGGATAGTTGTCTAATTGACACCTCTCCATTATTAACCCAGATTAATGTCACCTTTCAATAGCAAGGTGACATTAACCCATTATTAACCCATGAGCCACCGCTAAAGGCAATGAGAATAGAGAGGCTAAGTGCCAGAAACGGCACATCTAATAATAGATGTGCCTTTTCTGGGGTGGCTGGGGCCAGATGTTTGTAGCCAGTGGGGGCCCAAAAACAATGATCCCTCTCTAGGCTATGAATATCTGTCCTCAGTCACTGGCTTTCCCTCCTGTCAGAGAAAAGCCCATGCATTTTTTTTTCAATAAATTGACACGTTAATTTAACACCTACATGTCCCAAATGTTGCACACATACACTAACTTAATTAATAGTCAAAAACATATATCAAACTAAATGAAATGAAATGGTTTACTTTATGTAAACCATGTGTCATTTCATGTCAGGTTCTGTAATGATTTTACAGAAGCCGGCAATTGATTTAGCGGCTATTATGATATGTAGAACTGTATGAACTATAAATATATATACAGTACAGACCAAAAGTTTAGACACACCTCATTCAATGATTTTTCTGTATTTTCATGACTGTGAAAATTGTAGAATCGCACTGAAGGCATCAAAACTATGAATTAACACATGTGGAATTATACATTACACTTTACAAAAAAAGTGTGAAACAACTGAAAATATGTCTTATATTCTAGGTTCTTCAAAGTAGCCACCTTTTGCTTTGATTACTGCTTTGCATGCAGAAAAGGTGAATGGATGGACTCTACATTCCCACCGTGAAGCAGGGAGGGGGAGGTGTGATGGTGTGGGGGTGCTTTGCTGGTGACACTGTTGGGGATTTATTCAAAATTGAAGGCATACTAATCCAGCATGGCTACCACAGCATCTTGCAGCAGCATGCTATTCCATCCGGTTTGCGTTTAGTTTTACCATCATTTATTTTTCAACAGGGCAATGACCCCAAACACACCTCCAGGCTGTGTAAGGGCTATTTGACCAAGAAGGAGAGTGATGGGGTGCTACGCCAGATGACCTGGCCTCCACAGTCACCAGACCTGAACCCAATCGAGATGGTTTGGGGTGAGCTGGACCGCTCACCGCTTCAATTTTGAATAAATCCCGAACAGTGTCACCTGCAAAGCACCCCCACACCATCACACCACTTCCTCCATGCTTCACGGTGGGAACTAGGCATGTAGAGTCCATCCGTTCACCTTTTCTGCACGCAAAGCAGTAATCAAAGCAAAAGGTGGCTACTTTGAAGAACCTAGAATATAAGACATGTTTTCAGTTGTTTCACACTTTTTTGTAAAGTGTAATGTATAATTCCACATGTGTTAATTCATAGTTTGATGCCTTCAGTGTGATTCTACAATTTTCATAGTCATGGAAATACAGAAGAATCTTTGAGTGAGAAGGTGTGTCCAAACTTTTGGTCTGAACTGTATATGTATCAATGACATGTATATATATATATATATTATATATATATATGTATATGTATTCTATGTGTATATATGTACATGTCAGTGTGATTTTACTGTACAGCCCACTGAACTGCCGGCTTTTAAAAAACGGATCAGTCGAAAACCGGAAGAAACGGATGAAAAAACTGGTGCGACGGATCCGTTGAAAAAACTGATCAGTAGCATTGGTTTTTCACAATCTGCAACGGATCCGTCAATCTGTCGAAATGACGGATTGTGACTGATGGCAAAAAGTTGATGTGTGAAAGAGGCCTAAGTGATGAAAAAGAATTTTGAAATTTGTATGAAAAAGAGTTTTTGCATTTGTTGCCATTTTCCAAATACTTGTAGAGTTTTAAATTTTTTGGAATCCAGGGCTGGGTGAGGGCTTATTTTTGTTCCCTGAGCTGACGTTTTTACTGATACCATTTTGGAGTAGATACGATGTTTTGATCGCCTCTTATTGCATTTTATTACATTGGCTTAATGTTGCGGCGGCTGAAAAATGTAATTCTGATGTTTCAATTTTTTTTCTTGTTGCCCTGTTTGCCTATCTAATTTATTTATTTTTGAACGCAGCTATGCCGAATATTTGTATTTTTTTAAATATTTCTTTTTTAATGAGGCAAAAGAAGAGTGATTTGAACTTTTGTGTTGTTTTTTTTTTTTTAAACTTTTTTTTCCACTATTTACTTTATTTAATAGTCCCCTTAGAACTTGAAGCTGCAATCATCCAATTGCCTGTGCCATACGTAGCAGTGCTTCAGCCCTGCTATATATAGCTAAAATTACAATCTCATATGAACGTCGGCCACATCCAAGTGCTTTTGACTGACAGCAACTACTGTTTTGTACAGTAATTGCTGATATTTGGGCCTATGGGAGTTCTACGGATTCTCACATAGTTCAAAATGGCTAAGAAACATGAAAGTGTGAGCTTCCAGGAACCTGTGGTTTCCCTGCACCCTTTGTTATCGTTTCTGATGAGGGTTTGGGCCTCTTCATACATGTTTTTTGGCATTCTACATGTCGAGGCTTGGACACCCAAAGGCGCCCTGCAATACACGAAGCCGGCCAATAAAAGACCAGTAGCTGATGTTGGCGTGCACGTGACTTCGCAGTGATGTTATGCGCTCCCGTCACTTGCTTGCTGAAGTCACCTGGCGGCTTCAAAAGAGAACGCTGTGCAGTGGGGGAGCATAGGGAAGGTGAATAGAATTGTTTATTTTTTTATGCATTAAAGAACAGTGGCAGAATGGGGGACATATACACCAGGATGGGGAACGTATATTGAAGGATAGGCTTAGAATAGGAAAGTTATATACTAGAATGGACCCAGGACAGGCAACATATATACCAGGCTGGGGACCATATATACCAGGATGTGCCACATATTGTCACGATCCATTTATGGATCTTTGGCAGATCTGGCTTTTTCATATTAAAACTTTTTTTCTTTCAGGCCATTGGGGTTCATGTCTGTTTTTCCCCTCCCGCTGGCCTGCTGGTGTACTGCAGTGTTGCTGTCTCAGCTGATGTAGATGGTGACAACTCCTAGCATACTTTATAGAGTCACCTGGTGCATCAGCTGACTGTTGGTTATACAGGTTCTTTTGGAGACCAACCGAGCTGGAGTCAGGAGCTTTCTGGTGTAGTGGTGCTGCAGCTGAATTCTGTTGATCTGGTGCCTTATTCTGCTGTGCGGTGCATTGCAGCTGAGAAAGCAAAGTGTTATTTTTGTTCCCCATTCCCTGTGGTGTCTGTCTTTTCTTTTCTTTTGTAGTATTGGTGCAGTTTACTTTATTCCATGTCTCACCTCCTGGGGTGGTGGTTGGTGGTTTAGCTCTGGGCTAAACAGGAGATAGGGACAGGTCGGTGACTTGGGTCTCCCTACCTTCAAGGGTATCCCCAAGTTAAGGAAAGACAGGGCACCCCTTAGCCTGAGAGGCAGTTCAGGGACCCAGGTTCCTCATCCCCTGTTTTCCCACTACTGCCCCGTGACATATATATACCAAGCTGGGGAACATAATGTGAGACAGTGAAGGGGTGCGTACTGGACGGGGTGTATAACTCGCCCAGGTTTCCTAGCTGGGTGGCATAAGGAATATGTACGACGTTCATTCCACTCCCCATCCAGTACAGGCTTGCAGCTCAACCCTGAGTACACACAACTGCCTAATTAAGCAGCCACAAATAGGTGATAGAGTAACACAGACAGTGCTCTCAGTCTGAATCTGGCTTCAGACGCTGCTGGAGTCTCCTGGAAGCCAAGCTCTGGTAATTATAAATCTGTGTTGTTGTGGCCAGGCTGTTAGAGTCTAGACCACGATAGTGAGGGAACTAACTGTGTCTAGTTAGCAGCCTGCCAGGCTTAGGATTTTGTTTTATGGTTTTGTTTTATGTTTTGTTGCTGTGGACATTAATAAAAGCTGGTGGACGCCAGTTTGCACCAGTGCTGTCGGTGATTGGACTCTTTATGCCACTCCGTCTACCCGAGATGGCGATCCCAGAGCTATATACCCCTGAACTGGTTACAATTGGTGCTCGAATGCGGGCAGCACAGTGGCTAAAAAATAGCAGCAAAGAAACGTTTGTCCAAAGCAGCCTTAAAGAGACAGTAGCCCTAATAGTGTCTGCACAGCAAAGCTGAACTGGCTGTGGTAAAGACTGTGGAGTGTGCATGTCCTGGGTAAAGGCTGCCATTGCTGGAACAGACAAGTCTGACAGTATGGAGGAGTTGCTCAAACATATGGCGAGAGCTAGTGTGCAACAGCAGGAGACTAATCGACTATTAATGGAGCAGGTTGCAGCACTACGCCAGGCTCTCAGCACTTCGTTCCAGAGTGATGACGCAAGGTCACCTGCAGTAAAGAAGGCGGTAAAACAGACTCTGCAAAAGATGACGCCTCATGATGATGTGGAGGCTTATTTAGCCATATTTGAAAGACTGGCAGAGAAGGAGAATCTGCCACCATCCGAATGGGCCATGGTGGTCGCACACTATCTGACTGGGGAACCTCAAAAGGCCTATTTTGACCTTAACGAGCAGGACAGCAGAGACTATGCCAAGTTGAAAGCGGAGATTCTTGCCCGCCTGGGTGTTACGATTGCAGTCCGTGCCAGGAGAGTCCATAACTGGAGATACAGTGGGGACAAGCCTGCTCACTCACAAATGTATGATCTAATCTATTTAGTAAAGAAGTGGCTGGAGCCTGACGTCAGCAACCCTGCCCAAATCGTCGAAAAGGTAGTGATGGACCGGTACATCTGGGCCCTTCCTCCTGAGGTGCAGCTCTGGGTCAGACAGGGAGACCCCAAAGACGCCAATCAACTGGTCAGCCTGATAGAGAGGTACTCCGCCACCAAAGACTACCTCCGTGACCAGCCGTCCGAGCGGTCATCATTTCAGAGTACCCAGCCTCCGACATCTCCCGGTAAGAGAGTTCCAGCTGTTGGGCCAAGGGGGGCTGCTGATAGACGGGCTCAGGCCCGAGGGGACATGTGTGAGGCAAGGGCCGATGCTTCCCTGTCGGGAGTCCTCAGGCCTAGAAAGGTCTCCCCATCTGAACCACCAGACCTGAGACAGTGTTGTAGATGCCGTGAACGGGGTCATATTTCAGCCAACCGTCCACTAGTGGGGGAACCTATGGACTGTGATGCTGGAAGGTCTCTCTCTACCCTCGCGGAACCCATGTGCGTGGCCACCCCAACAGAGGAGAATGGACCACAGGTGTCACCGGTGGTTATAAATGGCTGCCCCGTACAAGCCCTCCTAGACTCAGGGAGTCGAGTGACTCTGATACATGCCAGCCTGGCTGATTGGGACTTCATCCCCGATAAGCACCTGAGCGTGGTGTGCATCCATGGAGACACCAAAGTCTACCCGGTAACTTCCGTGGACTTCGTCACAAAACTCGGGGAGATCTCATATGAAGTGGGGGTAGTGAAAAACCTGATGCACCCCATCATATTGGGTCGTGACTTTCCCCTGTTTTGGGATCTTTGGGGAAAAAATGGTTCTACCGGACAGTGTGATGAAGCCCCTACTGAGGTTGCGCGGTCCATAGGGGCGGAACACAATGCTAGTGTGTTGTTGAACGTAGGGGATGATAATGATAATGATAATGATGATGATAATGATAATGATGATGATAATGATGAATTTCCATTTCAAGTGATGTTGGGGGAGGGGGATAATGGTTCTCTGGAACAGAATGTCCCTGACCTACCTGTGTCCCGTGGCAATTTTGGGAGTGAGCAATTGCGAGACCCCACTCATAAACATGCCAGGGAAAATATAACTGTTCTGAATGAGATCCCACAAGAGCCGGCTCTGATGAAAGATTTCCCCATTTTGCCATGAACAATGACCTGCTATATAGGGTCACTAAGGTAAAGGGAGAGCCCGTGAGTCAGCTCCTGGTACCTAAGCCATATAGAAGTATGGTGCTAAGTTTGTCACATAACCACATGCTTGGTGGGCACCTGGGGATGGACAAGACCCAGGAAAGAATCCTCCAGAGGTTTTTCTGGCCAGGGGTTTATCGAAATGTGGAGGATTATTGCAAAACCTGCCCCACGTGTCAGATAAATGCTCTGGTTTCTCACTTCCGCAGTCCATTAGTCCCGCTGCCGGTTATAGAGATACCATTTGAAAGGGTAGCGATGGACTTGGTAGGTCCTATTGTGAAATCAGCCAGGGGGCACCAATACATACTAGTGGTACTTGATTATGCAACCCGGTACCCCGAGGCTGTCCCTTTAAGAAATATGGCGTCCAAAATATTGCACGGGAACTTTTTCATATGTTTTCCAGGACAGGAATCCCTAAAGAGATCCTCACGGACCAAGGCACACCTTTTATGTCCAAGGTGATGAAGGAGCTGTGTAAGTTGCTTAAAATCTCGCACATTCGAACATCCGTGTATCACCCACAGACGGATGGGCTGGTTGAACGTTTTAATAAAACGTTAAAACATATGTTAAAGAAAGCAGTGGAGAAAGATGGTCGGGATTGGGACTACCTGTTACCCTACCTAATGTTTTCGGTCAGAGAGGTGCCCCAAGCCTATACGGGGTTTTCTCCCTTTGAGTTGGTATATAGTCGGCACCCGCGGGCTTGCTAGACATAGCCAAGGAAGTATGGGAGACCGAGGCCACCCCATACAAGAGTGTTATAGAGCATATTGCCCAGATGCAAGACAGAATTGCTAAGATTATGCCATTGGTTAAGGATCATCTGCAGAGAGCCCAAGAAGCTCAAAGCAGGATATATAATCGGTCAGCAAAAATTAGGACTTTCAACCCCGGGGATCGAGTCATAATCCTAATTCCCACGGTGGAAAGTAAGTTTTTGGCCAAGTGGCATGGCCCATACGAGATAGTACAGAAAGTGAGCGAGGTCACCTACAAAGTACAGTCATGGCCAAAAGTTTTGAGAATGACACAAATATTATATTTTCACATGATCTGCTGCCCTCTGGTTTTTATGTGTGTTTGACAGATGTTTTTATCACAGACAGAAATATAATAATTGCAAACATATGAGTAACAAAAGCTTATATTGACAGTTAGAATGAGTTAATGCAGCAAGTCAATATTTGCAGTGTTGACCCTTCTTCTTCAGGACCTCTGCAATTCTCCCTGGCATACTCTCAATCAACTTCTGGACCAAATCCTGACTGATAGCAGTCCATTCTTGCACAATCAATGCTTTCATTTTGTCAGAATTTTTAGGTTTTTGTTTGTCCACCCGTCTCTTGATGATTGACCACAAGTTCTCAATGGGATTAAGATCTGGGGAGTTTCCAGGCCATGGACCCAAAATCTCTATGTTTTGTTCCCTGAGCCATTTAGTTATCACCTTTGCTTTATGGCAAGGTGCTCCATCATGCTGGAAAAGGCATTGTTGATCACCAAACTACTCTTGGAGGGTTGGGAGAAGTTGCTCTTGGAGGACATTCTGGTACCATTCTTTATTCATGGCTGTGTTTTTAGGCAAGACTGTGAGAGAGCTGATTCCCTTGGCTGAGAAGCAACCCCACATATGAATGGTTTCAGGATGCTTAACAGTTGGCATGAGACAAGACTGGTGGTAGCGCTCACCTTGTCTTCTCCGAATGAGGTGTTTTCCTGATGTCCCAAACAATCGAAAAGGGGATTCATTAGAGAAAATAACTTTACCCCAGTCCTCAGCAGTCCACTGCCTGTACCTTTTGTAGAATATCAGTCTGTCCATGATGTTTTTTCTGGAGAGAAGTGGCTTCTTTGCTGCCCTCCTTGAGACCAGGCCTTGCTCCAAGAGTCTCCGCCTCACAGTGCGTGCAGATGCACTCACACCTGCCTGCTGCCATTCCTGAGCAAGCTCTGCACTGCTGGTAGCCCGATCCCGCAGCTGAAACACTTTTAAGAGACGGTCCTGGCGCTTGCTGGTCTTTCTTGGGCGCCCTGAAGCCTTTTTGGCAACAATGGAACCTCTCTCCTTGAAGTTCTTGATGATGCGATAGATTGTTGACTGAGGTGCAATCTTTCTAGCTGCGATACACTTCACTGTTAGGCCATTTTTGTGCATTGCAATGATGACTGCACATGTTTTTTTTTAGAGATAACCATGGTTAACAGAAGAGAAACAATGATGCCAAGCACCAGCCTCCTTTTAAAGTGTCCAGTGGTGTCATTACTTAATCATGACAGAATGATCTCCAGCCATGTCCTCATCAACACCCACACCTGTGTTAATGGAGCAATCACTGAAAAGACATTAGCTGGTCCTTTTAAGGCAGGGCTGCAATAATGTTGAAATGTGTTTTTGGGGATAAAGTTCATTTTCTTGCCAAATATTGACTTTGCAAGTAATTGCTGTTAAGCTGATCACTCTTTATAACATTCTGGAGTATATGCAAATTGCCATTAGAAAAAGTGAAGCAGTAGACTTTGTAAAAATTAATATTTGTGTCATTCTCAAAACTTTTGACCATGACTGTACACCAACCGGGTTCGGAAGCCCTACCAGGTCTATCATATCAACCTGATCAAGCCCTGGAGGGACAGAGAGTCATTATTGGCCTCGGGTGAAATAGAGAAAGGGTTAAAACCACCTCTACCTCCTGTGATAATTGGTGAGACATTGTCCGTACACCAAAAACAGGAAGTACGGGAGTTTCTGCAGAAAAATCAGCAGAGGTTTTCAGACTTGCCCGGCCGGACTTCTCTCGTGAAGCACCATATCGAGACAGAGCCCGGTACTAAGGTCAAGCTGAAGCCATACAGGATACCGGAAGCCAGCAGAGATATGGTCTCTACTGAGATCAAACGGATGCTAGCCCTCGGCGTCATTGAGGAGGCCCAAAGCGAGTGGTGTAGCCCTATTGTCCTGATCCCAAAACCTAATGGAACCTGGAGGTTTTGCAATGACTTTAGAAAGTTGAACGACGTGTCAAAGTTTGACGCATACCCGATGCCACGGGTAGACGAGCTAATCGAGAGGTTAGGGGGTGCCCGTTATATTACAACCCTCGATCTGACAAAAGGGTACTGGCAGATACCCCTGTCTGATGAGGAAAAAGAAAAAACGGCCTTTGCAACCCTGATGGCTTGTTTCAGTATCTTGTGATGCAATTCGGGTTGCATGGAGCCCCGGCTACCTTTCAGAGGCTTATGGACCTGATCCTGCGCCCGCATCAAGCCTATGCGGCTGCCTACCTGGATGATGTGGTAATTTTCAGTTCCGATTGGAAGAGCCACCTCGCTAAGGTGCAGGCCGTCTTAGACTCGATAGGCGGAGCTGGGCTGAACATAAACCCAGAGAAATGTGCCATTGGCCTAGAAGAGGTCAAGTACCTGGGCTACGTCATTGGCAGGGGGTTGATTAAGCCACAAGACAATAAGGTAGAGGCGATTCAGAACTAGCCTACACCCCTCACAAAACGACAGATCAAAGCGTTTCTGGGCATCACTGGGTACTATCGGAGATTTGTACAAAATTTTGCCTCCATTGCTGCCCCGTAGACCGACCTGACAAAGGGTGGGAAGTCAAAAATGGTAGTTTGGAATCCGGAGGCAGAAAAAGCATTTCAGTCTTTGAAAAAGGCTTTATGTCAAAGCCTAGTTCTGGTCACCCCTAATTTCAGCGAGGAGTTTCTTGTTCAAACTGATGCCTCTAATGTGGGGTTAGGGGCGGTTTTGTCGCAGGTCGTGAAGGGTGAAGAGCACCAGGTCATGTATCTGAGTCGGAAACTCACATCGGTTGAACAAAATTATGCCATTCTGGAGCGAGAGTGCCTCGCAATCAAATGGGCACTGGACTTGCTACGTTATTACCTCTTGGACAGGAAATTTAAATTACAGTCAGACCATGCTCTTCTGGCATGGATGCAGCAGAATAAGGAAAGGAATGCCAGGGTGACAAGGTGGTTCCTTTCGCTTCAAGAATTCAATTTCTCGGTAGAGCATAGGCCTGGGAGGTTACAGGGTAATGCCGATGCCTTGTCCAGAGTTCACTGTCTCTTTGGAGTTGTTGACCAGCCCTCCAGTCTGGAGAAGAGGGGGGGGATATGTGAGACAGTGAAGGGGTGCGTACTGGACGGGGTGTATATCTCGCCCAGGTTTCTTAGCTGGGTGGCATAAGGAATATGTACGACGTTCACTCCACTCCCCATCCAGTACAGGCTTGCAGCTCAACCCTGAGTACACACAGCTGCCTAAGTAAGCAGCCAGAAATAGGTGGTAGAGTTACACAGACAGTGTTCTCAGTCTGAATCTGGCTTCAGACGCTGCTGGAGTCTCCTGGAAGCCAAGCTCTGGTAATTATAAATCTGTGTTGTTGTGGCCAGGCTGTTAGAGTCTAGATCCCAGAGCTATATACCCCCTGAACTGGTTACAATATATACCAAGATAGGCCCACAATGGTGAACATATATACCAGGATGGGCCCGGGATGGGGAACATACAGCTCTGGCAAAAATTAAGAGACCACTACATCAAAACCCTGTCATGTGCATCGCATTCTCTAGACCTGAACCCCATTGAAAACCTCTGGAATGTGATCAAGAGGATGATGGATAGTCACAAGCCATCAAACAAAGAAACTGCTTAAATTTTTGCGCCAGAAGCAGTGTGAAAGATTGGTGGCAAGCATGCCAAGAAGCATGAAAGCTGTTTTTAAAAATCATGGTTATTCCACAAAATATTGATTTCAGAACTCTTCCTAAAACATTAGTATTGTTACAAAATGAGTATGAACTTGTTTTCTTTGCATTATTTGAGGTCTGAAAGCACTGGGTTTTTTAAAATGTTTTACCATTTTTCTTTGTCAGAAAAAAATACAAAATTTGTTCTTA
Organism: Oophaga sylvatica; assembly: GCA_033576555.1. Taxonomy (NCBI): domain Eukaryota; kingdom Metazoa; phylum Chordata; class Amphibia; order Anura; family Dendrobatidae; genus Oophaga; species Oophaga sylvatica. Next base: position 25,094,100 of record JARQOD010000007.1, read on the forward strand.
GGAAATTTGGTGACATGTTGTCAGAAGTTTATAAACTAAAAGAACAATTTACATTTTGCTAAAAAAATATACCTGTAAAGAGAAAAATCAGACAAACTGAACATTTGAAAGTGGTCTCTTAATTTTTGCCAGAGCTGTATATACCAGGATGGATCCAGGATAGGGAACATATATACCAGAAAGTGGCCCAAGATGGGGGGCACATATACCAGGATGGAAAACATATATTGTATATCAGGATGGGGCCAGGATTAGGAACATATATATCAGGATGGAGGACTAGGATGGACCCAGGATGGGGGGACATATATACTAGGATGGACCAAGTAAAGGTTACATATATATTTCAGGAAGAGTGTTCATATATTCCAGGATAGGGCCAGGATGAGGGACATATATACTAGAATGGGGGACATATGTGCTTTGATGGACCCAGGGGGACCCAGGTCCAAATTTTGCATCGGGAGTCCTTTAAACTCTAGTTATGCCACTGCCTTCTGATGAGAATAACAGCTGGGTGGCCAACAATAATGTTATGTGCCATACTGTTATCTGAGACATTGCTTCTAAAACTACCTTGCATGAAACTGAATGCTGAGCTGTTGTATGCCTTACATACACCATCAATATCAAAATATTTGACCTTTAAAAGGCTATTCTCATCTCATACATTGATGGTATAGCCACAAGATAGGCCAGAAATGTAAAGTATAGTAAACGTGGTCACACATCTATTTATTTACTCACTTATATAAGCGCCATTAATTTCTGCAGCATTTTACAGACAACATCACTCATTCGGGCTCACATAAACGGTGAACCCGGAGGAATCCGACGCAAACTCAAGGAGACATATAAACTCCTTGCAGATTTACTTGGTGGGATTTGAACACAGGACCACAGTGCTGCAAAGCAACAGTGCTAACCACTAAGCCACCATTCTTCCCTGTATATAGTAAAATGCTAACCACTGAGCCACCGGGCTGCCTTATATGTAGTACATTGCTAACCATTGAGTCACCGGGCTGCCCTATGTATTGTACAGTCCTAACCACTGAGTCACTGTGCTGCTCTATGTATATTACAGTGCTTACAATTAACCGTCCTGCCCTATTTATAGAACAGTGATAACCACTGGGCCACCGTGCTGCCCTATATATAGTACAGTGCTAACCTCTGAGCCACCATGTTGCCTTATATGTAGTACAATGCTAACTATTGAGTCACCATGCTGCCCTACACATAGTACTGTGCTATGCCTTTATATATAAAGGCCTTTGCTGGCCTTTATGTAGTACAGTGCTAACCACTTAGCCACTGTGCTGCCCTATATATAATACATTGCTAACCACTGAATCATCGTGCTGCCATCTATCTCAAAAAACGATATAACAGGCCAAATTAACCCCTGTCCAGATTAAATCTGGGTATAGTTTGGCCCAGGCCAGAGTATATCCCTGGGAATAAACTGTCCTTGGCCAAACTATACCCCTCCAGGCTACAATATACCCCTCTATTTTATAACCCTTGTAAATGAGATAGATTTTAGATGCCATTTTTTAATAACTTAAAACTGACTTAGGCCAGTCTCACACGTCCAGATATTTCCAGTACGTGAATAAAAGGTCCAGGAGCTATCCGTGTCCGTGTGTCCGGGTGTGCACGTAGGCCATCCGTGTGTCATCCGTGTGCTGTCCGTGTGTCCGTGTTTCTCGTCCGTGTGCTGTCCGTGTGAATACGTTTCACACACAAAGGTTTTGAGGTCCATATGAGGGGTTAAGGCATTAATTAATGGCTTGGAACTTGCAAAGGTAGTGATCCATTAGTGATTATGTGTTAAAACAGTTCCTAAAATGTTTTGGACAATGACATATCATCTTTGGGGTGTGTGTTAGGACTCCTTTGGTGTCACAAATATGTCTAGTGACAATGAGGCGTTGATGTGGTTAACATGGCTTGTGTCACGTCGCTTTGGGGTTCGCCACCATTTGCTTGATGAGGAACCACGGCTGCAAAAAGAGGCTATGGGTTCACCCTCTACTCTTGCTGTGTGGGGCATATGGTCATTTTACAAAATTGTACAATGAACTTCCCAGATACCCGGTGAAGTTTGTTGCTTTTTGTCGTCTTTCCATTCCCGGCTTTGACAACATACTTCATGTTTTGTGGCCATACCTTCTCGGACAAGACACCTGCATGTGACTAAGCATTTCTCCAGAGGATCATTTGCTAGTAACCTTGAGGTAATTTTTTGCAAAACATGATATTGTGACCAATAACGTGCAAACCATCGTTGTGGGTTAAGTGCTTAAATTTCTAGTGAGTAATGTTCCAGTTCCCTAGGTTATACAATGACCATAATCGTAACTGCAAAACATTCTTTGTTAACCATTGGCATAGGAATAAAGCCAAACATACAGTTTGGATATGTATTCTTAATAACAATCAAATAGTAGGGCCCACAACAAAACTATTAATATGGCCACTTTGTGAAATGTACATTATAAGTGATACCTGTGTGTTGCATTAATGGGTGTGGGTTATTTTGGACAAAACATATATTTTATGGTGATGTGTGCTGTATTACCTTCACTATGTAAAAATTGTTTGATTTATCAACATAATCCACAATTGATGAATTGGTGAATGTCACACATCCAAACTATGGTTTTTGTTAACAGATTCCTGGCTACTGGCCACTCATATTCTTCACTTCATTTTGAGTTCCTCCTTGGCACATCAACCATATCTGGGATTGTGCGCTCAACCTGTGATCTGATTTGGGACAAGCTAAAGAGCCGCCTCATGCCTCAGCCAACCACACAAGACTGGTTGAGGATTGCCCAGGGTTTCATGGAAGCCACTGAGTTCCCAAACTGCATTGATGCCCTGGATGGTAAACACATTCGTGTCAAGAAGTCGCCAAACTCTAGTTCTCATTTTTTTAATTACAAATTTTTTTTTCCGTTGTGCTGCTGGCTGTAGCTGACAGCAACTACTGTTTTGTTCTTGCTGACATTGGGCATATGGGAGTGCTTCTGCTGCTCGCATCTTTAGAGCTTCCAGATTAGCTAGGCGACTTGCTTACACTAATTTAATTCTGCCACAACCATGTGTGCTTCCTGGTGCGTTAGGCCAACCTGCACCATTTATCATGGTTGCCGATGAGGGTTTTGCGCTCTCAAGGCATGTTCTTCGACCATTTCCACGTCGAGGTTTGGACAACTGGAGGAGAATTTTTAACACTCGACTGCTGAAAGCCCGTCGCTTTGGAATCTTGACTTGAAGATGGCGTATTTTTGAAACTCAAATCCAAATGCATCCAGAAAATGTTCAGGTAGTCATAATTCTGCCGACAACAAGAACCATCCTTGGATGATGTTGATGATTGGAGAGTGGTTAATGTGGCATTACCAGAGGAAAGACAGCATGCTTCCCGAGTAGCTCACTCTCCACTTCTAGTCAGGAATATTTTTGCAGATTATTTTTTGACACCAGAGGGTAGTGTGCCATGGCAAATGGAGGAGGCCAACTAATGTTACACTTAAATATGTATTCTGCCCAAAAGTGTAATTTTTTTATACAATTTTTTTTGGCCTTTTATCACAAATTGGTTAGGGACTCACAAGGCAATGAGGATTCTTGATGTGGGTTGCGAGCTTAAATTTGATGTGGGTAACTGATACATGGCCATCTCAAAGCCTCATTGCTGCCCATAACAAATAACTCATTATAATGTGTTTTACTGTAGGTGTGATAAATATGCCATGTATTAAAGTATGTATTTTGTCTGATAATTGTAGACTAACACCAAATACCAAAGACCCCCCTCATTGACTGTGTTCTGGAAGGAGAGTGGGTCACCTTGCGATCATGTTGTTCAGACATACGGACCTTGAAGTGTCTAATTTCACTGCCATTTTACCACGGTCAATAGTTCAATGCAGTTGAGGCTGTGAAGGGGGGGTGCAGCTTCAGTAACCTCACTGCTAGTCAATGAAGCTGTGTGCGCCACCACCATCCCCTCCTTTCCCATTAATTTTCATCCAGGACTGATTAATATTACCACCATCCTGGTTGTAAATTGTGTATAGGCCAGATATGGATTACTTTGTGGGACATAAAGGTGGACAAGTATGATATATTGCTTATTTGTTTAGGAATTTTTTTCTTTTGGTCATATCAATTACTTATTGTAAAAATTACATAGACTTTGACAAATAAACAAGACATATTAACACTTTACCAATGTGTTTTTTTTTCTTACAAGACATGTATTCATCCGAGGATGTAGCAAAACTTACTACTTATTTAGGTTAGTCATAAATCCACAAAGTCACCATGACTGGAGAAAGATTCATCCGTGGTATTTTCTGCACTTACACGTTCAGGGCTGGAGGACTGTGTGGCCATTTGTACTGTAGGCATTGTGAGCTGGCGTGTGGTTGTTTGAGTAGGTTGATTTTGCAAATCTGATGCTGTAACAGATGTAAATGGGGGATAAGGTTGTGTTTTGTAAGACTCATCCAAAAATGTTTGGGAAGCACTTTGTGGCTGAGGAAAAGTAGGTCGCGAGTCAACAATCTGGCTCAGATATGATTGCGAACTCCTATAGGTATCACCTCTTGGCATACGGTTGTGTGAACCACAGGTGTCTGGTGCCTTGATGGCAGATTGTAGGGCTGTGGCATAGCAAAATTACCACCACTACTATCACCCACAGACATGCTGGAGGACATTGTTTCAGAATGTTGGCTGTAGGTGGTGCTTGGATCAGACATTTGCCAATGTTGCTGGCTACTGGCACGGGCATGAGGCACTGAGGCTGTATAAGACATTTGCCCATATTGCTGGCTACTGGCATGGGCATGAGGCACTGAGGCTGGATCAGACATTTGCCAATATTGCTGGCTACTGGCATGGGCATGAGGCACTGAGGCTGGATCAGACATTTGCCCATATTGCTGGCTACTGGCATGGGCATGAGGTAGTGAGGCTGCATCAGACATTTGCCCATATTGCTGGCTACTGGCATGGGCATGAGGCACTGAGACTGCATCAGACATTTGCCCATATTGCTGGCTACTGGCATGGGCATGAGGTAGTGAGGCTGGATCAGACATTTGCCCATATTGCTGGCCACTGGCATGGGCATGAGGTAGTGAGGCTGCATCAGACATTTGCCCATATTGCTGGCTACTGGCATGGGCATGAGGTAGTGAGGCTGCATCAGACATTTGCCCATATTGCTGGCTACTGGCACGGGCATGAGGCACTGATGCTGCATCAGACATTTGCCCATATTGCTGGCTACTGGCATGGGCATGAGGCACTGAGGCTGGATCAGACATTTGCCCATATTGCTGGCTACTGGCATGGGCATGAGGTAGTGAGGCTGCATCAGACATTTGCCCATATTGCTGGCTACTGGCACGGGTATGAGGCACTGAGGCTGGATCAGACATTTGCCCATATTGCTGGTGTGATCGCTGAACCAGCATTTTTTCTTAGAGCTAGCATTTTTCTAAAGTTCAGAGGCCTTGTTCTCTTTTTAACCGACAGGCTGACGTGTACCAGGAGACAAGATAAGATGTTCCTCATTTTAGTCAATACAATACACACACCCCCCCGCCTGAGAAGAGACGCTCTGTGCCAGGAGCTAAACAGGGCCAAAAGGCAAGAATAGAGTTTTTAAAGTGAAACTAGCATTTTATGTTTATGTTATATTAACTGCCATATATGGTAATTCCGCTTCCTGCTTCAGGGGTGTATATAAATCCCTTTGTTAGCAATAAACCACAGAGCTTATTGACGCATCCTTTGGTCTGTGTCTTATTCTCTCTGGTACCACATTCTGAGGAGGAAAGGGTTAACGAGATAACAGCGACGACAACTGGCGCCCGACCAGGGGCCTGAGTTATTTTATTCTGAGGAAGCCCGACCGGTCCGGAAGACGTGGGATGAGCAGAGGTCTCTGTTGGTGATATACACAGCGCTGGGGTAAGAATACTTATTATATTCTACCTAAAATCTTTATCACTGTATAGTGGACTCCCTCTTCCCCGAGCGGTCGGCTTTCCAGGTAAATCACAGGTATTCCTGGCTCAGGTCCCTTTGAACCAGTAGACCTTCAGATTAATTGTCAGTCCTGCCTTTCCTCCTTTGAATAATGACAGTATGGATCCAATGATTGTGTTGTGGTTTTGTCTTGGTGTTGGTGTGATTGGATTGTTTATTTGGTTGGCATACAAATCTTGGAAAGCGAGCAGTGGAATGGTTCAGAAACCTTTGTGGCCCATTGTCTTGGTGACAGAGTCTTGGTGACAAACTTGTCTTGGTGACAAGAGAATCTCTTCTAGGTGAGGAGATACAAAAATGGGGAACCAAAACACCAAGGAAGGTGTTGCTGCTAAAGATTTAGTTGTGCGCAGAGATTATGTAAAGCAGGCATGAATGAAAACGGAGAATTGAACAGTGATAAATGGAAAAGGTTCTTTAACTCACATCATGGATGGTTGAGAGACAAAGGACTGTTGAAAACAGTGAACCTGTGGATGAGTGCGTGTGATTACTTAGAAGAAAAGACTGAAGAATTAGGAGACGGACATTACGGACTGACAAAAACAGGGATGACTGATTTACCCTCCTGTCTGCCTCCCCCTCCTCCCGGACAGCAGAAATGTACAGACCATGGAGCCCTACAGAGCAGTTGGCTCTAATAAAGCAACTAGACAGGATTTGCAAGCGCTTATAAGAAGGGAAATTGGCAGATGAAGCTAGATACGATAGACTGATAGATGAGACATACAAGTGTTATGTTGGTAGGAACGGACCTGATAATGCAGAAGTCAATGACGCAGGGGTATGTTTACAGAAGCGTTGAAAAAAAAGCATGTAAAGATAGACAGGCAGAGAAGAAAGTTACACTAGTTCAGGGAAAGGAAGAAGAGCCAAAAGATTATTTCTGGGCTCTAAGAAAAACTTGGGTAGAAATGGGTTTTGTCCCAGAAAACAAGACTAGTGAGAGGGTTCTGGCAAGTGCATACATGAATGGGTTAAAAAAGGAAGTGACGGACAAGGTGAAAGTAAGTAGACCGGATTGGAGATCAGTAAAAGAGAGGATCTAGCCAGAATAGCACAAGGGGCACAACATGATTTAGCGCAGGCAAAGAGAGGAGCAAGGATACATGCTGTAGGTACTCGTCCTGCAAACCACAGGGAGAGGAGACGTGTGCCAGGAGATGGGCAGAAGTTGTGCCACGAGTGCAGGAAGCCAGGACATTTCAGGAGAGATTGCAGAAACTGGTAGCAAGGGGTGTTTTAGTTAAAACCTAGCCTCCACCTTCGGCATCTCTGCAGCTAGGTTCCTTATCAGTGGCCTTGACGGTAAAACTTCAACTTCAGCTTCCCCCTTCAACTACGAGATTTAACTCTCTATGTATTGGCTGGTACAATATATATATATACACTTTTGTTCCAGATATCTCAGGATGCTGCTTGGTTCACAGTTATTGATTTTGCCAATGTTATTTTTATAATATGTTGATGACTTACTGATTTGTGCCCCCTCCAGGAAACAGTGTCGCACTGCAACAATATTACTCATGTTGTTTTTGTACCAAGCTGGTTGTAAAGTGTCAAAGGATAATGTCACGCTGTATAGCAGATATATATATATATATATATATATATGCATGTGATGACAGTAATCTATATCAAAAGGGCAACATACTATATAACATGCGCATAGATATATGATAACATAGAATTACCTGACAGAATGTCCAGTGGGTCAATACGGAATCCGTTATACGCTGTCTCCGGCTAGAGGGTGACCGGGGTCTATGCTGACCCTAAACTGGGGTCCTAACTAATCCCTCTACCTGGAGGTACTGTTAAAGGTACAGAGGTCCAGGCCACCAGCGTAAACCCTGTCTCCTATCAATCCCTGCCAACTGTAATCTAGTCCTAAGAAGGACCCTGATTACCACCAAAGGGAATGAACAGGTAACGGTTAATGAACAGAAAGACATACAAGAAAGACAAGAAATAAAGTAAATAAAGTCTTACATACAACACTCACACACAGTAGGAACACCTAAGGTCTCAGAGATAAACTATAAGCTATAAGAGTAAAAACAACTAAGGAGCTCTTAGCTTAAGTATTCTCAGAACCGATCCAGTCTGCTAGACTACATGAATGCTTTCACCGGCATCTAACAAGCAGACTGGCAGGTATATGAAGGAATCTAATTAGAACATAATCAAAAGCAGCCGGGCGAGGCTGGACCTAGTCTTAGCAAAGAGCTAGGTAAAATTAACTCCCTCATTACCAAACACAAAGAAACAGCAACTCAGCTGTGAGAAGTCAGAGTGTGTAATCGCGACGATCCTCGTGGCGATACACCCATGACAGTACCCCCCCCTATACGAGGGGACTCCGGACCCTCAGGGCCAGGTCTGCCCGGTGTGAGTTGTGTGAAAGGTCCGAACCAATCGATCTGCGTTAACATCAGACGCAGGGACCCACGTCCTCTCCGCAGGACCATACCCCCTCCAATGAACCAAGTACTGAAGGGATCGGCGACTGAGACGTGAGTCAATGATTTTCGACCCATGAAATTCCACGTTATCATTGACCACCACTGAAGGAGGAGGTAGAGGTGACGGTATGACTGGTGCCACATACTTTTTAAGTAATGACTTGTGAAACACATTATGAATTTTAAACGTAGGAGGGAGGTCCAGACGAAATGCCACAGGATTAATTATGGAACTGATCCTGTACGGCCCGATGAATCTGGGACCCAACCTCCAGGAGGAAACTTTAAGTTTTATATTCCTGGTAGACAACCAAACCAGATCGTTCACCTTCAGATCTAGACCAGAAACTCTCCCCCTATCAGCCATCCGTTTGTAACGGTTCCCCGTAACCTTCAGTCTTAACCAATCTGGAACTATCAGTCTCCCTGGAAGTCCCCCAGGGGCGTCACCCTGAGCCCCCAATACCTCCCCCTCAAGCTCAGAGCATACAGCTGACACTACAACTCCCTCCTGAGGAATAGGAACCGGATCATCCGTCTTCCCGGCCCCTGGGAAAGTACGAGATAAGGCATCAGGAAGCAACTTTATTGAGCAGTCATATGCGCGATGAGGAGGTAACTCTTTACACCCCTCCTCTGAGAACATCTCCCCAAAGTCCTCCAGAAAAGGAGACAAAGTCCTAGGCACAACCGCACCGATGACCGTGCTCATGCAGTTATTCCTGCAAAATTCACCCCACTGGCTTATCTTTCCGGATTGCCAATCAATCACTGGGTTATGTTTAGCCAACCAAGGAAGTCCCAACACAATAGGAGTGGGTAGACCCTCCAACACATAACAAGACAATTGCTCTTTATGTATTGCCCCTACTCGAAGATCTATGTTATGAACAGCTTGTACCAAGCTACCTTGACCGAGAGGTCTAGAATCAATAGATACTATAGGGACCGGTTTGGCCAATACACTCAGTTGCATACCATGCACCTGGGCAAACCGAGCGTCCACCAGATTAGCCCCGGACCCACTATCAAGAAAAACAGAAATCCTCTCAGTTCTAGTACCAATCACCACCTCCGCAGGCACGAGAAACTGAGAGGGATTTGGGGACGAAATACACACTCCAAGGTTAACTCCTTTGCTCAAAGAGGTCCGGGATGGACACCCCCCAACAAAATGTCCCTCTCTCCCGCAAAAGAAACACCTTCTAGTACTTGCGGCGCACCGCCGATTCCCTCCTACAAAATGATGTCCCTCCCAACTGCATGGGTTCCTCAGAACAGACCAGGGGAACCTCAGTATAAGGGACTTAGTAGTAGGTGGAGTCATCACGGGGGCGGAGTTACCTCGCGTCTTCCCCGAATCGTCTATCAATGCGAATAGCGAGGGCCATAGCAGCCTCCAGTGATGGAGGAGAATCATACTGAGCCAACACATCTTTTAATTTGTCAGACAACCCTTGACAAAACTGGCTCCTAAGAGCTGGGTCATTCCACTGAGTATCTGTTGCCCATCTACGGAACTCAGAAGAATATTCCTCCGCTGGACGATTTCCTTGCCGTATTTTACGTAACCCTTGTTTCAGCAAGGGAGACTCGATCCGGATCATCATATACCAGACCCAGGGCAGTAAAAAATCGATCCACTGACTGGAGATCTGGGGAGCCTGGAGGAATAGAGAACGCCCAAGATTGAGGGTCCCCTTGTAAGAGCGAGATAACAATTCCCACCCTCTGCTCTTCACTCCCAGATGACCGAGGCCGCAGCCGAAAGTACAATTTACATGCCTCCCGGAAAGTAAAAAATTTGTCCCGCCCACCAGTGAACCTGTCCGGGAGAGCAACCTTAGGTTCAGATCTGGTTTGCTCCGGGGGGACAAAACCTTGGACTTAATGTCTGCAAATTCCATGGACAACCCCTGCAACTGCGGGCCAGCTGGGCTACTGGATCCATGACAGCTGGGGAGAATCTTTAGTTTAGGCCGGTGAAAATGTCACGCTGTATAGCAGATAATATATATATATATGTGATGTCAGTAACTATATCAAAAGGGCAACATACTATATAACATGCGCATAGATATATGATAACATAGAATTACCTGACAGAATGTCCAGTGGGTCAAACGGAATCCGTTATACGCTGTCTCCGGCTAGAGGGTTACCGGGGTCTAATGCTGACCCTAAACTGGGGTCCTAACTAATCCCTCAACCTGGAGGTACTGTTAAAGGTACAGAGGTCCAGGCCACCAGCGTAAACCCTGTCTCCTATCAATCCCTGCCAACTGAAATCTAGTCCTAAGAAGGACCCTAAATTTACCACCAAAGGGAATGAACAGGTAACGGTTAATGAACAGAAAGACATACAAGAAAGACAAGAAATAAAGTAAATAAAGTCTTACATACAACACTCACACACAGTAGGAACACCTAAGGTCTCAGAGAAAAACTATAAGCTTAAGAGTAAAAACAACTAAGGAGCTCTTAGCTTAAGTATTCTCAGAACCGATCCAGTCTGCTAAACTACATGAATGCTTTCACGGCTTTAACCAGCTGCAGAATAAGGAACTATTAACATAATCAAAGCAGCGGCGAGGCTGCATAGCTTAGCAAGAGTAGTAAATTAATCTCTCATTACCAAAAATCAAGAAACAGCAGCTCAGTGTGAGAGTCAGAATGTGCAACGCGACGATCTTGTGCGAGCAACAGACAGCTGTAGCGTAAAGTTCTAGATTCAGACTGAACTAGATATATTTTTTCTTGTACTATTCAGTTTCCTAGAGATGCCATCGCAAAGAATACGGAAGAGAAAATGCAAAGTAGTTGTCTGCAATATTTGATGACTATGATTGTGCCCCTCAGGGAACAGTGTCGCACGCACGATCACTCATGTGTTTCTGTACAAACGATGTATCAAAGGATAAACTCAGTTTGTAAATCTTCAGTTATCTTCTTGGGACATTGCATTACACCAGGGGCGCGACATCTGACCAGCGCTCGCAAAGAAGCTGTACAGAATTTTCCTATTCCTGTTAATGTTGCCGCTCTTAGGACATTTCTTGGACTGGTTTCATACTGCAGGCTGCAGCCTCTCTATGACTGTATCACCATTGTGCCTTTTTTAAACTAACTCCTGAAGGTATAGACTGTTTTTATTCTCTCAAAAACAGGATTGTGGCAGCTCCAGCGCTAGGAACCCCCACTATGAACTACCATTCACCCTGTATCTCCATGAAAGCAGGGACACGCGGCAGGAGTATTGACTCAGTTACATGGTGACAATCAAAGGCCTGTAGCCTATTTCAGTGGAAGACTAGATGCAGTGGCTAGGGTGCCCCGTCCTGTGTATGGGCAGTACATGCTGTAGGACTATTGCTCCACAAATCGTCAGACATGTTTTGATCACCCATTGACAGTACTTACACCTCATGATGTATATACCATACTGAACCAGGTGCAACCGGCACACCTTCAGCTGCACGTCACCTTCGATTGCAATGTGCACTTTTAATGCCTCCAAATGTTTCTTTGCAGAGATGTACCACACTTAATCCTGCCACATTGTTACCTCTCTCGGATCTAAAGGAGGGGTCAGGTACGGTATTGTACAAAGAAGATCCAAGAGAGGAGATTCCTCATGATTGTGTTCAGCTTATGGCACAGGAAACAGCAGGCCTACCCACAGTGTTTGAAACTGAAAGACTTAATGCTGATTTTGAATTTTTTGTAGATGGATCTCGCCACCAAGATGACTCAGGTACCTTCCACACCGGGTATGCCATCGTCTCCCTGAATGCAGTAATCAAAGCAGAACCAATGCTCCCACATCAGTCGGCCCAGGAGGCTGAACTTAAGGCTCTGACCGAGGCCTGTAAGATAGCTGAAGGTAGAATTGTTAACATCTACACAGATTCTAGATACGCATTCGGTATAGCTCATGATTTTGGTCCAATTTGGAAATCTAGAGGATTCCTGACGGCAGCAGGACATCCCATTAAAAATGCTGACGCAGTCCAGCAGTTAATTGATGCATTACAATTACCAGAAGTAGCTGTCATAAAAGTTAAAGCACATACCAGATGCACTGATCAGGTGAGTAAAGGAAACGCAATGGCCGATGCAGCAGCAAAAACAGCAGCCAGTAGACCACTCCAAGGGGTAACGATGCACCAGGTAAGCGCTCCCAAAAATCCCTTTGTGTCGGAGGATGCCTTATCCCAGATGCAGGCTCAGGTGCGCCAGGAGGAAGTAGAAAAGTGGGAAAAAGAAGGTGCATGTCTGAATGAAGCAAATGGGATATGGGGAAGAGGGATGCGTCGATGCTTTCCAAGGGCGTTGTACCCTGCGGTCGCCCAGATGTTACATGGGCCAACCCACCAGTCCAAAACTGCTGTAATGAGCGTGATGCAGAAGCATTGGGTGGCACCAGGCTTTTCCACCTGTATAGAAGGTTTGATCCAGGGATGCATGGTATGTGCTACACATAATAAGGGAAGGGTAGTCAAGACACCACCCAAACACACCCCTCTATCCTTTCCAGAGACTGCAGATTGATTATATTCAGCTGCCAAAATCAGGGTCATGGGAGTACGTGTTGGTGTGTTTTGATTTATTCTCAGGTTGGCCGGAGGCTTTCCCGATTGCCAAGGCTACGGCTGCGGCAACCGCAAAGAAGCTGCTTGCAGAGGTGGTGTGCAGGTATGGAGTACCAGAGGTGATCGAAAGTGACAGAGGTACACATTTCACAGGTGAAATAATGAATGAAGTCTTGACCGCTCTAGGAATTCAACAAGCTTTCCACACCCCATATCACCCACAAAGCAGTGGAAAAGTAGAAAGACTAAATGGAACATTGAAGTTAAAAATCCAAAAGGCCATGGCTGAAACAGGGAAATCTTGGCCTGAATGTTTACCATTAGCCCTATACTCAGTAAGGTACACTCCAAATAGAAAAACTGGACTTTCTCCGTATGAAGTACTATTTGGCAAAGTGCCTAGTTTAGGATGTTTCTTTCCCCAAGCACTGGAAATGAGTAACCATGTATTAAGCTCATATGTAAGGGATTTGCATAAAAGACTCAAGAAAGTACATGATAATGTCTTCAGTTCTCTTCCAGATCCGAACCAGGATCCTGGGAGTCACAGCCTGCAGCCCGGAGACTGAGTAGTCATTAAAAGACACGTGAGAAAGAGTCTGGATCCGAGATTTGATGGACCTTTTCAAGTTCTACTGACGACAAGTACCGCAGTCAAGCTACAAGGCAAGGAAACTTGGATCCACGCATCGCATTGTAAGAAGATCCTTGGAGAGCCTCCAGAAGAGGAATGATGCTACTAATGACATTTGCTTGCATCCTTGCAGTAACGGATGCTTGGAACAGACTTAAGGGTATGCCACACTAAACAATATCGCTAACGGGATCGCTAAAAAACGTCACTATTTAGCGATCCCGTTAGCGATATTGTTCAGTGCGGCAGCTTCCAGCGACGAGCTTCCTGCTGTGATCTCGCTCGTCGCTGGAATCGCTCCGGACCCTATTTCATCGCTGGCGCTCCCGCTGGGTAAGTATGTAATCGCTGTGTGGCACCTTTTCTTAGCGATTTAGCGGTACTTTTGTACCGCTAAAGTCGTTAAGAAGATCGCTAACGGCGATAGCGTCGTTAACTATATCGCTAAATGCGGCAGCATTTAGCGATATAGAAACAATCCCGCTAGCGATCTCATTAGTATGCAACGCTAACGAGATCGCTAGCGGGATTGCTTAGTGTGGCAGTACCTTAAGCCGAGTAGATGGTGATGATAACAGATTCATTAGACACCACTTATCTTTAGTGGATGGACTGAAAGAACAAAAGCCTGGATGGTGTATGATGAGTAATATTTCAAAGTTTATAGATTTGGCACACCGATTAGTATTACAGCATTCAGCTATATGGAACCTTCCACCATCAATGTATTGGGTATGTGGGGACAAGGCATTTAAGTGGCTTCCAGTAGGAGTCACCGGGAAATGCACCCTAGCTAGATTGACACCAGCCACCTATCTCATCACTCCAGATAGATTAAATCCATTGTCTATTCCAAAACATACACTACATAAACGATCTGCAGACAATAGACCTCGCCCAAATGGGAGACCACACATAGTGGAGATGGGGATAGCAAATACATTTTTCAGTGCATTATTTATCTACCCTATGATAACTCAGACATGGGACAAGTTGGTAGAATCCACAGACTACCTAGATGATCAAATATGGGATATTTTAGATATCATGAATGGGTCCCTTGCAGTACAGAACCAGTTAATTATTGTTACTAACCAACATACCCTCGTGTTAGATTACCTGACTGCAGCTCAAGGAGGGATGTGCCAGATTATTGGACCTGCATGTTGTCATTATATTGATAATTCTAGTGTTTTAACCCTTAAACATAAGCTAGAGGATGTCATAAAGTTAAGGAAACTATATGATGAGGCAAATCTGAAGAATCAAGATTCATGGTGGGCAAATACTTTCTCCTTTCTTAACCCCGCAAATTGGTTCAAAGGTATAGGGGGATGGCTGACTGGGATAATACAAGCTGGCCTACAGGTTTTATTAATATGTCTTGCCATCTATTTAGTGTTTAAAATTTGTTTGATGTGTATTAAACGATGTACTAGGACACAGAGGAGGTATGAATTGATCAAATGAAGGAACAAAAGGAGGAAATGTGATAGCTGAACCAGCATTTTTTCTTAGAGCTAGCATTTTTCTAAAGTTCAGAGGCCTTGTTCTCTTTTTAACCGACAGGCTGACGTGTACCAGGAGACAAGATAAGATGTTCCTCATTTTAGTCAATACAATACACACCCCCCCGCCTGAGAAGAGACGCTCTGTGCCAGGAGCTAAACAGGGCCAAAAGGCAAGAATAGAGTTTTTAAAGTGAAACTAGCATTTTATGTTTATGTTATATTAACTGCCATATATGGTAATTCCGCTTCCTGCTTCAGGGGTGTATATAAATCCCTTTGTTAGCAATAAACCGCAGAGCTTATTGACGCATCCTTTGGTCTGTGTCTTATTCTCTCTGGTACCACATTCTGAGGAGGAAAGGGTTAACGAGATAACAGCGACGACACTGGCTACTGGCATGGGCATGAGGTAGTGAGGCTGCATCAGACATTTGCCCATATTTGTGGCTACTGGCACGGGCATGAGGCACTGAGACTGGATCAGACATTTGCCCATATTGCTGGCAACTGGCATGGGCATGAGGTAGTGAGGCTGGATCAGACATTTGCACATACTCATGGGTGTAGCAACGGGCAGGAGGAAACCAAACAGGAGCATACATTTGTGGATAGGGATGTCTGGAGGCAGGAGGTGGAAGCATGGACGAGGGTGCAGGCATTTGCTGTGATTGTTGTGTTTCTGGCCCAGGGTTGGCCCCTGAAGATTATGTACCTACATTTTGTGCATGTGTTATGTTGGTAGCAGATGGCATCTGTATTGGATACTGGGCAGCTCGCCATTGTTCAATGGGCCCTAGCACAGGGTTTGGATCATGCTCTCCTTGGCTTGCAGCAGTGAGGGTCAATATTGCAGCACGTGCCCGTTCCTGCCGTTCTGGCATTTTTAGCAGCCAATTAGGGGTTTTGTAGAAGATAACCCTTTGGGGTGTCTATTAAATTATGCATTAGATACATTATGCACTAGATATATTCTGAGGTGTTTATTTTATTATGCACTACACCTATGCACTTATACACTATATTCCCATAGTTATAATTTAAGGAATTCATAATTTATAGATCTAGTATTTTTATGAAACTAGACACTTTTAGTAGGACTCTGAGGAGTCAATTCAATACATTACAGACTTAATGTAACATGTAGATTCATATTTTGGGCACATTACATTCATAGTGACTCTCCTTTTTTTCCTCTATGATTTCCGATTGGTATAGTGCACATGCGCGGATCTGTGCGCGCTCCGAACATGCTAGATGTGGCCTTCAACGCTGATGTTACCTATACTTGTCACGTGTTTAACGTGGGGAATTGTGGGTACTTCACTGTTGCCGCGCTTGCTTGTTTTAATATGAGCAGCGCTTCACTGATGCTTGCGCCATGAAGATACCTGAGGGCGATATAGCTATAGGTTAATCCCGAACCCTTTCTATTGGTGGGCGCTTATATTTAAACACAAGCACCCTCTGCCCTGGACATGCCCCCCGAAGAAGCAGGGCGAAACGTTCGTGTCGGGCAGAGGGACGGAATCTCCATTGTACACGCTTGCTAGGCTGCTAGGATCCAGGTAAAGATTCCAATGATCTCTATGGTTTGATACATTTGTATAGGTATACCCTTTGCTTTTAAGTGAGAATCTTTTGGTGAATCTTTATGCCCTCTTGAAAATTGTCACTGTTTATGACTTAGGTCACATTTAAATATTCATGTTGATATTAGGGGTTTATATCCCTTTTGAGATAGCACTTTTTTGAATTTTGTATTCATACGCAGCTTTCCTTTATCCCTTATGGTAAAATGGTTACAGGAGGTTAAATGTGGGTTAGATGCACTGAATTTACTGTATATACTTATGTATAAGCCGACCCGTGTATAAGCCGACCCCCCTAATTTTGCCACAAAAAACTGGGAAAACTTATTGACTCGCGTATAAGCCTAGGTGAAAAATGATTATGCCCCCATATGATGCTCCACAGATTATGCCCCCATATGCTGCACAGATTATGCCCAATATGCTCCACAGATTATGCCCCTATATGCTCCAGATTATGCCCCATATGCTCCAGATTATGCCCAATATGCTTCAGAGATTATGCCCCCATATGCTCCAGATTATGCCCCCATATATTCCACAGATTATGCCCCCATATGATCCACAGATTATGCTCCCATATGCTCCAGATTATGCCTCCATATGTTCCACAGATTATGCCCCCATATGTTCCACAGATTATGCCCCATATGCTCCAGATTATGCCCCATATGTTCCACAGTTTATGCCCCCATATGCTCCATATTATGCCCCCATGTTCCACAGTTTATGCCCCCATATGCTCCATATTATGCCCCATATGCTCCAGATTATGCCCAATATGCTCCACAGATTATGCCCCTATATGCTCCAGATTATGCCCCCATATGCTCCAGATTATGCCCAATATGCTTCAGAGATTATGCCCCCATATGCTCCAGATTATGCCCCCATATATTCCACAGATTATGCCCCCGTATGATCCACAGATTATGCCCCCATATGCTCCAGATTATGCCCCCATATGTTCCACAGATTATGCCCCATATGCTCCAGATTATGCCCCATATGTTCCACAGTTTATGCCCCCATATGCTCCATATTATGCCCCATGTTCCACAGCTTATGCCCCCATATGCTCCATATTATGCCCCCATATCCTCCAGCTTATGCCCCCATATGCTCCATATTATGCCCCCATATGCTCCAGATTATGCCCCCATATGTTCCACAGATTATGCCCCCATATGCTCCATATTATGCCCCCATATGCTCCAGATTAGGCCCCCATATGCTCCAGATTATGCCCCCATATGCTCCACAGCTTATGCCCCCATATGCTCCATTTTATGCCCCCATATGCTCCATATTATGCCCCCATATGCTCCATATTATGCCCCCATAGGTTCCAGATTATGCCCCATATGCTGCTGCAAAAAAAAAATGACATACTCACCTCTCGTCGCTGGGGGCCAGGTGCCGGTGTCCTGAGCAGGCAGTGACACTGGCACGCTATGCGGGACAGGTGCCGGTGTCAGCGCTCGCTCAGGACCCCGGCACCTGAGATATTTACCTGTCCTCTCTGCACTGCAGCACTGCATCCTCTTCCTGGTCCTCGGCAGTGAATGATCAGGCAGGGGCGCGGCGCTCACTAATGACATCATCGCGCCCTCTGCTGATCATTCACAGCCAGGGGAGTCAGACGAGGATGCAGCCTTCAGCGTGGAACGGGACAGGTAAGTATCGCTATACTCACCCCTCCACCGCGTGTCCCTGCAGCCTCTCCTCTTCTCCCGGCGCTCTCCGCAGCGCTTCCTTCCTACAGCGGTCACATAGTACCGCTCATTAAAGTCATGAATATGTGCATATTCATGACTTTAATGAGCGGTGCCATGTGACCGCTGCAGGAAGGAGCCGGAGATCGTGGGAGAAGCAGAGGGGACTGCAGAGACCGCGGCGGAGAGGTGAGTATAATCCGACACCCCCGCTCCCCCTCCCCCGCCGACCCCCGTATATGACCCGCGTATAAGCCGAGAGGGGACTTTCAGCCATAAAAAACGGGCTGAAAATCTCGGCTTATACACGAGTATATACGGTATGTATAAATACTGAAAGCAATTGGTTCCTTCTTTATGGATTAAAGCAATCTGGTGGTCATGATAGGATCTTTGCCATGCAGCCATATTGACTATTAAGGAGTTAATTTCACCATCCCTCATTTTTTATCTTGTACCTTTTTATAAAACTTTTTGGATTATTGTTCTATTTAATGTTTACTAATACTAATAAAATATGAATTTTCTAATATCATGCTATTTTGCTCTTTTTTGCTTTGTCTTATGAGTGACAGAGAATTTGGTGTATTCATCCGAGGATGTAGCAAAACTAAACTAAATTTTGAAGGTAACCTACTTATTTAGGTTAGTCATAAATCCACAAAGTCACCATGACTGGAGAAAGATTCATCCGTGGTATTTTCTGCGCTTACACGTTCAGGGCTGGAGGACTGTGTGGCCATTTGTCCTGTAGGCATTGTGGGCTGGCGTTTAGTTGTTTGAGGAGGTTGATTTTGCGAAACTGATGCTGTAACAGATGTAAATGGGGGATAAGGTTGTGTTTTGTAAGACTCATCCAAAAATGTTTGGGAAGCACTTTGTGTCTGAGGTAAAGTAGGTTGCGAGTCAACAATCTGGCTCAGATATGATTGCGAACTCCTATAGGTATCACCTCTTGGCATACGGTTGTGTGGACCAAATTGGCTCACCACAGGCATCTGGTGCCTTGATGGCAGATTGTAGGGCTGTGGCATAGCAAAATTACCCCCACTACTATCACCCACAGACATGCTGGAGGACATTGTTTCAGAATGTTGGCTGTAGGTGGTACTTGGATCAGACATTACCAAATATTGCTGGCTACTGGCTCGGGCATGAGGCACTGAGGCTGGATCAGACATTTGCCCATATTGCTGGCTACTGGCACAGGCATGAGGTAGTGAGGCTGCATCAGACATTTGCCCATATTGCTGGCTACTGGCACGGGCATGAGATAGTGAGGCTGCATCAGACATTTGACCATATTTCTGGCTACTGGCACGGGCATGAGGCACTGAGGCTGCATCAGACATTTGCCCATATTGCTGGCTACAGGCACGGGCATGAGGCACTGAGGCTGGATCAGACATTTGCCCATATTGCTGTCTACTGGCATGGGCATGAGGTAGTGAGGCTGGATCAGACATTTGCACATAATCATGGGTGTAGCAACGGGCAGGAGGAAACCAAACAGGAGCATACATTTGTGGATAAGGATGTCTGGAGGCAGGAGGTGGTAGCATGGACGACGGTGCAGGCATTTGCAGTGAGTGTTGTGTTTCTGGCACACGGTTGGCCCCTGAAGATTATGTACCTACATTTTGTGCATGTTTTATGTTGGTAGCAGATGGCATCTGTATTGGATGCTAGGCAGCTCGCCATTGTTCAATGGGCCCTAGCACAGGGTTTGGGTCATGCTCTCCTTGACATGCAGGAATGAGGGTCAATATTGCAGCCCGTGCCCGTTCATCTGATGAATTTTCAGGTGTCATGGATCATAGTATAGATAAAACAGCATACGTGGCTCTTTATGTCGCCTGGTTCGTCTACCTCGGAGAGTATGTGAAAGATACCGAGGTAAATTGGATGTTGATGCTGCCTATGGTGCTGGGGCTGCTGCTTGTGATGTTGTTGGGGCTGTTGTTTGGGTGCTTCCAGGACCAGCATTAGTGGAGGGTTCAGCAGCATCAGACACCTGTTCATCAGGCTGTGTTGCTGTAGTCGGGTCCGCTGGGGCTTAGGTCTCCGATGGCACTGATCTTGCTGTTGTTGGTGATTCATCAGAGTCTTCAAGATTGTCATCAGTTCTAGGATAAATAACATTGTGACATAAACTGTTAATATTATCATAAGTAATCCAAAAGCGAAAAAAAACCTAGCTTTTGAGAACAAATGAAGCTATGTCTCCAGCATGTTGGTTTTTGGTAATTGAACATATAAACATGAGTATTATTTAAAACACAAATGTACTTATGAAAGATAACTATTGATCACAGATTTACATAAATATTTCCAAATTTTTAACATTAGGAAATATGGTAAAATACAGTGTAGTTAGTTTAATATCTTGGGAAAATCATACAGAGTGACACTTACTGATTTAGCTCTAGGATTGGGCGAAGAAAGGCTAAGTTTCTGTAGAACCCATATTGAGGATTTTTGGAAGCACCTGACGTGGAGGGGAAGGGATCAAATTCCCACCTAAACTGGTCCCTCAGTGAGCGCCATCGCCGTTTATCCAAATCAACTGTTAGGAAAGTTTAAAAACAAGTCACATTCTCGCAAATAACAAAATATTCATTAAACAAGACACAATGTGTTCAGCTATGTTAGATTTAAAAAGTAATTTGATTTTGATCATCATGCCTGGTCCAAAATGATAAAAAAAAAATTGGTTATACAGTATCCTGCCATCGACACTAAGAAGTGTGTGACCACTTAGCGCCATGGTGTAATTACAAAAATTAAGGATTGTCCACCATGGGCACTGTTCTAAACTGAACAAACATAGCCTGCAGGACTTTGGCTGGTATAGCAACACAAACATTACCACAATTACCAATGAGCATTAGCCATATGTAAGGCCTTGCCTTGAAGTCTAAACATTGGATTTAACACAGTCACACACAAACTGTGGTGTGGGCAGCAAGAAATGTTAAAGCAAACACTCCAAGGGGCTACTATGTTTGAATTTTTGTGTATGTTGGATTAAGAATAGCAGGCAGCACATGATGATCCTGACATGTTTTAAATTTTAATCTTCCCAACTTTGTTTGTACCAATGTCTGAGAGACTTTAAGTGCAAACCTTATTGCATATATAAGACCAGTCAATTAACACATATAAAAATATTCAAACATATTTAGGCCTAAGACCAAGTAATGTGAGACATCTGTAGAGATATGCTTGAATACAGTACACAGTGTAAAATATGATATAACACATTTGGTACGCCAGGGAACTGTGGCCAAAAAATGCAGTTTGTGCACATGGCAGACAAGTAGCCCTTGAGTTACCTAGGTATTATTTTGTGTGTAAAAAAACAAAATACATTATAAATCTTTTTCATAAATAAAGATACACACCAGAACTAAAATGGTGCCACAGACACACACACTGCATTTTTTGCCATTTCTAACAAGCATGGTTCATGAGTAATTATGATATTAAACACAAGGAACGTACTCTAAACTACTAAGAATATTGTAAAGTGTAAATGATAAGGTGTTTGTAAATACAAAGCTTAATAACACATCAGCCTAATGTTTAGGATGGTAAGACATGTACCATGACATATATAAAGCACAATGTGAAGTAGTTTAATATGTTAATATTAATTCCATGTTAAATTAAAAAAGGAACATCCATGGGGTAACGTACCAAACTTTGCCTGCTTTGCTGGTGAATATGTGGACCAACCTGCTGCTCAGCTACAGCGAACCAACCACGTTCAATCACCAGCCTGTCATGGTATCCTTCGGATCGTGTGTCCCAAAGCTCTGGATGTTGCTCCACCAAACTTATTAGCCGCTCTGTGTCCTCAAGGGGGGCCATAATATTGTCCAAATTAACAAGAGTTGAAAGATGCCAGCACTCTGATAACTTGCCAACTTCACATCAGAGCCTAAAATGCTGTCTAGACTTATGGCAAACTTTGGCCCAAACAATGTCTAGACACCTGTCTGGTATTGATACAATTGCTTTGAATGTTAACCCTATAAATTTAAAAACGCACACGGAACGCACACAGATCGCACACAGATGTGATCCGTTTGCGGTACGTGTTTACACGCACCCATTGACTTTAATTGGGTCCGTGTGATCCGTGCGCTCCCACGAACACTGACATGTCTCCGTGTTTTCCACATGGACACACGTTCCGTGAAAACACTCTGACATGTGCAGAGACACATTCATTTTAATGTGTCTACGTGTGTCAGTGTCTCCGGTACGTGAGGAAACTGTCACTACACGTACCGGAGCCACTGACGTTTGAAACCGGCCTTACACGTAGTTGGAAAGTATTTGTATTGTAAATCACATGATGAAGATTGATCTTACAATACAATGTAACTGGTAACGGACATCAGTCATTCCATCTGAGATTACACTGTTGTCTAACATCTGAGATGTGTGATGTTTGTGGTTATGACTTACACTGGTTTCACATTTGCGTATCTGTGCGCAGCGTTTGATCCACATAGATCCGCATGCATCATGCGTACATATCTTTAACATGGTGTATGCAGGGACATGCGTTTGTATGCGTTCGCTTGTGGATGCGTACGCATGCGTTGCTTCGTGGTGTGAGGCGAACGCAACATGTTGCATTTTTTGAGGCGTCATATATGCGCAGCCATACGCATGTGGATGAGTGCTGATGAAGTGCATCAAAACAACCCATTTCTGTCTATGGGAACGTATTGGTACGCAAGTACATGAGTACACATGCATTCAATACGCATGCGTACTTCAGAATGAGCAGGTCCAGAAACTGATTTCAGCCACCCTCAAAACAAAGCTGTATAAAAAGAGGGTGTGGACACTGGAAGTCAAGTACTCTTAAGCCTCTGGATGCTATTACAAGCCAGTGGATCTGCTGTGAAGACTTTGGATTTCACTCTGGATGAGAGTATAGAAGCTATGAAAATGTCTGTCTCTCTCACTGCAGTCTATTCTCACTTCTGTCTCTCTTGCAGCCTTCTTCAAAGATGTACTCAAGTGAAGACCAGAATAACTCCCAGAGTGGACAGGAGACTGCTGAAGTGAGGACATTTGCTATACTGATAGGTATGTATTGACTGTCAATATGACACATGTGGTAAAATCATGTATTTTCTTAACAGAACATTGCCAGTTCCGAAGAGCAGGAGCAGTTGACTCGGGCCCAAGTTCCTCAGGTGGAAAGATGGCATGTAAGTATTCTTTAATGTTTTTTGTTTAAGTGTTTTATCTTTAGAAGTATATGACTAAAGGTACTGCCACACTAAACAATCCCGCTAGCGATCACTATAACGACGCATACTAATGCGATCGCTAGCGGGATTGTTTCTATATCGCTAAATGCTGCCGCATTTAGCGATATAGTTAACGACGCTATCGCCGTTAGCGATCTTCTTAACGACTTTAGCGGTACAAAAGTACCGCTAAATCGCTAAGAAAAGGTGCCACACAGCGATTAGATACTTACCCAGCGGGAGCGCCGACGAGAAAATAGAGTCCGGAACGATTCCAGCGACGAGCGAGATCACAGCAGGAAGCTCGTCGCTGGAAGCTGCCGCACTGAACAATATCGCTAACGGGATCGCTAAATAGTGACGTTTTTTAGCGATCCCGTTAGCGATATTGTTTAGTGTGGCATACCCTTAATGTATGTCTTTGATTTCTAGGTTCCACAACGTGAGGAAGCCACCATTGCAAATGACCTCTTGATTAAGCTGCTGCAAGAGCGAGAAGCATTGTGGGACACCCGTGATCGGCAGCACTCGGACACCGTGGTGATTCAACAACTCTGGGAAGAAGTGGCCAGATCACTGTTGGATGTTTGGGACAAAGCCACCCCACAAGTCAGAAAGGATTTTCGTAAGTATTGCAATGTGGTCTGACGCGGCACTGAACCTGTAAAAGGTGCATTGTTTTACAGTTTCTTTTTTTCCCCCTTCATAGTGAAGAGAGTAAAAGTTCATTGGCGTTCAATGAAGGATCACTTCAATAAGATGAGAGAGGAGATCCAAGTTTGAAGTGGTGCTGCTCCAAAGATTTTCAAATACAAGTACCATGGTATGCTCTCCTTCCTGAGGCCGTGGTTGCTCATCGAACGTAAGTATTTTTGTATTGTAGTCCACGGTATAACATCTGAATTTTTCTATTCCACAGGATATGTTGGCGCTTTTAAAATTTTTATTTTTTTATAGTAATGTTTTTCATTTCTTTTCCACACAGAACCTGGAGCAGCACCACCGAACCTGGATCGTCCACTGCTGAAGCAGTCCCTCATCGACCAGCCACAAAACAGTCCCAGTCATCCACCAGCGATGCAGCAAGTGGGCATGCTTCATAGGCTGGGGAACAGGCAGCCGGTCCAACAGGTTTTCCCCTCTCCCAGTCCTCTGGCACTGTTTTTTTTGGGTCTTCTCGCCAGCAGCAGAGGGCCTGGGACAGGCCAGTCATGCCTGAGTTTCTTCACTTAGGCTCGGTCTTCCAGAATGGGCTGAAGGCGATTGGAGATAGACTGAAAAGTGGGTTCACCCATGTGAACACACTTTTCCAGGAAGACAACCAACGCCTTGACTATCAGGAAGCCAACCTTCAGAGACCAGCACAACATTTTTTTTTTCTGCTGTAGAGCGGGGCATGTGGAAAAACCTTACGTCTGAACTCCAGCTGAATGTGATGCAGGCCTGCCAGGCTGCTTACAGCCAGGCAGTGCAGCAGTCCCAGTACTACTGCAGCCACTCATGGCATTTTCAACATGGCAACAAGGGCAGTGGCAGAAGACGGCGACCTATCCTTCACCACCACCGCTGGACACCAGGGCTATTCCACCACTACCCAGCTACACCACGATGCCAAGTCCAACAGCACGCCAGTCTGAAGCCACCACCATCCCGAGTCCTGCAGCATGCCAGTATGAAGCCACCATCATGCCGAGTCCTGCAGCATGCCAGTCTGAAGCCACCAGCATGCCGAGTCCTGCAGCATGCCAGTCTGAAGCCACTGCCATGCCAGGTCCTGCAGCACACCAACCTCAAGCCACCACCATGCCAAGTCCTGCAGCACGCCAGCCTCAAGCCACCACCATGCCAAGTCCTGCAGCACACCAGCCTCAAGCCACCACCATGCCGAGTCCTGCAGCACGCCAGTCTGAAGCCACCACTCCCACACACCCAAGGAAAAAAAGCAGGAAACAGATGCCCAGTACCAGCTCTGCTCAGGACCGCCACAAGAGGAAGACTAGGAGCTCCAAATGTCACCCCAAAACTTTGTAACCACCCTCACCTTCCAATGTGTCTCTATTTTCTAATTTGTCTCTCCTTTCCAATGTGTCTCTCCCTTCCAATGTGTCTCTCCATTCCACAATTCCACTCCTAATGTGTTTACTCCCATCCATGATCTCCCAGACCCCATGTATTTTATATATATAGAAAAATGTCGTTGGCACAACTACAAGGAGAAGGTTGTGGTGCCCGAGTAGGATCCCAATCCATGAGATAATATGATATAGTCTCGGCACACACCAGTGGTATTTTGTGGTAGTGGTTTTAATCAAAATTTAGTACATACGACAGACGTTTCGGTCGAACACGACCTTCCTCAGTGTACTGTAACATGAAATAAATGTATATAGAAATATAAATAAAACATAGGGCATGAAAAAAAGTATTTACAAATATATCAATGGAGATACATGGCATAATCAGAATATATGATTGGCATATAATGCTTAGAATCATCCAGTATATTATTGACAGGTGACCATGAGGATACATATATGTGTTAAAGAGGTGTATACCACCCTTAACAAAAATCAGACCTTATAAGCAATGGAAACATACATACCAATATCTGGCACTGAGAAGCCAGGTGAGGAGAATAAAGAATATACCTAAAGGAGATATGGTGAAGAGGGTGTAATGATTACACATATATATATATATATATATATATATATATAGAGTGGGAGCAGTGTCCGATGAAGATTGTTACATACCACAAAGCGACAGATATAATAGGCTGCAGACTATATGTCTGAAAAAAGAGAATCATGGCTTAGTGGGTTGCACTTATATATAGGACCGTGGCTGCATATTCAGAGGCAGAATGAGGAGATACAATAACGCCAACATGTTCTGTGCTTACCGGTAATGTGCTAGGAGGATGGAGCGAATAAGACGTGGTATACCACCGCTTGTCAGAGAGCGCTGTGAGGAGGAAATTGCTGGCATATGAAGCCTGGTAAGCGTGTGGTCCGGACCGGAAGTCCGGTACC
>JARQOD010000007.1:25121091-25254018 GCA_033576555.1 Oophaga sylvatica
TTTGTATTGTAAATCACATGATGAAGATTGATCTTACAATACAATGTAACTGGTAACGGACATCAGTCATTCCATCTGAGATTACACTGTTGTCTAACATCTGAGATGTGTGATGTTTGTGGTTATGACTTACACTGGTTTCACATTTGCGTATCTGTGCGCAGCGTTTGATCCACATAGATCCGCATGCATCATGCGTACATATCTTTAACATGGTGTATGCAGGGACATGCGTTTGTATGCGTTCGCTTGTGGATGCGTACGCATGCGTTGCTTCGTGGTGTGAGGCGAACGCAACATGTTGCATTTTTTGAGGCGTCATATATGCGCAGCCATACGCATGTGGATGAGTGCTGATGAAGTGCATCAAAACAACCCATTTCTGTCTATGGGAACGTATTGGTACGCAAGTACATGAGTACACATGCATTCAATACGCATGCGTACTTCAGAATGAGCAGGTCCAGAAACTGATTTCAGCCACCCTCAAAACAAAGCTGTATAAAAAGAGGGTGTGGACACTGGAAGTCAAGTACTCTTAAGCCTCTGGATGCTATTACAAGCCAGTGGATCTGCTGTGAAGACTTTGGATTTCACTCTGGATGAGAGTATAGAAGCTATGAAAATGTCTGTCTCTCTCACTGCAGTCTATTCTCACTTCTGTCTCTCTTGCAGCCTTCTTCAAAGATGTACTCAAGTGAAGACCAGAATAACTCCCAGAGTGGACAGGAGACTGCTGAAGTGAGGACATTTGCTATACTGATAGGTATGTATTGACTGTCAATATGACACATGTGGTAAAATCATGTATTTTCTTAACAGAACATTGCCAGTTCCGAAGAGCAGGAGCAGTTGACTCGGGCCCAAGTTCCTCAGGTGGAAAGATGGCATGTAAGTATTCTTTAATGTTTTTTGTTTAAGTGTTTTATCTTTAGAAGTATATGACTAAAGGTACTGCCACACTAAACAATCCCGCTAGCGATCACTATAACGACGCATACTAATGCGATCGCTAGCGGGATTGTTTCTATATCGCTAAATGCTGCCGCATTTAGCGATATAGTTAACGACGCTATCGCCGTTAGCGATCTTCTTAACGACTTTAGCGGTACAAAAGTACCGCTAAATCGCTAAGAAAAGGTGCCACACAGCGATTAGATACTTACCCAGCGGGAGCGCCGACGAGAAAATAGAGTCCGGAACGATTCCAGCGACGAGCGAGATCACAGCAGGAAGCTCGTCGCTGGAAGCTGCCGCACTGAACAATATCGCTAACGGGATCGCTAAATAGTGACGTTTTTTAGCGATCCCGTTAGCGATATTGTTTAGTGTGGCATACCCTTAATGTATGTCTTTGATTTCTAGGTTCCACAACGTGAGGAAGCCACCATTGCAAATGACCTCTTGATTAAGCTGCTGCAAGAGCGAGAAGCATTGTGGGACACCCGTGATCGGCAGCACTCGGACACCGTGGTGATTCAACAACTCTGGGAAGAAGTGGCCAGATCACTGTTGGATGTTTGGGACAAAGCCACCCCACAAGTCAGAAAGGATTTTCGTAAGTATTGCAATGTGGTCTGACGCGGCACTGAACCTGTAAAAGGTGCATTGTTTTACAGTTTCTTTTTTTCCCCCTTCATAGTGAAGAGAGTAAAAGTTCATTGGCGTTCAATGAAGGATCACTTCAATAAGATGAGAGAGGAGATCCAAGTTTGAAGTGGTGCTGCTCCAAAGATTTTCAAATACAAGTACCATGGTATGCTCTCCTTCCTGAGGCCGTGGTTGCTCATCGAACGTAAGTATTTTTGTATTGTAGTCCACGGTATAACATCTGAATTTTTCTATTCCACAGGATATGTTGGCGCTTTTAAAATTTTTATTTTTTTATAGTAATGTTTTTCATTTCTTTTCCACACAGAACCTGGAGCAGCACCACCGAACCTGGATCGTCCACTGCTGAAGCAGTCCCTCATCGACCAGCCACAAAACAGTCCCAGTCATCCACCAGCGATGCAGCAAGTGGGCATGCTTCATAGGCTGGGGAACAGGCAGCCGGTCCAACAGGTTTTCCCCTCTCCCAGTCCTCTGGCACTGTTTTTTTTGGGTCTTCTCGCCAGCAGCAGAGGGCCTGGGACAGGCCAGTCATGCCTGAGTTTCTTCACTTAGGCTCGGTCTTCCAGAATGGGCTGAAGGCGATTGGAGATAGACTGAAAAGTGGGTTCACCCATGTGAACACACTTTTCCAGGAAGACAACCAACGCCTTGACTATCAGGAAGCCAACCTTCAGAGACCAGCACAACATTTTTTTTTTCTGCTGTAGAGCGGGGCATGTGGAAAAACCTTACGTCTGAACTCCAGCTGAATGTGATGCAGGCCTGCCAGGCTGCTTACAGCCAGGCAGTGCAGCAGTCCCAGTACTACTGCAGCCACTCATGGCATTTTCAACATGGCAACAAGGGCAGTGGCAGAAGACGGCGACCTATCCTTCACCACCACCGCTGGACACCAGGGCTATTCCACCACTACCCAGCTACACCACGATGCCAAGTCCAACAGCACGCCAGTCTGAAGCCACCACCATCCCGAGTCCTGCAGCATGCCAGTATGAAGCCACCATCATGCCGAGTCCTGCAGCATGCCAGTCTGAAGCCACCAGCATGCCGAGTCCTGCAGCATGCCAGTCTGAAGCCACTGCCATGCCAGGTCCTGCAGCACACCAACCTCAAGCCACCACCATGCCAAGTCCTGCAGCACGCCAGCCTCAAGCCACCACCATGCCAAGTCCTGCAGCACACCAGCCTCAAGCCACCACCATGCCGAGTCCTGCAGCACGCCAGTCTGAAGCCACCACTCCCACACACCCAAGGAAAAAAAGCAGGAAACAGATGCCCAGTACCAGCTCTGCTCAGGACCGCCACAAGAGGAAGACTAGGAGCTCCAAATGTCACCCCAAAACTTTGTAACCACCCTCACCTTCCAATGTGTCTCTATTTTCTAATTTGTCTCTCCTTTCCAATGTGTCTCTCCCTTCCAATGTGTCTCTCCATTCCCACAATTCCACTCCTAATGTGTTTACTCCCATCCATGATCTCCCAGACCCCATGTATTTTATATATATAGAAAAATGTCGTTGGCACAACTACAAGGAGAAGGTTGTGGTGCCCGAGTAGGATCCCAATCCATGAGATAATATGATATAGTCTCGGCACACACCAGTGGTATTTTGTGGTAGTGGTTTTAATCAAAATTTAGTACATACGACAGACGTTTCGGTCGAACACGACCTTCCTCAGTGTACTGTAACATGAAATAAATGTATATAGAAATATAAATAAAACATAGGGCATGAAAAAAAGTATTTACAAATATATCAATGGAGATACATGGCATAATCAGAATATATGATTGGCATATAATGCTTAGAATCATCCAGTATATTATTGACAGGTGACCATGAGGATACATATATGTGTTAAAGAGGTGTATACCACCCCTTAACAAAAATCAGACCTTATAAGCAATGGAAACATACATACCAATATCTGGCACTGAGAAGCCAGGTGAGGAGAATAAAGAATATACCTAAAGGAGATATGGTGAAGAGGGTGTAATGATTACACATATATATATATATATATATATATATATATAGAGTGGGAGCAGTGTCCGATGAAGATTGTTACATACCACAAAGCGACAGATATAATAGGCTGCAGACTATATGTCTGAAAAAAGAGAATCATGGCTTAGTGGGTTGCACTTATATATAGGACCGTGGCTGCATATTCAGAGGCAGAATGAGGAGATACAATAACGCCAACATGTTCTGTGCTTACCGGTAATGTGCTAGGAGGATGGAGCGAATAAGACGTGGTATACCACCGCTTGTCAGAGAGCGCTGTGAGGAGGAAATTGCTGGCATATGAAGCCTGGTAAGCGTGTGGTCCGGACCGGAAGTCCGGTACCGGAAGTGGGGCGGCGTGCGTTCCAGCAGGCTGGTGATGCGTTCCAACTGCAGGAACCAGTATGGAGGGTGGAAGAAAAAGTGCCTCAGTATAACTAATGCGCCATATAGTGGTTAGAGAAGAACATATTAGTGCTGGTGACGGTCCTTAAAGGCAGAAAGTTGGTAAACTATTGAAATTCTGGATGGTGAAGAGAATTAAAGTATTCGTGTTCCCAAATTCCGTGATCAAAGAGATCATTTTCATTGTGGCAGATTCTGTAATAGAAAATACATAGTCAATATATAGCACATTCTAGGAAATATATAGCACACTATAGGAGATAGAGATGAATAAAGAGTTGTTGCACAAATGATATGATGTCATATTCTCTGTTTAACCCTTTGGGGTGCAATGTGTCCAATTCGTGGATCCAGAATGCTTCTCTTCTTTTGAGGAGGCTAATGCGATGGCCCCCCCGGTGTGGTGTCTGTATATCCAAACACAAGTCGACGATTAGATGTAAGAATTTACTTCTCCCCATCCCTAATCATTTTGTGTCATCCGGCCACAATATAGCGCAACTTCAATACCAAGATATAGAACATATACAGACATCACGCCGGGGGGGGGGCGATCGCATTAGCCTCCTCAGAAAAAGAGAAGCATTCTGGATCCACGAATTGGACACATTGCACCCCAAAGGGTTAAACAGAGAATATGACATCATATCATTTGTGTAACAACTCTTTATTCATCTCTATCTCCTATAGTGTGCTATATATTTCCTAGAATGTGCTATATATTGACTATGTATTTTCTATTACAGAATCTGCCACAATGAAAATTATCTCTTTGATCATGGAATTTGGGAACACGAATACATAATTCTCTTCACCATCCAGAATTTCAATAGTTTACCCACTTTCTGCCTTTATGGACCGTCACCAGCACTAATATGTTCTTCTCTAACCACTATATGGCGCATTAGTTATACTGAGGCACTTTTTCTTCCACCCTCCATACTGGTTCCTGCAGTTGGAACGCATCACCAGCCTGCTGGAACGCACGCCGCCCCACTTCCGGTACCGGACTTCCGGTCCAGACCACACGCTTACCAGGCTTCATATGCCAGCAATTTCCTCCTCACAGCGCTCTCTGACAAGCGGTGGTATACCGCGTCTTAGCCGCTCCATCCTCCTAGCACATTACCGGTAAGCACAGAACATGTTGGCGTTATTGTATCTCCTCATTCTGCCTCTGAATATGCAGCCACAGTCCTATATATAAGTGCAACCCACTAAGCCATGATTCTCTTTTTTCAGACATATAGTCTGCAGCCTATTATATCTGTCGCTTTGTGGTATGTAACAATCTTCATCGGACACTGCTCCCACTCTATATATATATATTGTAACATTTCCAGGGGATATAGCTCTAGGATCGCTGTCTGGGTAGACAGAATGGCACGAAAACAGTTCATTCAGACAGCAGTTCTGGTGTAAAACTGGCCGCAACCAGCTTTATTAAAGTCCACAGCAAACAGATAAAAATAAAGCATAAACAGAAAACCTAGGCTTGTCTAGCCACTAACTACACATAGATTGATTTCCCTGTCTCTCCGGGTCCAGACTCTACCAGTCTGTGCCCAAAACAACACACATGATATATGTTAACAGTATGGAGCTTCACAGATACTCCTCCTTGTGTCTGAAGGCCCCTTCAGCGTCCAGACTTGAGAGAGATCCACTCCTATTCAGCCGCTATTCGCACGGAGACTCACTGAGACTACTCCTGTGTCCGGGGTACTTCCTGCACCCAGACTGAGATAGCTCAAACTCCTGGAGACACCTTCTTGTGCCGGGACACCTTCCTGTGTCCAGACTGAGCGTGCTCCCAATCCTGGAGACTGCTTCTTGTGCCGGGACACCTCCCTGTGTCCAGACTAAAGACAGCTCCCAATCCTGGAGACTGCTTCTTGTGCCGGGACACCTCCCTGTGTCCAGACTAAAGACAGCTCCCAATCCTGGAGACTGCTTCTTGTGCCGGGACACCTCCCTGTGTCCAGACTAAAGACAGCTCCCAGATTGTGTTTGCAGACACCTACTTCTGGTCTCCTAATTAAGACCTGAGTAGTTTCAGGCCTGAGCTGCAAGTGTGTAATGAATGTAAGGTGTAGTGACCTTTCTCTACCACTAGGTTTACAAAGCTACACATTTCCCTTATACCTAGGTGAAATGTACACCCCATTCAACACATATTCCTGCACTGTCTCACATATCCCCTCCCTCTTCTCCAGACCGGAGGGCTGGTCATCCAGACCGGAGGGCTGGTCAACAATCCAACAGAGACAGTGAACTCCGGACCAGTCATGGCCCTCATCAGCTTCATCTTCACCACTGTCATTTGTATCGTCACCTGAGTCATAGCCAACATCAACTTTCTCTTCATCTGAAGCATCCGCACTACCCTGTACCCTCCCAGGCCTATGCTCTCTGTGGGTCTCGGGCATCCTGCACGGTTTCATCTTGACCCTAGGGCCGGGCTCATCCTCGATATAGTGCCTGGCCAGAGAAGTACGACCCGGAACATCAGAACACTTCTGCTGACTCTTCTTCATCAACTCACATACCTCCTGTCCCTGGTGCACTGACCATGTGTCACCAACTATCACAGGAGGTAAAGGGGGTTTTTCACCTTTCTCTAATTCCCCCTGAACTTTCTTTAGCACATCTACTTTCTCATTCTCATTCTCACTTTCAGGGTATACAATTCATTCTCATTCATATCCTGATCTGGAACCTTAGTTAACATGTCATCCACAACATTAACTGCACCATCTGGTCCCTCAAGTATGTGACTATGTGACAACCCCAGCACTATACTTCTATATAGTTCAGGTACTAGGAGCTGACTCACGACTTCTCCCTGGACTTCAGTGTCCCTATACAATAGGCTATTGTCCATGGCAGCATGAGGAAACCTCTCCTCATAGCCAGGCTCCTGGGAAACCTCATTTAGAACAATCATATTTTCCTGTGCCGTCCTAAGAGAGGGGTCTCGCCACTGCTCACTTTCAAAACTGTCACAGGACACAGGCAAGTCAGGGACACTCGGTTCCGAGAACCACCATCCTCGTCTCCCAACATCACCTGCAAAGGAATTTCATCACTATCACAGTCATCATTATTATCAATATCATTATCATGACTATGATCAGTATCATCATCACTATCATATAAGTTTAACGTCCCACTAGCATTGTGTTCCGCCCCTCGGGACTGCGCACCCTCAGTAGGAGCTTCATCACACTGTCCATCAGAAACATTTTTCCCCCAGAGATCCTCAGATCGGGGAAAGTCTCCACCCAATATGACGGGGTGCACCAGGCTCTTCACTACCCCCACTTCATATGAAACCTCCCCGAGTTTAGGGACCAAGTCCACGGCAGTCTCTGGGTAGACTTTGGTGTCTCCATGGATGCACACCACACTCAGGTGCTTATCAGGGATGAAGTCTCTATCAATCAGGCTGTCACATACGGAAGTCACTGGACTCTCTGAGTCTAAGAGGGCCTGTGCTGGGCAGTCTTTTACAACCACCGGGAACACCTGTGGTCCAGTCTCTTCGGCTGAGGTGGACACACACACAGGCTCTGCGCAGAGAGAGAGGGACCTGCCAACATCACGGCACATAGGCTCCCCCTCTAGTGAACAGCCGGCTGCAATTTCACGACATCTCCAACACTGTCCACCACAATCACCCTCCATATGTCCCCTACAGCTGGAACTCTCTTACCGCGAGAGTTCAGCGTCCGGGAACTCTGAAGTGACGACCTCTCAGACGGCTGTACCTCAGGAGGACGTGCTCGGGTGTAGCGGTTCACTATCACCTTTTCAACTCCATAATCAGGTTTGCTGACTGCAGACTCCCAACTGTATCTCCAGTCACGAACTCCCCTGGCACGGGCTGTCACCGTAACACCCAGCTGGGTACAAATCTCCGCTTTCAGCTTGGCATAGTCTTGGCTGTCCTGCTCGCTCAGGTCAGCATAGGCCACCTGGGGCACTCCAATCAGATAGGGTGCGACCATCATGGCCCACTCAGATAGGGGCAGATTCTCCTTCTCTGCCAGTTCCTCAAATCTAGTGAGATATACCTCCACATCATCACGAGGTGTCATCTTTTTCAGGGACCGTCTTACTGCCTTCTTTACAGCGGACAAGTCAGGCGACTTTGCAACATTACTTTGGGACGATGCGCCACAAGTCCCCTGCAGTGCTGCAACCTGCTCAAAAAACAACCGGTTATTCTCCTGCTGCTGCTGCAGGATTTGCTGCTGGTACTGCTGCATTTGCTGCTGGTACTGCAGGCGCTGCTGCTCCATGCTCTGCTGCATGCTTCGCTGGGCCTGTACCAGGTACTCAATGAGCTCCTTCACACGGCCGGACTTATCTGTCTCAACCATGGCAGTTTTATGTTGCACATTAACTTGCGCCATTTGTTCAAACAGCGCCTCCATGCTGTCATCCATGCTGTCAGACTTCTCTGTCTTCACAACGGCAGTCTTCACTCAAGACATACACACACTCTACAGTCTTTTCCATAGAAAAATTCAGCTCTGCTGTGCAGACACTTTTTTTTTTTTTTTTTTTCTTTGCAAAGTCTATTAGGGCTCCTGTCTCTTTAAGACTGCTCCAAACAGACGTTTCTGCTGACACACCTTTTTTTTTTTTTCCTCTGCTGCTATTTCAACAGACTTCACCTTTATTGCTGTCTCTAAGCCACCGTGCTGCATGCACACTCCAGCACTAACTGTATCAGCCCCTGCGCTGCCCCAGCATTCTCCGCCAATTGTAACATTTCCAGGGGATATAGCTCTAGGATCGCTGTCTGGGTAGACAGAATGGCACGAAAACAGTTCAATCAGACAGCAGTTCTGGTGTAAAACTGGCCGCAACCAGCTTTATTAAAGTCCAGAGCAAACAGATAAAAATAAAGCATAAACAGAAAACCTAGGCTTGTCTAGCCACTAACTACACATAGATTGATTTCCCTGTCTCTCCGGGTCCAGACTCTACCAGTCTGTGCCCAAAACAACACACATGATATATGTTACCAGTATGGAGCTTCACAGATACTCCTCCTTGTGTCTGAAGGCCCCTTCAGCGTCCAGACTTGAGAGAGATCCACTCCTATTCAGCCGCTATTCGCACGGAGACTCACTGAGACTACTCCTGTGTCCGGGGTACTTCCTGCACCCAGACTGAGATAGCTCAAACTCCTGGAGACACCTTCTTGTGCCGGGACACCTTCCTGTGTCCAGACTGAGCGTGCTCCCAATCCTGGAGACTGCTTCTTGTGCCGGGACACCTCCCTGTGTCCAGACTAAAGACAGCTCCCAATCCTGGAGACTGCTTCTTGTGCCGGGACACCTCCCTGTGTCCAGACTAAAGACAGCTCCCAATCCTGGAGACTGCTTCTTGTGCCGGGACACCTCCCTGTGTCCAGACTAAAGACAGCTCCCAATCCTGGAGACTGCTTCTTGTGCCGGGACACCTCCCTGTGTCCAGACTAAAGACAGCTCCCAGATTGTGTTTGCAGACACCTACTTCTGGTCTCCTAATTAAGACCTGAGTAGTTTCAGGCCTGAGCTGCAAGTGTGTAATGAATGTAAGGTGTAGTGACCTTTCTCTACCACTAGGTTTACAAAGCCACACATTTCCCTTATACCTAGGTGAAATGTACACCCCATTCAACACATATTCCTTCACTGTCTCACAATATATATATATAATATATATATATATATAAGTAATCATTACACCCTCTTCACCATATCTCCTTTAGGTATATTCTTTATTCTCCTCACCTGGCTTCTCAGTGCCAGATATTGGTATGTATGTTTCCATTGCTTATAAGGTCTGATTTTTGTTAAGGGGTGGTATACACCTCTTTAACACATATATGTATCCTCATGGTCACCTGTCAATAATATACTGGATGATTCTAAGCATTATATGCCAATCATATATTCTGATTATGCCATGTATCTCCATTGATATATTTGTAAATACTTTTTTCATGCCCTATGTTTTATTTATATTTCTATATACATTTATTTCATGTTACAGTACACTGAGGAAGGTCGTGTTCGACCGAAACGTCTGTCATATGTACTAAATTTTGATTAAAACCACTACCACAAAATACCACTGGTGTGTGCTGAGACTATATCCCATGTATTTTATAGGCCCTTCCCCTGGAACCCCTTCGTCATCCACTCATGGTAGCCACTCATCCCAGCTCCACACCCCCCACGTCCACAATATCTCACCCTACGACATACCCCAAAGCTAATTACTGATTTTATTGTTCAATAACAATTTTCTATTGTGATGCACAATCACTGTGTTTTCTTTGTCTCTTTATGCGCCGAAAACACACACATGTGTGTATTGTATTGTTGAAGTAACTTGTAACTGGTGTTTCACTAGAGGTGTTATATTATTGAAGCCAGCAAACATTTCAGGTACATAACATTACAGGTACATAACATTACAGGTATATTTTAGCGGCTTAAACCTTATTGTCTTGCCATGCCACACGTCCAATATCCGAAACAAAGTAGGCAGCAAATTTATCCCTCATTTGGGCAACTTCCACTGTAGTCCTCAGAGGATGATCTTGGTAATCTTGCAATGTGGTAGCAAGAGGTTCATTAAGTTCTAAGTTGGGTCACTCTTTTGCCATGATGTAATTGTGCATAACAACACACGCTTTGACAACCTCATCAATTGTCTCAGTTTTTAGATTGATGGGTGTTCCCAAAATGCGCCATTTAGATGCCAGCAAACCGAAGGCAAAATGTTCGGAAGAGGTCGTGGCTGTGGAAAATTGAAACTATTCCCATACAAACGTTGGCCCATGTCAGAGTTTTTGAAAGTTTGTGAGTCATTTCCTTGCCCAAATGAGCCACCATCCATGGCAACAAATCGAAAGTCAATCTGCAATCGCCATGAGAACAATAGAAAAATATTTTTTGTAATTGAAATACTCGGATCCACTTCCAGCAGGTTTCCTAATCCGAATGTGTTTGCCGTCCACAGCCCCCAAACAGGAAAATTACAAATGTCCTAGAATTTTGCAGCATTTTGCAGCCAGAGTTCAGTTGTGGGTTGGGGGAGGAATTCCTCATGCAGAACGTCACATAAAGCATGGCAGGTGTCTCCAACAATCCCAGAAAGGGTGGACACTTCAATGCGGAATTGAAAATGTAGAGATGATAAGGTCTCTTCGGTAGCCAGGAATCTGCAGAACAGAAAAAGGGAAAAAAAATCAGTACATGGCTTTTATAACAATAGTATTAATGACAGGTGTTTTTTTTCAAAATTACATATCTTAGGGTCACCAACAGATGCTCCTCAGCAGGAATTGCTCGACGAAGTTGTGTGTCCTGCCTGGTGATGGATCCTTGGACACATAGCAGCAAGTCATCAAAGCTATGTTCCGACATCCTCATGTAGTCGAAAAACCTCTGAGGGTTTGCACGAAGCTCAGTGTACAACTAGTGGTAGGCTCCACGGCTCTCTCGGACTTCAATGATGGGGTGTTGCCAGTAGCGACAACGACGTCTTCTCTGTCTTTCTCTTATTCTTTCTTCTTCACAAGCCACAGCAAAGGCAGCAGCCAATTTAAAGTCCAAATCCAGATTACGATAGAAGCTCTCCATGCCAAGATCAATCTTGCAGCTGGATACAGCAGCAAAAGTTGAGGATTTCATCTGTACAAGGATCTATATACAGAATTTCCATGAGACACGCCCATTGGACGTGGCTTGTGTCAAGGAAATTCTCCTGGAAAAGCATTGTCCTATCGAACGCATGCGCATAAATAACGTAAACGCATGCACACGCAGTTGTTTTGGTGTCATGTGTAAAAACGCTGTGTTAGCATGCATTTGCATGCGTTTTGGCATGTGTTTGCGCATGCAGATGATACGCTGCACACATATACGCAAATGTGAACCTAGCCTAAGATGTTAGAGTTCCACAAAGATAAAAGATGACTAGCACACTTCTCATTTGTGTGCATTTTTTACTAGGCAGCTACCCCCTCCATGAATTGGTAGGTTTGTGAGTGGCTGCTTTCATCAGTATTTTGCATCTGTGCTGTCCCCGCCTTTATAACTGGGGTCTGCTGCATCCTGCTTGTGCATTTGTGTTTAGACCTGGTGTTGGTAAGGCTGTTTTTTTCTGGTTTTTGAATTTATGTCCTTTAGGTAGTTTTTGAAATTAGCACTCTTCTCAGTAGTGTTTACACATTAAATTAAAAGCACTTATCTAAAATCTTAGCATGCAATTGTAACTTGATTTTATTACTTCACTAATTTTCTAACCCTTTCTCTGATTGGTTGAAAAGTGTGCAGATTTCTTTCTGTCATACTCAGACACACAGCTGCTTTTAATGTGTAAATACTGAGAAGTGAAGTAGGACTACCTCATTACATCTTTGTGGAAGTGTAATAATATTACTATATGAAGTTTTTCTGCTTCAAATAATAAAAGTCTATGTGTTTAGAACTTTAAGATTTAAGTCAGTTATCATAACTTGAATGTTGAAAAATTAAGTAATTCTTGTGTATATCACTCAGCGCTTCTGATATCTAAGGGGGTATAATCTGACATGAGGGGTATGAAATGGCTCAGGCCAATTTATACCCCAGAGTATAAATTGTCCTAGGTCATAATATATGTTGGCTTTAATCAAGCCTAGGCCCCTTTAACCCCGCGCATAGTCTGGACTCGGGATATACTTGGTCCTGTGATGTGCTGCTGTTAGTGAGGAGGTGGATGTAATTCCCATAGAAATGAATAGAAATTCCCTCCAGCTGTCCACTGATAGAGGCTCATGGCTCATATCAGGGCCCTATTACTGTAGATTGGAGTGATGAATCCCATTGCTAGGACCGCAATTACAATATTAAATAATGCAAGTTAACTAAAACTATTTTTTTGTGATTAAAATGTAAGTATTATTTTTCACTGCCCAATTATAAAAAAAATAATAAGAATAATACTGAGACTGAGAATTACAACCAGTATACAGTGCAGGAGAAGTGGTACTGTACAGTACTGTACATATATACAGAAAAATACAGATACTGAGATTTATACCCAGTGTACAGGGTAGGAGAAGTGGTACTGTGCAGGGTGTATATGCAGAATAATACAGATACTGAGAATTACAGGACAGGAGAAGTGGTAGTCTGCAGTGTGTATATGGAGAACAATGCAGATACTGAGAATTACAGGACAGGAAAAGTGATACTGTGCAGTATATAGAATAACATACATACTAAGAATTACACCCTGTATACAGGATAGGAGTAGTGGTACTGTGCAGTGTGTATATTTACTGAGAATTAGAGCCAGTATACAAGACAGGAGAAGTAGTACTGTGCAGTATATATATACAGTTGTGTGAAAATGTGTTTGCCCCTTTTTGATTTTCTATTCTTTTGCTTGTTTGTCACACTTAAATGTTTAAGATCACTAATAGTGTTGAGCATTCCGATACCGCAAGTATCGGGTATCGGCCGATATTCGCGTTATCGGAATTCCGATACTTAGTTCCGATATTTTTCCTATATCGTATACCGGAATCGGAAGTTCCCATAATTCTTTGAGAGGCAATGTGATTTTAGTCAGCCAATGAGGAATCTTATGAAGTGTGGGCACATCCTGTAATGCTGCGGTCATCTTAACTAATGGCATGGCTGTGATTGGCTGCTGAAATGATGTCAGAATGCACTATAAAAGGCGCCGCCTCCATTTTAGCGTCACTGTGCTGTGAACTCAGTTAGGGACAGAACGCTGCTCTGCTGACTCTGAGGGACAGTTAGATATTGCGATTTTGTGTACTGGGCTTTAGGCAGGCTAGTTTACCAACCGCTGTGTAAAGCTTCCTTTTGCCAGTGTTGTTTTAACAGCTCTGTGCAAGGTGTGTGTGAGTGCAGGTGACGCTGCAGTTTGCTCTGCATGCAACGCTGTCTGTAGGCATCTGCACGTGTCACTCACAGACTCTATTTTTTTTTCTTCAGTGTAATTCTTGCTGCTCCATGCAATTTAACTATTAGTGTGACGCGCTTCCATCTGTATCCAATACATTGGTTGCAAACACTATAGAAGTAGACAAAGGAGTAGCCTTTCTCAGATTGTGGACAGTTGTGTTTCAGTGTTCACTTCAGTCTGTGTTTTTTATTTTTTGAGTGCATATCACGCTCCAGTTACTTGTTCAAGCACTGCTGCTTGTACTCTGCTGAGCGTGTCTCAGTGCCTCAGCCTTTTCATTTTTCTCCAATTGGTGCTTCTCCATTATATTTGAAAAAAATCTAATCTATTAGTGTGACGCGCTTCCATCCGTATACAATACATTGGTTGCAAACACTATAGAAGTAGACAAAGGAGTAGCCTTTCCCAGATTGTGGACAGTTGTGTTTCAGTGTTCACTTCAGTCTGTGTTTTTTATTTTTTGAGTGCACATCACGCTCCAGTTACTTGTTCAAGCACTGCTGCTTGTACTCTGCTGAGCGTGTCTCAGTGGCTCATCCTTTTCATTTATCTCCAATTGGTTCTGCTCCATTCCATTTAAAATATAATCTATTAGTGTGACGCGCTTCCATCCGTATACAATACATTGGTTGCAAACACTATAGAAGTAGACAAAGGAGTAGCCTTTCACAGATTGTGGACAGTTGTGTTTCAGTGTTCACTTCAGTCTGTGTTTTTTATTTTTTGAGTGCACATCACGCTCCAGTTACTTGTTCAAGCACTGCTGCTTGTACTCTGCTGAGCGTGTCTCAGTGGCTCATCCTTTTCATTTATCTCCAATTGGTTCTGCTCCATTCCATTTAAAATATAATCTATTAGTGTGACGCGCTTCCATCCGTATACAATACATTGGTTGCAAACACTATAGAAGTAGACAAAGGAGTAGCCTTTCACAGATTGTGGACAGTTGTGTTTCAGTGTTCACTTCAGTCTGTGTTTTTTATTTTTTGAGTGCACATCACGCTCCAGTTACTTGTTCAAGCACTGCTGCTTGTACTCTGCTGAGCGTGTCTCAGTGGCTCATCCTTTTCATTTATCTCCAATTGGTTCTGCTCCATTCCATTTAAAATATAATCTATTAGTGTGACGCGCTTCCATCCGTATACAATACATTGGTTGCAAACACTATAGAAGTAGACAAAGGAGTAGCCTTTCACAGATTGTGGACAGTTGTGTTTCAGTGTTCACTTCAGTCTGTGTTTTTTATTTTTTGAGTGCACATCACGCTCCAGTTACTTGTTCAAGCACTGCTGCTTGTACTCTGCTGAGCGTGTCTCAGTGCCTCATCCTTTTCATTTCTCTCCAATTGGTGCTGCTCCATTATATTTGAAAAAAAAACTAATCTATTAGTGTGACGCGCTTCCATCCGTATCCAATACATTGGTTGCAAACACTATAGAAGTACAGAAAGGAGTAGCCTTTCCCAGATTGTGAACAGTTGTGTTTCAGTGTTCACTGCAGTCTCTGAGGAATAACCACACTTAGGCCTTATAACTTTTCTGACATTCTTTATCAATCTACCAAGATGAAGAAGGCAGGGAGTAAGGCACGTGGTCGTGGCCATGGAGTTTCAGCAGGGAGAGGACGTGGGGATTCTGTGGCTGCTGCCGCACCCAGTGACACAGCATCCACCAGTTTTCCCCGTGAGCGTTCCTTTATGCGCACTTTTGTAGGAGCTCAGCGTACCCCCCTGCTGCGGGAAGAACAAATTGAAGCCGTTGTTGGTTGGATGGCAGCCAATGCATCGACTTCAATTCCTTCCACCTCCTCTCAGGACCACAGCACTGTTGAACAACCATCTGTCTCTTCACCGCCTGCCAAATTGCCCAGGCAGTCAGAGAGTTCTGAAGTGGAGCCAGCTGAGTCTCTGCTTCTGTTCTCAGAATTTGTTGGCTTGCAAACAGGGGCCCAGCCAAGCAGCATTCTGGAATGTGAAGAAGAGGCAGTATGCAGTGATGTGCAACAGCTGTGTCTCTCTGAATGTGAAGAGGCGGGTGAGCCAGTGCCGATGGTCAGCACACCGCAAAACGCATCTGATGATGATGAGACTCAGGTGCCATTTTCTGTTGAGCATGGTGCTGGCCAGACCACCCAACAGCAGCAGGTGTTGGAAGAGGGTAGTGGAGATGATGAGGTCCAAGACCCAACATGGCGTGAGGAACAGGAAGGTGGTGGTAGCAGCTCTGAGGAAGAGATTGCCCCAACGGTCCAAACAATAGGGAGAGTTAGGCTGCAGACTCGGTTGCCTGTAGCCTCCAGTTTGGCACCCGTTCGTAGCAGTTCTCTTCCAACAGCAAAAACGGACTTGCACTGCGTGGTCCTTTTTTGACACACTTGCAGATGATATTTGCTATGTCAAATGCAAGCTGTGTAATCAAAAAGTAAAAAGAGGTAAAAATGTCAGTAACCTTAATACCACAAATATGTGGAAACATGTGCGGTCAAAGCACGTGGTTGAGTTCCAAAGACACACTGGAGATGTAGGCCAACCTACAGCAGCACCTACATCTTCAGCTCGTGTTGGAGCCTCTTCCTCCAGCTCACACACAGCTGGTTCTGCTTCCTCACAGGATCGCCATGGAAGAACCTCTGTCACTGTTGTCCAGAGACCCAGTGTTATTCCACCCACAGCTGCAAGTTCCCAGTCATCCTCACACTCCCAGGCCACAAAACAGCCATCGGTAGCACAGGCATGGGATAAAAGACGGCCATACTCTGCAAACCATCCACGAGCACAGGCTCTGAATGCTGGCATTGCAAAACTCCTGTCCCTTGAAATGCTGTCATTCAGGCTGGTGGAGACTGACAGTTTCCGTGACTTAATGGCATTGGCAGTCCCACAATACAATGTGCCCAGCCGATTTTATTTCAGCAGGCAAGCCGTCCATGCTCTGCAAAAGCATGTTGAGGGAAAAATTAAACATGCGCTACTAAACGCCGTCAGTAGCAAGGTCCACCTGACCACCGATGCGTGGACCAGTACCCATGGCCAGGGACGATACCTTTCCCTCACTTCCCATTGGGTCAATGTTGTGGAGCCGGGTACAGATCTTGCCAGTGGCGCTGTACGTGTTCTGCCAACTCCAAGGATTGCAGGAATCAAGTCTGTCCACATTGACTCCTCCTCCTACTCCAGTTCCTCAGAATCATCGCTGCAGGAGCCGTCACGGTCTACCTCCACATGGACCCGTGAATGCTTACCTGATATGAGCACAGCCGTGGCCAAACGTCAACAGGCCGTCCTGAAATTAATTTCCATGGGGAATCGAAGCCACACAGCGCAGGAGCTCTGGAATGCCATCAAGCAGGAGAGCGACGTGTGGTTTTTGCCAGCGAATCTCCAGCCAGGCTTGGTAGTGTGTGACAATGGCCGAAATCTGGTGGCAGCTCTGGGCCTTGGCAACCTCACTCACATACCATGTCTGGCACATGTGCTCAACTTGGTCGTGCAGAGTTTTTTGAGGGACTATCCGGATCTTGATGCACTGCTGCACAAGGTCCGCCTAGAGTGCGCTCACTTGCGACGTTCCAGCATGGCCAGATCGCGCATTGCAGCTCTGCAACGCAGATTTCGCCTTCCTGAACATCGCATCATATGTGACGTACCCACCAGGTGGAATTCCACGTTACATATGTTGGAGCGGTTGTGTGAGCAGCAGCCAGCAGTAATGGAGTATCAGCTGCATCAGGCGCAATCAACTCGCAATTTGCGCCGTTCACACTTCACCACTACTGAGTGGGCCTCTATGAAGGACATCTGCCACGTTTTGCGTCTGTTTGATGAGTCAACGCGGATGGCGAGTGCAGATGATGCACTAGTCAGCCTGACTGTCCCCTTATCTGCCTGCTTCAAAAAAAAATTCAAACACTAAGGGATGAGGTTTTGGAAGAGGTGGAGGATGAGGAGTCACTAATTCCATCACCTTCTGGACAGTCAGCGCAACGTGGTTCCTCACAAAGGGCTGGGCAGGGCTCACTTTGTGAGGAGGATGAGGAGGAGTCAATGGAGGAGGAAGACATCGCTC
Organism: Oophaga sylvatica; assembly: GCA_033576555.1. Classification (NCBI taxonomy): domain Eukaryota; kingdom Metazoa; phylum Chordata; class Amphibia; order Anura; family Dendrobatidae; genus Oophaga; species Oophaga sylvatica. The sequence continues at coordinate 25,139,174 of JARQOD010000007.1, forward strand.
CAGAGGGAGGTACACAACGCTCTAGTCAGTATGTAGAGCGAGGGTGGGGTGATGCAGAACAGGCAGAGATGACGCCTCTTGCAGGGGACAGCGTTTCTTGGCCAGTTGGGAGTCTGCAGCACATGGTTGATTTCATGCTGCAGTGCCTGAGAAACGACCGCCGCATCGCCCACATTCTCACCACGTCTGATTATTGGGTGTACACCCTCCTAGACCCTCGCTACCGGGACAACTTACAAAGCCTCATCACACCGTTGAACCGGGAGCGTAAATGCGGGAGAAACCAAGACACACTGGTGCAATCCATAATGTTCTCCATTCCAGCCGAGAGCACTGCTGCTGCTACTGCTTTACAAAGCAGCTCTGTCGTCGAGGCAGTGGAGACAGCTCTGCAACAAGAGGGAGCACAAGCAGCGCCTCTGCACAGGGCAAGACCAGTATGTTCCAAATGTTGCGAAGTTTTGTGGCAGCGCCACAAATGTCTACACCATCCGAGACGGCTCCAGTCAGCAGGAGGCAACGTTTCCGTAAGATGGTGACAGACTACATGTCTTTCCCTCTCAGTGTACTCCCAGATGGCTCTTCCCCATTCAAGTTTTGGGTCTCTAAGCTGGATACATGGCCAGAGCTTAGCCAGTATGCATTGGAGGTGCTGGCTTGCCCTGCTGCCAGTGTATTATCGGAGCGCGTCTTTAGTGCTGCAGGTGGTGTACTAACAGACCGTCGCATGCGACTATCCTCCGATAATGTAGACCGGCTTACTTTTCTGAAAATGAACAAGGCATGGATCTCGCCAGAATTTGTCTGTCCGTTTTCAGGTTAAATAACTGGTTCGCAACGTTATCCATGTCTCCTGTTATGTTCATCTTTCTACCACCTGAACTCTACTCCCTGGGCTACAACACTGGCAGTTGCTGCTCAGAAGTGTCGTGTCCACAGACCAATACACAAGCTATAGTGTTACTGGCGTTCAGTAATGTCAGCTGTTCCCCTGCTGTGTGAACGGCAAAAAGTCCTGCTGCCTCCACCCTGTTGTCTTCTCATCCCTGGGCTTCAACACCGCCAGTTGTTGCTCGGAAGTGTCATTGGCACGGGTACTCACTCCTGCCCAGACTGGTTACAGCACGCCATCTGTTTCCTGTCAGTGTAAACGTCACTTAGCCTCCAATAAGTTGTCCTGTCGTGTTGCGGTCGGGTTAGCCGACTCTATGGTGCTTGGAGTTTAGGTGCTTCCTATGTGTGCTGCGGGATATGCAAATAAAGGCTGTTTCCGTTGTGACAATAGGACAATCACCCACTGTAGTACTGTGGGATTCGGTAACTGCGGCCGGCTCGCGGCCTGTCAACTTAAATTTCCATGGGTACCTTCTGCTACCCGTCCGGGTTCCAGTACCGTCAGCTGGTTCTCCGCAGTGCCTTTGGCCTAGGTGCCTCCATCTCGGTATCCGAGTTCCAGCAACGTCTGCTGGTCCTTGGTAGTGCTTTGGAGCACAGGTACCTCCTGCTTAGTAACCGTGTCCCAGTAACGTCAGCTGGTCCTCGGTTGTGCCATTGGCTCTTTTCCTTCTGCTGCCCCTCCGGGTTCCAGCACAGTCAGCTGGTCCTCGTTACTTGCATTGGCTCTTGTACCTTCTGCTACCCGTCCGGGTTCCAGTACCGTCAACTGGTTCTCCGCAGTGCCTTTGGCCTAGGTGCCTCCATCTCGGTATCCGAGTTCCTGCAACGTCTGCTGGTCCTTGGTAGTGCTTTGGAGCACAGGTACCTCCTGCTTAGTAACCGTGTCCCAGTAACATCAGCTGGTACAAGGTTGTGCTACAAATACAAGATACAGAACAAGAGACACAAAACAATAAGCAGAAGATCTAAAAATATATGCTCTAAATTCTAAGCAGAAGAAGACTAAGCAGTGTATGGGGGTCAGTCCGTTCCTCCTCGTGGTGCCCCTGGAAAATGCCTGCTGCTGCTGCAGGCTAAACTGAACACGGACAAATACTGTTGTAATTTAAATCTTTTGTGACAGCAAGAACGGAAGAATGAAAAATTCATACTTTGACAGATTACAAGTACAGGATTCTCTGTCACAAATAAGAATATGATGAAGAAGATGAAGTACAATATGAATAAGAATAATAGTTTAATAAGAAGAATATGAGTAATGTTAACAAAAGAATGAATAGCAAGAAGTTTAAGAAGAAGATAAAGAAGGTGAAGATGAAGAATAATTTGATGAAAAAGATGATGCTGCTGAAGATTATGAAGGAGAAAGTGTGTCAAAAGTTAAAAAGGTGAAGAGCATGGAAGTTGTGAAATATACATATTTGCCAAAATAGAAAAAACGTTCAAATTCTCTATCCACACCCAGGCCTGATTACTGCCGGAAATGTTCTCAATCAAGAAATCACTTAGATAGGACCAGCCTGATAAAGTGAAGTAGACCAAAAGTTTCTCAAACGCTAAACATCATGCCACGATTCAAAGAAATTCTGTAACCAATGAGAATCCAAGTATAGATGCTTCTCAGAAAAGTAGAATATAATCAAAAAGTTAATTTCTTTCAATACTTTAATGCAAAAAGTGAAACTCATGTATTATGTAGTCATTACAAGCAGAGTGATCTATTTCAAGTGTTTATTTCTGTTAATGTTGATGATTATGGCTTACAGCCAATGAAAACCCAAAAGTTATTATCTCAGTAAATTAGAATAATTAACAAAAAAGATCTGCAAAGGCTTCCTAGGCATTTAAAAAGGTCCCTTAGGGCCCCATCACACATAGCAACACAACAGCGATCCCGACAACGATATGCACTTGTCAGAATCGCTGGTGTGTCGCTACATGATCGCTGGTGAGCTGACAAACAGGCAGCTCAGACAGCGATCAGGAAAGCGACACTGCGGGTAACGTCGCTTAGTTACCCGCAGTGTACGTTGGATACCAGCCCGCTGGTGCAGGGACCTGGTAAACAAAATATACATCGGGTTTCCAGGCACTGCGCAGCGCCTGCAAACCCGATGTGTACCTTGGTTACCAGCTCCCCTGCAGCAGCGCGTTGGTATCCAACGTACACATTGGGGTTCCAGGCGCCGCCCGGCGCCTGGAAACTCGATGTGTACCTTGGTTACCAGCTGATCGCTGGTCTCCTGCCTGCCACACGCAGCGATGCGTGCTGGCCAGTGGGAGACCAACGATCAAAAAAATGTCCTGGCCTTTGGACAACGATCAGCGATACCCGGCAGGGGGGCCGGTCGCTGATCAGTGTCACACACAGCGATATCTCAGGGGAGATCGCTGTTGCATCACAAAACTAGTGACTCAGCAGCGATCTCTCTAGCGAGATCGCTGTGTGTTACGGGGGCTTTACTCTGTTGCAGTAGGTTGCACAATCATGCGGAAGACTGCTGACTTGAAGATGTCCAGAAGGCAGTCATTGACACACTCCACAAAAAAGGTATACCACAAAAGATCATTTCAAAAGAGGCTGGCTGATCACAGAATGCTGTATCCATGCATATTAATGGAAAGTTGAGTGGAAAGTAAAAGTGTAGTAGAAAAAGGAGCATAAGCAACCGGGATAATTGCAGCCTTGAAAGGATTATTAAGAAAGCCATTCAAACATTTGGGGGAGATTCACAAGAATTGGACTGCTGCTGGAGTTATTGCTTCAAGAGCCACCACACACAGGCGTGTCCAGGGACATGGGCTACAAGTGTCGCATTCCTTATCTCAAGCCACTCATGACCGGTAGAAAATGCCAGAAGTGGCTTACCTGGGCCAAGGAGAAAAAGAACTGGACTGCTGCTCAGTGGTCCAAGGTGTTGTTTTCAGTTTAAAAAGTAATTTTTGGCATATCATTTGAAAATCAAGGTCCCAGAGTCTGGAGGAAGAGTAGAAAGGCACACAATCCAAGCGGCTTTGGGTCTAGTGTGAAATTTCCACAATCAGTGATGGCTTGGGGAGCCATGTTATCTGCTGGTGTAGGTCACTACGTGTTTTATCAAATCAAAGTCAGCACAGCCATCTACCAGTAAATTTTAGAGCACTTCATGCTTCCTTCTGCCAACAAACTTTGTGGAGATGAAAATTTCATTCTCAAGCAGGACATGGCACCTGTCCACACTGCCAAAAGTACCAATACCTGGTTTAAAAATAACAGTATCACTGTGCTTGATTGGTCAGCAAACTTGCCTGACCTTAACCCCATAAAGAGTCTATGGGGTATTGTCAAAAGGAAGATGAGAGACACCAGATCCAACAATGCAGATGAGCTGATGGCTACTATCAGAGCAACTTGGGCTTCCATAATACCTCAGCAGTGCCACAGGCAGATCGCCTCCATGTCACGCCGCATTGATGCAGTAATTGATGCAAAAGGAGCCCCTGCCAAGTATTGAATGCATTTACTGAACATACATTTCATTAGGCCAATATTTCGGATTTTAAAATCATTTTCAAGCTGGTGTTATAATGTATTCTAATTTATTGAGATAATGACTTTTGGATTTTCATTGGCTGTAAGCCATAATCATCAACATTAACAGAATTAAACACTTGAAATACAGCACTCTGTTTGTAAGGGCTCTATATAAATATGAGTTTCACTTTTTATATTGAAGAACTGAAATAAATTAACTATTTGATGATATTCTAATCTTGTGAGATGCGCCCGTAATTTTGATCTATCAGTCTAGAAAAGGTTATATTGCCATTTCTAAAGCTATGGGACTCCAGAGAACCACAGTGAGAACCATTATCCACAAATGGCAAAAACATAGAACAGTGGTGAACCTTCCCAGGAGTGACTGGCCAACCAAAATTACCCCAAGAGTGCAGCGATGACTCATCCAAGAGGTCACAAAAGACCTCACAGCAACATCCAAAGAACTGCAGGCCTCACTTGCCTCAGTTAAGGTCAGTGTTCAAGACTCCACCGTTAAAAAGAGACTGGGCAAAAATTTACTGCATGGCATAGTTTCAATACGAAAACCACTGCTGAGCAATAAGAACATAAGGGCTTATCTCAGTTTTGTCGGAAAACATCTTGATGATCCCCAAAACTTTTGGGAGAATGTTCTGTGGACTGACGAGACAAAAATTTAACTTTTTGAAAGGTGTATGTCCCATCACATCTGGCATAGAAGTATCAGTTTAATTAAACACAGCTGGACTCCAATGAAGGAGTTGAACCATCTCAAGGATGATCACAAAGAAATGAACAGCATGTGAATTAAGTATTAGTGTTCTTGCAAAGGGTCTGAATACTTATGAGCATGTGATATTTCAGTTTGTTTTTTTAATAAATTTGCAAAAATTTCTACATTTCTGTTTTTTTCAGTCTAGATGGGCTGCAGAGTATACAATAATGATAAAAAAAATATTTTTTTTGAATTTACCTAATGGCAGCAATGAAAAAAAGAGTGAAAAATTAAACTGGGTTTAAATACTTTCTGTACCCACTGTATATACATTATATAGGAGCCACAATGATGTAAATAAATCACATAGGACACACTAAGGCCTCTTTCACACATCCGTTTTTCTCCTTGCGGCGCCCCCGGCATTTTTCCTCAGCGCCGCATCACAAAACCGTATGCACCGCATGCGTTTTTTTTTCCCATAGACTTTCATTAGCGCTGGATGGCGCCGCATGTCACTGCGGCGCGTCCGGTTGGTGCCGGATGCGGTGTCTGGTCACCGTCCGGTGTCTGGAAAAAACGTTGCATGTAACGTTTTTTGTCTGCGGCGAAAAAGCCGCATGCGCCGGATGCGGCGCGTGTGTTTTTTTTTTACAATGAAAGTTTATGGACGCCGCAATGCGCCGCATCCGGCTTGAGCCGCATCCGGTAGCCGCATCCGGTTTTTTAATTGATATACCAGCCCACAACAAACAGATACCACCCCTCAGCAAACATATAAAAAAAAAAATTTTGTGGGACATCAGACACATCCACAGAAGCCATAGAGCCACCGGAGACGCAGTCACCGGAGACGCAGCCACCGGAGACGCAGCAACCGGAGACGCAGCCACCGACGCCTCAGCCACCGGAGACTCGCAGCCAGGATCCGCACCATGGAGCGCCAGGAAAACAGACGGTAAATATGCCCCCCCCCCCAAAATCCAAAATTTACAATGCATATGTCACCAATGCTGTGTGAGCTGATGTTTATTTTGGCACCCTGGTACATTTTATATTTCATGTTTTTTCTGTGATGGGGATTGGTTCCCCTGGTATTGTATGAAATTAAATTGCCGATGATGGGGTGGGTCCCCGAGTTTAAAATGCATTTGTTTGTGAACTTTATTGTGTATTCCCTGCTACTGTTGTGAATGTTGATAATGTAGATCTACTGGTACTGGTTTTTTGAAGTGATGTGCTTGGTCTCCCTGCGACAATATGAAATGTGGATGTATTTGTGTATCATATAATGTTTTTTTTTTTTTTTGGTTTTTAAATGGTTTTTGGTTTTGGGCCTGTGATGTGGTTGCTTGTCCTGCTACTATCTGAAATGTGCATGTGTTTACTATGGTAATGTTTATCTCCATTTTTTTTGCCAATGTTTATTTTTTGGGGCCTGTGATGGTTTTTCTACTCATGGTCTCTTGCATTTGTTTAGTATGCTAATGTTTTTTTGTTTGCAATCTTTGTTCTTTGTGGTCTGTCACGTTTTATCTACTCATGGTCTCTTGCATTGTATGCTATTGTTTTTTTGTTTTCAATCTTTGTTCATTGTGGCCTGTCACGGTTTATCTACTCATGGTCTCTTGCATTGTATGCTATTGTTTTTTTGTTTTTCAATTTTTGTTCTTTGTGGTCTGTCACGTTTTATCTACTCATGGTCTCTTGCATTTGTTTAGTATGCTATTGTTTTTTTGTTTTTCAATCTTTGTTCATTGTGGCCTGTCACGGTTTATCTACTCATGGTCTCTTGCATTGTATGCTGCTAATGTTTTTTTGTTTTCAATCTTTTTCATTGTGGCCTGTCACGGTTTATCTACTCATGGTCTCTTGCATTGTATGCTATTGTTTTTTTGTTTTCAATCTTTGTTCATTGTGGCCTGTCACGGTTTATCTACTCATGGTCTCTTGCATTGTATGCTATTGTTTTTTTGTTTTCAATCTTTGTTCTTTGTGGTCTGTCACGTTTTATCTACTCATGGTCTCTTGCATTTGTTTAGTATGCTATTGTTTTTTTGTTTTCAATCTTTGTTCATTGTGGCCTGTCACGGTTTATCTACTCATGGTCTCTTGCATTGTATGCTAATGTTTTTTTGTTTTCAATCTTTGTTCATTGTGGCCTGTCACGGTTTATCTACTCATGGTCTCTTGCATTGTATGCTATTGTTTTTTTGTTTTCAATCTTTGTTCATTGTGGCCTGTCACGGTTTATCTACTCATGCTGCTATTACATTTGCATGTGTTTAGTATCCAAATGTTGATCTACTTTTCTTTTTGTTGCAATTTTTGTTTTTTGTGTGCCTCTGACCTTAAATCTACTCATGCTCATATGTGAAATGTCCATGTTTTTATTATCATTATGTTTGTACTGTTTTTTTTTTTTTGGTATTGGGGATCGGTTGATTCAAACTGTAATTTTTTATTTATTGATTTTTTTTTTTTTTTTGTCCAGGGATACGGTTTACCCATGGTACTGTTGATGGCTACAAATGATTGCATGTGGTCGGAATAATGTCCTTGTTTGAATGTTATATTTTAAAACAGGGACAATCAATACATATAAACACAATTCCTTTTTGTCTGGTAATTCCACAGCAGAAGAATTGATGCTGCTGATCCAAGGGCGCAGGAGATCCTGGATGCAAGGAGGCAAGCCAGTAGAAAGTAAATATGACATCCCCCATGTGCCTAATGTTTGTTTTTCTCTTTCAGCCAGGGACAAGGAATCCGCATATATTCACTGTCCCTTTTTGTGTCCTTATTCAACAGCAGAAGAATTCAACGAGCGGCAGAGGCGGCGGCTGAAGCGCAAGTTGAGCAGAGGGGAGGAGAGGACCTCCAAGCTAGGAGGCTAGCAAGCAGAAAGTAAGTATTACAGCACACATTTTGCTCTAAATTACATGTTTTTTTTTCTCTTTCAGCCAGGGCAAAGGAATACAGATATGTTTACTGTCCGTTTTTGTGTCCTTATTCAACAGCCGAAGACTTCACCGGGGCGGCGGCTGAAGCGCAAGTTCAGCACAGGGGAAGAGAGGACCTCCAAGCTAGGAGGATAGCACGCAGAAAGTAATATTACAGCACACATTTTGCTCTAAATTACATGTTTGTTTTTCTTTCAGCCATGGATAAGGAATATAAAATTTACAGTCCCTTTTTACTTAACAGCAGAAGACGTCAAGAAGAGGGGAGGCGGCGGCTGGAGATAGACGAGAGGAGGAGAGGCTGGCAAGGAGGGAAGCCAGTAGAAAGTAAAGATTACATCCCCATTTCAATAAAAATACATGTTTGTTTTTCTCTTTCAGCCAGGCCAAGGAATATAGAAATATATTGACTGTCCCTTTTTGTTTCTTCCACAGCAGACAACGTCAAACAGCTTCTGCAGCTGCCGCAATGGCGGTGTTGGCGGAGGAGGCAGCGGCTGAAGCGGCGGCGGCAGCACCACCGGCATCGCCATCTCCTCCCTCCCAGCCAGAGCCAGAGCCGCCACAGCAGGACACATCTTCTTCTGGAGCCCTCCTACCCATCGTCAGGAATTGGCGGTAAAAATATGTATTTTTAATTTTTCTATCCACAATCCATCTGTGGGCTATATGTCTTGATTGGTTTTTTTTAATAACAGGAATCTGAAGATGACGAGGAGCTCCCAGAGGAAGAAGGACGGGGTGGAGAGATACCCGGAGTGGGCTCACAATTCGTAAGTATCCTGCATCAATCGCAGAAACACACCTTCACAGTACACACAACACATAGAAAAACATTTAGTACATACTTCACACAGCGGCCAACACCTGCCAATATCCTAATTTTTCTTTTCATTTTTAGTCTCTCGCATCTGGGAGCCAGAGGGTTTCTCCCAGCGCCTCCCAGAGTCGTCGTGAGACTGTTGGCGGTTCTCAACGTGTAAGTTTTTTATTTTTGCCATTTTCTATAATTTTTCATTTGTAGAAAACGGGTTATCTAAAAAGTTTTGCAAATTTCAAACAATGTGTCTCATGATTTTTTTTTTTTCCTTTGTTAATTTCACAGGCTTCACAGCGTGCTCCCGACTCGGACACGGAGGAGGGATTGGACGTGGAGTTGATGATCGACCTGGTCCGAGAAAGGGAGCCGCTGTGGAACATGGGGGACCGCCAGCATGCGGATCAAATTGTGACACGACGGCTCTGGACGGAAGTGGCAGCAGCAATGGTGCACCGCTGGGAGGACCTCAATCCTAGGTCCCAGACTAAATTACGTAAGTATAGTTCATGTTGCTGAATGTAAAGGTGTTTTTTCAAAACTTCTGTCCTCGTGTAACCAACGCTTCTTGTTTTCCATTTTCTTTTGTGAAACAGTATGGAAACAATGAAAAAATAAACTCTGGGGGACACGAGGACTAAAGTGTGGTTGTTGTATAGTAACCAATGTGTGCTTTCTCGTTTCAGGGGAGAGAATTATGAAGCGGTGGCGGTCTGTGAGGGGTCGCTTTAAGAAGGAATTTAACAAAGAGATGCGGGCCCCGAGTGGATCTTCAGGACGCCAGAGCAAGTACAAATATGCACGAGCTCTGGCGTTCCTGCGTGAAACAATGGTCACCAGAAGGTAAATATAACCATAAAATGTTAATTTTTTTTTTTTTACAGCCAGGGCCATTCCACATCTGTATATTAATTTTATGTTTTTGTTTCTTCCACAGCACGGTGAGCAGCACTCGGGCGCCCGCAGAGTTGGAGCCTTCTAGAGCGATCCCTCAGGAGACCGACACCGAGGGACACTTTGACCAACCCTCCACATCTGCCCCTTCCCAGACTTCACACACATTAGATCCCGCAGTCCCCTCCACCAGCGCTGGAGCATCGTGGCCGGCTGCATTACATGAATCTGCTGGTCAGGATATAGCCTTCCCTTTACCCCACCCTTCTGACCCTGCCACCTCTAGTACAGCTGCGGGTACTGGGCGGCAGCGTCAGAAGGGTCAGGAAAAGAACTATGGCCCGAGTTCTTACACATGAACGCATCTTTCCAGAACTGCCTTAAGTTGCTATCTGAACAAGTTGCCGCAGGCCTTCGTCAGATAACCACACTAGTTGGTGAGGTCAAGACACTTGTGGAAACTGTGCGTTCTGAGATAAGAACACCCCCGAACTACAGCTTTTTTAGGTCGGTTGCGGAGCGCATAGATCCGCTATCTTATGACCAGCAGATGTATGTGATGCACACGTGCCACTCTGCTCTAGCGCAGGTTGTCTCCCATCCTCAATCCACCCCAGTCATTCCACCACCTCCCCCCCTACAGCGCCGTCCATCTTCCCCCCCCTCCACCTGCCATACCTCCTCCCCCTCCTATTCAATATCAACCTCCCCAATACCAACCACCTCCCCAGCTCCATCAACCTCCACTATATCAACCACCTCCCAGGTCCAACCACCTCCCCAGGTCCAACCACCTCCCCAACTGCAGTCACCTCCCCAGTACCAACAACCTACCCACTACCAGCCACCTACACCCTACCACACTTCTACCTACCAATCTCCTTCCCCCTTCCAAATACCTACTATGTCTCCTGCTCCTCATGCACAACCCTCCACTCCACCACCACCCACCTGTTCTGCCTTGTCTTCCCATTCTTTTTGTCTTTCCACCCCTTCACCTCTTCCTGTTCCTTCACCACCACCATCCCGTTCGTCCCTCCACAGTCTCCACACTCCCACGGTCGAAGTGTCCCGCAGCCCCTCCAGCAGTATTTCCACCCCACACTACACAGACCTTTAAATATGTGTTTGTTTATAATTTTTTTAAAGTTGAATAAATAAAGTTTAATAAAAAAGTAAAGTTGAATAAATAAAGTTTAATAAAAAAATTAAGTTTAATATAAAAAAAAGGTTATTTCTATGTTAAACATTTGGCCAAAAGGCCTAATTTTATAAAAATTATATTAAAAAAATAATTTTCAATAAATTGTTCATTGGTTTAACATTGTTGTCTGTCTTTAATTTATAGGATGTTAAGTTTTAAATGTGTGTGTTATACAGGTACAGCTAACTTTGGCTAAAAGGTTCATAAATGCAACCTTTTTTACAAAGTTATGTCCCGGGTTTCTATTATGTTTTCACTTAAACTGTGTACTTTTTTATATTATCCCCTACCCCAGGTTTCCCCTACTCCAGTCCTCAAGGCCCACCAAAAACATATCATGTTTTCAGGATTTCCTTTGTATTGCACAGGTGAGGAAATTATCACCTGAGCAATACAAAGGAAAGACTGAAAACTTGACATGTTGGTGGGCCTTGAGGACTGGAGTAGGGGAAACATGGCCTAGAATGTACACTTTTTTTTGACAAATGGTGAAATAGTTTTGTTAATACAATTTCACCTTTTGTCCAAAAAAGGGTACATTGTAGGCCATGGGTCCCCAAATCCAGTCATCAAGGCCAACCAACAGGTATTGTTTTCTGGATTTCCTTTGTATTGCACAGGTGAGCCAATTATCACCTGAGCAATACAAAGGAAAGACTGAAAACTTGACATGTTGGTGGGCCTTGATGACTGGATTTGGGGAACCATGGCCTACAATGTACACTTTTTTTGACAAAAGGTGAAATAGTTTTGTTATTAAACAGCCATGGACACAACAATGGCAAAAAGCTTACAGTAGAAAACACACAAGAAGGTAGACAAGTAAAAGGTTTATTGTGGGTAAAGAAAATTATTAAAAGAAACAATACATTTATCACACTCTGTCATCCTGCCAGTCAACACTACCTTCCGGTGACACAAAGTATTGAGCAAACTTGTCCCTCATTCTTGAAACCGCGACTGTACTGCGAGTGGTAATGTTGCTGTAGTCGTGCAAAGTTGTTTCTTGATTGTGGTCCTCCAGAGAAATTGGTTCCTTGGCTAGTACAAAATTATGGAGGACCACGTACGCTTTCACTACATCATCAACAGTCTCGGTCTTCAAGTTAATTGCAGTCAAAAGGACACGCCATTTTGCTGTCATAATGCCAAAGGCACACTCCACCATCCGTCTGGCTCTTGTGAGGCGGTAGTTAAATATCCGCTTTGTATGTGTCAATTCTCTGCTGGCATACGGCTTCAATAGGTGTTGGGACAGCTGGAATGCCTCATCACCTACACACATGAATGGCATCGGTGGGCCTGAGGTTTGAGGCAGTGACCTAGGGGGGGGAAATGAAAACTGTTTCCATACAATTTACGTCCCATAGCAGATATTTAAACACTTGGGAGTCATTAGACCGTCCATAAGACCCAATGTCCACCGCGATAAACTTGTAGTGCGCATCTGCAATAGCCATCAGGACGATAGAGAAATATTTTTTATAGTTAAAAAATTCAGATCCAGTTCCTTTTGGCTTTTGAATGCGGATGTGCTTTCCATCAACGGCCCCCAGGCAATTGGGGAACTGGCAGATGAGTAGAAACTGGTCCGCTATTTGAAGCCATCGCTCTGTTGTTGGCTCTGGAATAAATTCTTCAACCAAAGTATCCCACAGAGCACGACAAGTATACTTTATTATGCCGGATAGTGTGGAGATTCCCATCCGATACTGAAAATGTAGCGATGCCAGCGTCTCACCAGTTGCAAGAAATCTGAAAACAAATTAGAAAATACAAATTTTTTTAGAAACGCAGCATTACATACCAGAACTCAGCTACGACTATTGGAGATACCAAACACAATCACATCTATGACAAAGACTGTTTTATAACTAAATTTGGGGATACTCATGTGGTTTCCTAGTTGGCCTGTGATGTTCAATTAATGATAAAATTCCAAGTGCGCTCAAGCAAACAGATCCAATACATATAGCTTACCTTATAGTCACCATGAGACGCTCCGCCGGAGATATTGAGAACCGACAATAGGTGTCCGATTTTTTAATTTTGTCTCCAACACGCTCCAGCAAATCGTCAAAGTTTTCTTTCTTCATCCGCAGATAGGCAAAGAACTTATCTGGATTTTGTCGCAGCTCCATGTTCAGTGTGGAATAGACACCACGAGTTAATCTCTGTGCCGTAATGGGGTGGATCCACAAACGGCGGCGTCTTCGCTGACGTCTGCGCTGCTCCTCAAACTTTCGCTCCTTCTCCAGAACGATAAACCTTAATCGATTCATCTCCGCAGTAAAATCAACAAGATTCCTGAAGATATTGCCGATAATGACATCCATGTTCGCCAATCACTTGCTACTTGCTCTTCTCTCAAAACTGCACTTGCTCCTCTACAACCTGTCAAAGATGGGCTGTAGGAGCAGTGTATATATAGGATTACAGTAGCCAATCATATTTGGAACCCCAAAAAGGGTGGTCTTAAAATACCGGATCTGGCGCATACGGCGTCAACGGACACCAAACTGGATACACCGGATGAGACAGATGCGGTTTTTTGCCGCATTCGTGAACCGGATGCGGCGAAAAACCGGATGCGGCGCATCCGGTTTTCATACAAAATACCGATGCGGCGCTGCGGCTAAATGCCGGGGCGCTGTTTAGGCGCCCGCCGGATGTGTGAATGAGGCCTTAGACTGCTGTATTTACATCACATTGAAGACACTGAGACTGCTGTATATACATCACATAGGATGCACTACAACTGTATATACAGTTAGGTCCAGAAATATTTGGACAGTGACTGAATCTTTGTGATTTGGGCACTGCTTGTCACTAGTTTTGACTTAAAATGAAACAGCTGAGATGCAATTGAAGTGTACCATTTCAGGTTTAATTAAAGGCGTTGAACAAAATCATCCCATGAAACTTTTAGGAATTGTAACCATTTTTCTACAAAGTCTCCTCATTTCAGGGGCTCAAAAGTATTTGGACAAATTAATTACCATGAATAAAATGTTCATTTTTTAATACTTTGCAGAGAATCCTTTGCAGGTAATGACTGCTTGAAGTCTGGATGCCATGGACGTCACCAAATGCTAGGTTTCCTCCTTTGTGAAGCTTGCTAAGGCTTTACTGCAGCTGAGATCAGCTGTTGCTTGCTTGTGGGGCTTTCTGTGTGTTTGTCTATGTTTTGTCTTAAGCATGTAAAAAGCATGCTTGATGGGGTTGAGATCTGGTGATTAACTCGGCCATTGCAGAATATTCCACTTCTTTGCTGTAGAAAACTTCTGGGTAGCTTTCGCAATATGTTTTGGGCATGGACGGACTTACTGCATGTGTAGCCTGTGTGGCTGCACTGGGGCCCGGAGGTGGAGAGGGGCCCCTGCAGCGTGGCTAATAATGAGGGCAATCTGGCCTGTTTCTGCAGGTGCGAGGCTCCGGGGGGCCCCTGGCCAGATTGCCCTCATGAGTGAGTGATCCATGCAGCTCCGCTGCCTACAAGAGAAAATAGCAGCAGAGCGGAGCTGCAGGGATCCGTCCTGCTTCCTGCCCGGCGCCCGCGCTTCCTCTCACACAGACACCAGCGCTGCTGGATGACGTCATCATTCAGCAGCCGGCTGTGACAGAGAGAGGAAGTGCGGGCGCCGGTGATACTGCAGGAGAGCCTGCGGTGCGGACAAGTGAGAGGTGCTGTGTATGTGTGTTTTGTATGTACGTGTGAGTGTGTAGAGATGAGTGGTGGTGTGTGTGTGTGCATGTGTAGCGCTGCGGGAGAATGTGCAGAGAGGTGAATGGTGCTGTGTGTGTCTGTGTGTGCATAGGTGGAGGAGAGGGCAATGATGAGGGTAATGGGGAGAAGGCAATGATGGGAGAAGGCAATAATGGAGTGATGGGGAGGAGGCAATGATGGGGTGCTAGGGAGAAGGCAATGATGGGGTGATGGCGAGAAGGCAATGATGGGGGTGATGGTGAGAAAGCAATGATGGGTATGGTGGTGGAGGAGAAAATGATGGAAGTGGTGGAATGGGCAACGATGGGAATGTTGGGGATGGAAATGATGGAGGCGGTGGAAAGGGCAATGATGGGCATTGGGAGAAGTCAATGATGGAAGAAGGCAATGATGGGTCTGATGGAGAGTAGGCAATGATGGGGTGATGAGGAGAACGCAATGATGGGGTGATAGGAAGAAGGCAATGATGGGGAGAAGGAAATGATGGGGAGAAAGCAATGATGGGGTGATGGGGAGAAAGCAATGATGGGAAGAAGGCAATGATGGGGTGATGGGGAGAAGGCAATCATGGGAGTGATGGGGAGAATGCAATGATGGGGGTGATAGGGAGAAGGCAATGATGGGGAGAAGGCAATGATGGGGGTGTTAGGGAGAAGGAAATGATGGGGTGATGGGGAGGAGGCAATGATGGGGTGATGGGGAGAAGGCAATGATGGGGTGATGTGGAGAAGGCACTGATGGGTGATGGGGAGGAGGCAATGATGGGGAGAAGGCAATGATGGGGGTGTTAGGGAGAAGGAAATGATGGGGGTGATGGGGAGGAGGCAATGATGGGGTGATGGGGAGAAGGCAATGATGGGGTGATGGGGAGAAGGCAATGATGGGTTGATGGGAAGAAAGCAATGATGGGGATGGTGGTGGAGGAGGAAATGATAGAAGTGGTGGAATGGGCAAGGATGGGAATGTGGGGGGAGGAAATGATAGAGGTGGTGGAAAGGGCATTGATGGCATGGGGAGAAGGCAATGATGGAGATGGAGAAGAAGGCAATGATGGTGGTAGTGGAAAAGACAATGATGGGAGTGGTGGGGAAGGAGGCAATGATGGGGTGTTGGAGGAGAGTGCAATGATGGAGGTGATGGAAAGGGCAATGATGGGGTGGTAGGGAGAAGGCAATGATGGCATGGTGGGAAAAACAATGATGATGGGGTGGTGGGGGAGAATACAATGATGGTGGTGGTGGAAAGGGCAATAATGGGGGTGGTGGAGGAGGAGGAAATGATGGAGGTGGTGAAATGGGCAATAATGGGATTGGTGGGGAAGAGACAATGATGGGGTGGTGGGGAGGAGGAAATGATGGAGGTGGTGGAATGGGCAATGATGAGGTGGCAGGGGAGAAAGTAATGATAGTGGTGGGGAGAAGGCAATGATGGAGGTGGTGAAGAGGGAAATGATGGGGTGGGGGAGAGGATAATAATGAGATGCGGGGAGAAGGACAATGAGTGGTGTGGGGATTGGGATGGGACAAAGGGGGACTTATAATGGACTTAGGAGCAGGGGGAGGGGGAGGAAGACATTAACGCTTATTATTTCTAACTCAGTCCCTTAGTATATAGTGTACTCACTTATTATGTCTAAAAAGGCCCTTAGTATATTGTGTACATATTTATTATGTATAACACAGTCCCTTAGTATATAGTGTACTCATTAATTCTGTATAACACCATCCTTAGTTACATAGTTTCCTCTTTTGTTATGTATAACACCGCTCTGGGTATACAGTACAGACCAAAAGGTTGGACACACCTTCTCATTCAATTAATTTTCTGTATTTTCATGACTATGAAAATTGTGGGATCACACTGAAGGCATCAAAAACTATGAATTAACACATGTGGAATTATACATTACACTTTACAAAAAAGTGTGAAACAACTGAAAATATGTCTTATATTCTAGATTCTTCAAAGTAGCCAGCTTTTGCTTTGATTACTGCTTTGCACGCAGAAAAGGTGAACGGCTGGACTCTACATGCCTAGTTCCCACCGTGAAGCATGGAGGAGGTGGTGGGATGGTGCGGTGGTGCTTTGCTGGTGACACTGTTCGGGATTTATTCAAAATTGAAGCGGTGAGCGGTCCAGCTCACCCTAAACCATCTTGATTGGGTACAGGTCTGGTGACTGTGGAGGCCAGATCATCTGGCGCAGCACCCCAACACTCTCCTTCTTGGTCAAATAGCCCTTACACAGTCTGGAGGCGTGTTTGGGGTCATTGTCCTGTTGAAAAATAAATGATGGTCCAACTAAACGCAAACCGGATGGAATAGCATGCTGCTGCAAGATGCTGTGGTAGCCATTCTGGTTCACTATGCTTTCAATTTTGAATAAATCCCCAAAAGTGTCACCAGCAAAGCACCCCCACACATCACACCACCTCCTCCATGCTTCACTGTGGGAACCAGGCATGTAGAATCCATCCGTTCACCTTTTCTGCGTGTAAAGCAGTAATCAAAGCTAAAGGTGGCTACTTTGAAGAACCTAGAATATAAGACATATTTTCAGTTGTTTCACACTTTTTGTTAAAGTGTAATGTATAATTCCACATGTGTTAATTCATAGTTTTGATGCCTTCAGTGTGATTCTACAATTTTTATAGCCATGAAAATACAGAAAAATCTTTGAATGAGAATGTGTGTCCAAACTTTTGGTCTGTACTGTATATGAGTCCGTCCCTTATTATATAGGTTCCTCTGCTTTTATGTACACTGCTGTCTTTTACATAGTGTATTCTTGTTAATTTTGTTATTCACATCGCCCTCTTTTATTACATAGTCCCCAGCATGACTGCTGATGGAGGAGCCAGTGACCAGACAAGTTGATCAGCTCCTCCATTAGAAAAGAAGCTTTCCCATGCTCCATCAGCCATCATTGCATTGTACAGCTAACAAGACAGGATGGTATGTAATAAAAAGCACGGCTCTATATAATCCAATATGTAAGGGACAGTGCTGTACATAACAAGAGAGGACACTGTATCATAGGGGACGGCAATATGCATAATAAAGGAGGCTATGTAATATATATACATGTATGTGTGTGTGGCTCTATATATTATATATATATATATATATATATATATATATATGTAGCTTTGTCACCATAAAAGGAAGGGGGCCCAGACACATTTCTTGCACAGGGGCCCCAAGCTATCAGTGTACGCCCCTAGTTTTGGGTCATTGTCCATCTGTACTGTAAAGTGCTGTCCAATCAACCTTGCTGCATTTGGTTGAATCTGAGCAGAAAGTATAGCCCTGTACACTTCAAAATTCTTTCAGCTTCCTCTGTCTTCAGTCACATCATCAATAGACACTGGTGACCCAGTGCCATTGGAAGCCATGCATGCCCATGCCATCACACTGCCTTCACCATGTTTTACAGAGTATGTAGTGTGCTTTGGAAAATGAGCCACTCCAAGTATTCTCCATACTTCCTTCTTCCCATCATTATGGTAGAGGTTGATCTTCGGTTCATCTATCCAAAGATCCAAAGAATGCTTCTTCAGAACTGGTCTGGCTTCTTTAGATGTTGTTTTTGGGCAACTCTTATCTGACATCTGACCTCTCTAATTTTAAGGCTGATTAATGGTTTGCACCCTGTAGTGAAGCCTCTGTATTGGCTCTCATGAAGTTTTCAATTTATGGTATATAGGAGAAAGAGCATGGCACTTTTGATTGCTGTGTGCCCAAGTAGGATCCTAATAGATGTTAATAAAACTTGGCACTCAGATACTGTATATTGAAAAGGTTGGAATTTTTATTAAATATCAGCAATCTAGAAGTGTGGACTTTTCAGTCTATATAGTACACCTTCGTCAGTATACTGGAATACACATGTACAGAACAAAAAAAAACAGTTAAATATGCAAATGTCAAAAGTGAAAAAAAGAAGCTTAGTAAAAAATATAAGAGATATGATAATTGTAATAATTATAACAATTCATCATAACAAGTCTCAAGATTGGCACAAATGACTGAAGAGAAGAAAGCTGGGAGAATAGGGAAAAAAGAGTAAGACACAAGGTTCAAGAATCATACAAATACCCAAATGAATTAGAAAAAGATGGAAAACCAAAGACCAAACACTTGGTATCACAATGGCGTTGGTCCTGATCGGCCCTTAGTCACATTTACGTCACTTGACATATAGTAAGGTTTTAATAATAGAGGTTAGGACCATCTGAATATGGTAAACTTGATGTGGTAGGATGGCTTTTACGTTTTTTTAAACAAAATGATGTTATCTAAGTACCCTATGTTATTTTCATGCACTATTGTGATTTATTTATTTATTGCAGGGTATTTGCTAATTTTATTTCAGGTATTGTCTGTTTAGTCGCTAAAGTGATCTTTCTACTTATATTCAAGTTCATCTCTAGGTTTTGTTTCAGGTTTTTAGTACACTGTGCAAATAAGGGTGTGGCCTCCCTTTTCTTTGAGCATTACGTTTATATCGTCCCCCGTGGCTGGATGTCCATTAGTGGGGTTTTGGTCCTGCTGGGTCTTTATTCACATTTAAATCATTTGATATATAATAAGGTTTTAATACTAGAGGTTAGGACCATCCGAGTAGGGTCACCTTGACGCAGTAGGATGGCTTTTACATTGTTTTGATAAAAATTATGTTAACTAAGTACCCTAAGTTATTTTCATGCACTATTGTTATTTATTTACTGGAGAGTATTTGCTCATTTGTTTTTATCTTTGGTTTTGTAAGAATATTATCCATATATGCCTATTTGCATTTAGTGATGAAGATAAATTCTAGTATTCATGGACATTGATTTGGGTCCAAAAATCAAACAAAAAAAGTTTGCAAATGATTTACAAAAGCAATTCAACAATTATCACAGTTCAAAGGAACAACCCTGGGAACACTTAAGGTACTGCCACACTAAGCTATCCCGCTAGCGATCTCGTTAGCGTTGCATACTAATGAGATCGCTAGCGGATCGTTTCTATATCGCTAAATGCGGCCACATTTAGCGATATAGTTAACGACGCTATCGCCGTTAGCGATCTTCTTAACGACTTTAGCGTACAAAAGTACCGCTAAATCGCTAAGAAAAGGTGCCACACAGCGATTAGATACTTACCCAGTGGGAGCGCCAGCGATGAAATAGGGTCCGGAGCGATTCCAGCGACGAGCGAGATCACAGCAGGAAGCTCGTCGCTGGAAGCTGCCGCACTGAACAACATCGCTAACGGGATCGCTAAATAGTGACGTTTTTTAGCGATCCCGTTAGCGATATGTTTAGTGTGGCATACCCTTTACTGAGCTTGGCTTGCTTTGTAGGTGGAAACAAAGTTCTTTGATGCCAGGGGTGGCAAACTTGCTTAACTGACAACCAAGAATTTTCAATCAAATTCCCTCATGATATTCCTCCACATGGGAGTCCTATAGTTCATGATGCTAGGGTAATTAGTTGCTCCATGTCAATACAAGGGGACATTTTTAACATCTAAGATTTGCAAGCCCCCAAAAATCACTGTCAACTGATAACAGACTCCACTCACCATAAGAAATTTATAACAATAAATAGGTCAATAGAGTAATTTCAGATAAAGTTCATTGCAAAGTATTTAAAAAAATGCCATCCCTGTATTTTATGTGTTTTTCAAGGCCCCATAGACTTGTGTTGGTAGTTTTCATCTGTAATACTGGAAAAAAAACAGACATGTGTCCATGACTTTTGCACTGACACACTGTATGTGAAAACCCATGAACATGTGAACAGCCCTATAGATTATAATAGGTACATATTTTATCCATTAAAATCATGAATAGAACACATACGTGCAACATGGACAGCTGAATAAGACCTTAATATTGTCCAAGTGACATCAACGTATTTAGTTTGGGGAAAATGGATTTTATCTAGTGGTAAACAACAGTCTATTTAACAACACAATGTGCTTAACAAACTTTTAGGCTACTTAAATTGTAAAAATGGTCCAAAAAGTATCCCTTTTTCATATCAGATGCCTGCTTTACAGGTGTTCTATACACAAGTGGTGCAAACAAAGAAGTTGTGAAAAAATGACCCCATTTGTTAAATGAAAAACTGATAGCTTTTTCACAAGTCATCCAAAAATTATCACTTTAATGAACAAAAACAGGTGTGCTGTTTTGAAAATAAAGAAATTATGGCTTCCCAACTAGGAGTGAAAAAAAAATATTTTTGGGGATCCAAAACAGGTTTGTTGTTAGGTCCATTGCTGGTGCCCCTGCATGGATTCCCTGCTGTCTTAATGCGGGGACACCAACATACTCACCGCCCTAGCCACAGCAGCATCCTCGTGTTCACCCTTCCCCTGTGCTCACTGCACTGTCTTCTGGTGGAGCGCCTAGTGTGAGCTTACTCTCCTGCTCTTAAAGGGACAGCACGTGCACCTGCAAAAATGACCCCAGCCAATAGCTGGGAGGCATCTTGTCTATAGGGCACCCTCCCCAATAGGGCGGTGCCTGAGCAACCCCTTAAGTTAGTTTATTAGTGGTGTTGGTGTGTGCAACTGAATGTTGCCAGGTCCCCCATCCTTAGTCTGTTATAGTTATTCCCTCATTCTTTGTCATCCCATTAGTCTAGTATAGTGTGTACGTGATCCTGTGGCCGTTTTGGTGATATCTGAACCATTAAACTGCGTCGGCAGTGCCTGAACTGTTTCCCGCTAAAATGCGTGTCTGAATGAGAACCTATCAAAGTTATCTAGACTGTCTATCAGTCTCCTAATCCTGCATGCCAGTGATTCCAGTCACCTCTCACCGTTCAACGAAACCGTCTTCTTGGGATAGGTAGCTGCAGTACCTGGGACAACCTGGGAGTGGTACTTGGCTGCTACCTGCAGCTCAAGACTGACTCCACCTTCAGGAGCTCAAGTGTAACACCAGGTAGCTGCTTAGCTACGCTCCTCCCAGGCAAGCAAGGCTCTGTGGCACAGTGTGTCCACAAACCACATGCACCACCTGTGAGCGTGTCAGTTTGCTTAGGCCATAGATTCCAATGATTCCAAGATTCCCCAGGCCTAGGAACTGTACCTAGAGCTGACCTGTCAGTGAGATCAGCAAGAATTTTTTTTGGTCTTATCTAAGGACCATGAATACCAGGTAGGATATTCTACCCACGGACGAGTCTACTCTGCCTACAACCTACGCTTCTCAAGTTAATCTTTGTTTATTGGCTCCACCATGATTTAACAGAGACCTTAAGCAGTGCCATGGATTCTTGAACCAGTGCATCTTGCACTATGAACTTTTGACCCATCAGTTCCAGTCTTAGCTGGATAAAGTGGGATTACTGATGTCCCACCTTGCAGGAGAAGCCCTAGCATGGATTAACCCCTTGTTGGAGAGGTGATCCCGTGACCATGTACCTACAGGCTTTTCTGATGGCCTTCCAAAAGGTCTTTGATGAACCTGGTCATGCTTCATCCAGGGGATGATCCCTTCTCAGACTGCGTCAGGGAGAATTGTCCGTAAGCCAGTATGCCATCCAGTACAGCACTCTGTCTTCCAAGGTTTGGTCTCCCAAGTTCTCAATCTGCACATGCACCGCTTCAAGTGGCCAGTTTCCCAAAGCCCACAGCAGGGAAATCAATGGGAAGGGAACTTCACTCATAGTTGACATTTTATAAAAGCCCAGGGCCCGTAGCCTTGCACCGCTGGGACACCCACTCCCTCTGGCATGGGGCCGCAGCATTGCCCCACTCCTGCTGCCGCCGGCATCTAGCCGCTGTGACCCTTCCTCCTGTGACCCCAGTCCACTGCAGCTGTCCCCCCGGTAAGCTAAAGTAAAATCGGACTATTAGGCACACCATCATTTTATTTAAACATTTTTTTCCTGATGAAACTTCTCATGCTTGCGGTGCCATCAGAAAGTTCCTGGGAGTTCACATCCAATGAGCAGCCAGTTCAACTCTGTGACATCAGCATGAGCACCATGGGAAAAGTTGTAATGGCTCTTGCACTGACATCAGTGAGTTGAACTGAGTAAATTGGCTATGAACTCCCAGGACCTTTCTGATGGCACCGCGAACATGAGAACTTTCTCAAGCTTGCGGTGACATCAGTCAGGTCATAGGAGTTCACCGTGAGACACTGAGCAGCGCTAGCACATGCTGCTCAGTGTCTCTGCTGGATTGCAGCCTGTACAGTTGCATCATGCAACAATGCAGCCTGCCATCTAGATGTAGCAGAACTAGACCCGTCGCCAGACAAATGCATTATCTTCTCTGCAGAGAGGTGAGGAATATTGTGTATTATTTTAATTCTGTTACCGGAGACATTGGTTTCTGTGGACTGGGTGATGATGGGAGTATGGTTTAATTTAGATTCATTAAAGGAGTCTGTCATTCTTTATTTTAAAGGACTTTATTCTGGGTGTGTGTGTGTTTTTATGCAATATGACTATGGGGTTACTAATGGGGGCATCTTATAGACGCCTCTCTATGACCAAACTCTGGGCTTGATGTCACCTGACAATAAAAAAGTGACATCAACTCCCCCAACTATCACCCCACTTGCCACTGTACTAGGGCAATTGGGAAGAGTGAGGCTAGGTCCTTGATTTGGTGCATCTTATGGATGCGCCATTTCTGGGGCGGGCTGAGAGCTGATGTTATTAGTTTCGGAGGGGGCCAATATCCATGGCCCCTGCCTAGGCTATGTGTCATGGATTTACTACGACAAAGTGAGCCAGAAGACCGCTGCGTCTGATTTCTCCTACTCCTGCATGGATTAGAAGAACTTCATCTTCTTATTAAATAGTATAAATTTCTTTAGGCAGCGCAGGGGTCAATCTGCTCTGTTGAGAGCTCCTAGATCTAAGGCTCTCAGCTGTGCACTGTTAGCCATTCCCATCTCCAGGAATATAATCTGGGTCTTGGCTAACACTCATTACCAGAAAAAGCTTTTCCTGCATGGCTGGAGGTTGTTACTGGTGGTTATTGGAGAAAGGCATTTTAATTTATCTGTGACTGTTGCTAGGTTTTGAGTGTGTGATAATTCCCTTTCTTCTGTGGATGCATAGACATTATTTTATAGTTTCACTTATAATTGTATATTTCCTTCACAATGAGAAAAAGGGAGAGGAAGATAGCTTGAGACTCTAATTGCTGGCTGGTTTGCTTTTTCCAAACGAGCAGTTGATGTCACTTCATGTACTCACTGTAGTTCCCAGCCTACATAAGCATGACAATCCACTGCTTTATTTTCTGCTTGCAGAGCCTGAAGACTGCCAATCATCTGGCTACACTATTAAGTTAACAGAATAACCCTCTACCCCCAGGAGAAGATACAGATTAGAAAAAACTTTTTGACAGTGAGGGTGATCAATGAGTGAAACAGGTTGCCACAAGAGGTGCTGAGTTCTTCAATTGAAGTCTTCAAACAGAGGCTGGACAGATGTGTCTGAGATGGTTTAGTGTGCAACCAAATATTAAATTGATGGTGCCATAAATTTTGTCTGGTCTATTTTGGGGTTTTATGTGCTATTATGTACAATTTGCCTTTTTTCTATGTTTTTGCATTGGTTCAATACACACAAGGGAAGTAAACATGTTTATAACAAAACGTGTAATTGCAATAATTTTGTGGAGGAAATACTTCATTTTCTCTAATAATTTCAAGGGTGCCAACACTTTGGGCTATGATTGTATATATATGTTTTGTCCAAATTATAACAAGGTTCATTTATTGAATTGTACTGTAATATCTTGACTTTTGGGTATTCCAACTTATCACATGAGTATTTAAACTCGCCCCTATTTGGTTTTGTATGTTAGGTGGTGGTCTTATTATGGGTGCACCTTGTCAGTTACTTGATAACCAAGTGTTTTAAAATGTTTGTATAACTTGAGTGCTTTCCATGTTTCCCTTTATTATTTATTATAAAGATTTCTTATATGGTGATTACAAAGCAATTGCATACTTTTCTTAGTATGTTGGCCGATCATAATGGCCGCAGGGTTTTGCAGATGAAATGGCTTTTTCCCTGCAGAATTAAATTATTATGCAAGGAAACAGTAAAAAGACTGCAGGGCTGTGGTGGTTAAAAGCCACAGCATGATTGCTGTGTGTGAACACAGCCTTGTACACCTGAAAATAGAAATCTTTACAATCAACTACATTCCAACTGGGATTTTCCTTTTCTTCACAATGTAGTAACAAATATCAAATTATGTCTGTCACTTTTAGACTTCATATCTTTTATTTTATCAAGTTTGTTGGCCATTATTATGCTATCGGGATGGGTAAAAATTCTGCCATTTTCTATTCTCATTACCATTTTTGTCATGCAGTGAAATATTAGAATTTTAATGGCTTTCCAAGAGAGTGAATTACAGCTTCTGGATGTCTTAAAGCATATTCACTGCAGCATCCTGACCTTTTCAATATTCTGCTTTTTAACTGGTTGGCTATTTAATTTTTTTCTATTTACAGCTGTACTAAACTGCAGGAAAATGCTCATTATACCGATCCAATAAGAAGCAATGTCATACAAAAAAGTTAGCATTCTGGAAAAGTTGGATCTGGTCAACATAAGTAAAGCAATGATAAAACAGTAATATGTTCTTCTTGTGTATAACAAGGTCAAGAACAGATCATATCATGAAAGAAAAAATTGTAACTGTATCAAAAACCATAAGAATTGATATAGATTTACAGCAGCTTCTACTTGTGGTTTCTTATCTACTAAACTGCAGGAGAGTTACATAGTCCAACACTAATGCTGAGGTTATACACTATCGAGCAAAAGCGTAGCAATGTTTTGAACTTTTGACTTTCAGGCTCCATATCTCAATATCCACTACTGCTTCAAATGTGAGACTACCAACATTTTATATGCAATCATCTCAGTTATCTCATGCATAAATTTGACTTGCAACTATTTAGATTGTGATTAGT
Source organism: Oophaga sylvatica (assembly GCA_033576555.1). Taxonomy (NCBI): domain Eukaryota; kingdom Metazoa; phylum Chordata; class Amphibia; order Anura; family Dendrobatidae; genus Oophaga; species Oophaga sylvatica. Next base: position 25,164,867 of record JARQOD010000007.1, read on the forward strand.
TATGCAGATTTTTGTCATGTCACTGCATTGTTACTGTTTTGCTCCTGGTGGTGGAAAAATGTTTTTGTTACTGAATAGTACAAATTGCAACTTGTTCTCACATTCCCTATTAGCTCAGTATGCTTTTAGGTTGATTACCAAATGAAAGGTCACTGTTTTGAATAGAGGAGCAGCTATGAAGAAGATTTCCCAAGAAAAGAGAAACAGCACAGTCCAGCTCATCAATAGTGGTCTCTCAGCCAAGAAAATTGCCAAACTGCATCATGTGAGTGCCATGACAGAAGGAAGAATACGAAATGAAGTCCGTCCATCCATTCAAAGCCAAGAGATGGATGTCCAGGCAAAATTTTGGCGTAAACATGTCAGCTCATCACATGGCATGGCATGGCAGTGGAGGTGGCTCGTATGCTAATACTGAGATCACAGATGTCCCTGCAAGCACTGTGAGACTTACATTATACAAGTTTAGAATGATGGCCTGAAAAAAGATGAAGAAGCCTTGACTTCAATATTGTCAGAAGCGGCTGCTCGAGTTTGCAAACAAGAACTAAAAGTGTACAGTAGAACATTAGAAACGGGTGATTTGAAGTGATGAAATGAAAATCAATAGACTAGGCTCTGATGTGTGCAAATGAATCAGGAAGAAACAAGGGAAAAAGGGGCTAACGGATCAGGAAATTGAAGGCAACTCTCAAGTACGGTGGAGGAAGCCTGATTATATGAGGTTGTTTCACAGCCAAAAGTTACTTGACGAAGATTGATGGTGATCTCATTGCTGAGTTATATGTAAGTATCCTACAAGATGAATTACTTTGTGCACTTGAGTACTATGTGTATGAAAAGGATGACATATTGTAGTTTTCCAGTAGGACAGTGAACCAAGCATACGTCGAGATTGGCAAAGAAATGGCTCAATGAAAATGAAGTAGGGGTGCTGTATTGGCCCTCACAGTCCACAGGCCTCAACCCAATTGAACACTTGTGGGTAGAGTTGAAGAAAAAGTTTTTTACACACCCGAATGAGTCGACCAGTATGCACCAACTTTGGGAACGTGTAAAAGAGACCTGGGATAAGATTTCAGTCGAGACATGCTTGAATCTGATCCAGAGCATGCCCAGAAGGATTCAGGCAGTGTTGAAAGCCAAAGGTGGATTTACAAAGTACTAACAAAATAATAAAAATAAAATTTAGATTTTTAGGAGGAAAGCAGTAACAATGCAGTGACATGAAAAGAATCTGCATAATTAATCATATGCAAAATAGATTCAAGTTAAATTTATGTATGAGATATCCAAGATGATTGTCTATAAAATGATGTCAGTCTCTCATTCAAAGCAGTAGTGGATGGGGAGATATGGAGCCTGAAAGTAACAAATCATAGTTCAAAACATTGTTACCCTTTTGTTCGTCAGTGTAAGTCTTAACTTGCAGTCATCATCATAATGCACCAAAAATTGGGTTTATATAAGACTTCTAAGTTAGCAATTTAACCTTTTACATTTCAAATAAAAAAACAACAAATTTATTTACTCTTGCGTTGTGCACAGTGGAATGGTCATGCTGAAACAAGAAAGGGTCTACTCTAAAGTGGAATGTCCATATTGAATGTCAATTTATTCTGCAGTATTAGAATTTGATGTTCAAGGAACTTAGGGTCTAGCACAAACTAAATTATTTTTCCTCTACAATACTTTATTGCTGACACTATAGGTTTAGGCAGCAAGTGTTCTTCTGACATCCATCATATCCAGATTTGTCAGACTGTTAGATGGTGAAGCATGATTTATCATTATAGAATGTGTTTCCATTGATTTATGAAGTATAAACTATTGTGCAGTTAATCTTTGTGTATTGGGCTCACATTTGATTTTATATTTATGTCTTGGGCCACAAGTACGTCTATATTTGCTGTTATAAGAAATGCATCATATTTTTTAGAACTTGGTGAAGATTTACCAGTTTATCTTTGGTTACTATAGGGTACATAAGTTATTTAGTAACTTAGTAAATGCTACATTTAGCATCTTTTCAAAATACAATATCAGCATTTATGTTTAGATTCCTATTTATACTGTTCATATACTCTGTATACTTTTAGTTTGCCTGTACCATGGCTCAGTGATTTACATTGTTGCTTTGCATCGCTGGCGTCTTGGCTTCCCATCCCACCAAGGACAACATTGGGTTCTCTGATTTCCTCCTACACTTCGAAGACATACTGATAGGGAATTTAGATTTTGAGTTCTAATGAGGACAGTGAAGATGTCTATAAAGAGCTGCAGAACATCATGGCGCTATATAAGCAAAGCATAATAAAAAAATACATATAGTTGCATGACTGTGGCCACTAAACAGTGCAGTTTAGCTGTGGTTTTCTGCTTGGTACACTGTTTAGATCTGGCCACTGGTGGAGCTGGTAATAGCCAATCAGTGGAGGTGATATGTTATGATCATGAATACTGACACCAGTATTGCTATTGCCAGCTCTGCAAGTGGCCGGATCTAAACAGCGTACCAAGCAAAGCACTACGGCTACAGCACACTGTTTAGTGTCGGCAGACAGGTATTGCAGATCAGATCCTATTCAAATTATAAAATTCAATTGTGATATATTATATGTATATACCATGATTACACTTATAGTATATGCACAAAAGTAACACAAATGAATAAAATGACAAAAAAATGGCATACAGATATTAAATCATACCGCCTAGTGAGAGCCATGTGTGAAGGACTACTCTTATAGACCTATCATCAAAACAAAGATACAAAGGGGGTGATGTACATATCACAAAGAAACGATAATTGGTCCATATGTATATAAAAGATAAATCGTTATTACAAAAAATCACAAACAGGTATATAAAGTAAAGGGCAAAGACAGTATACAGCAGATACCAGCACAGATGACTGAGCAGCCTGGGAAGAGGAGGCGCCCTGACCCTGGAACATCTGGTCAAAATGGAACAGTGTCCTATCTAGAGGTGGGGGAAGTGGTGCATACAATAAAGTGGAATATAATGCCCTTGATAGCATGTGGCAATAAGCCAGAACAGGAATAAATTAGTCAAGTAATCATGGGGTTAATAGCCCAAACAATAATGCACCACCAAGCCCAAGCTCACTATGTAAGTAAATCAGTACCACAGCCAAGATGGTATATGAACAAGATCGCCCATAAATCAAGTGAAGTGGGAGTGAATTACCTTACTAATATGGCTCAGCCCAGAGACCAGGGTCTGCCCTAACGCGCGTTTCGGAAATGAATCCTTTGTCGGGGCGTGAGATAAGCTGTAACCGGAGGGTTTAAAAATCCGAAGAACTGGAAGTTGCAGAGCACGGACAGAAGTGACGCTTCCGCTGCCATAACAACCCCTTATGCCGAGCGGCGCCAGCGTCACGTAGGAGGCAGCCAGGTGTATGTAACACCATGGCAACCAGCCCCGAGACGCCAGAAGCCGCCAGGCACACAGGGAGAGCAGCGCAAGCGTACAGGTACACGAATACATTCTAAGAATGAGTGACTGCACATTAAATAAAATGAACAGAGGCGATCGGGAAAGATGAAAAGGTGCACAAGTGAAACAAAATTCTTTCGTTGGCATCGCAAACACAAAAAGAAGGGACATGAACATATATAATTATAATCCAAGCAGTATAGCAACACAGATGCATTATACAGATAAAATAAAATTGTTAGTGACCACTCATATATATAGCACTTGAACTGATACATGCGCCTCATGAAACAGACAATACATGATTATATATAGGACCATAATAAGAAGAAAAATACTAGACAAATGTCAAAGTATAGAGACAGATGGATACATGAATTAATACAGAGTCCCTAAGAAGATATAAAGTAAATCAGATAGACTGATGCCATAAACAGTAGACATATTGATTTGTTAGAGGGACATGCTAAACTAATAATATATACCAGATGGTGGAAGCACACCAAATACATAGTACATATCAAGTTAATGCACATGAAAGATACAAGACAATACAAAAAGGAATTTGCACACAAAAAGTTGTGTACATAATAATAATAAACATATGTAGAATAACCACAGATAACAAATCCCTCCTAATGTGCTAGGTCTGTAGACAAGTATCTGCACTGCAGGATAATAAATCAAAATATCACTATACATGAGAGTATAAAGAAATATGAACAGACAAACAATTTGTACATGACAAACTATATGCATTGTAATAGACATACGTAAGAAGGGCGCAGAAAGCGGATCTCTTCAGTTATCCTGGATAGCCGCCATAAACAAAAGATCCCTGATCTTCTCCAAAAAAGAATGGGGTGAACATCTAAGACCTGATTAAAACAAAAAAAAAGAATAAGAAAGAGTTAAAACCGGTTAAAACAAAAGCCCAAGGTGCAAGGGCATCCATGCCGTACCAAACACAACAGGGTGGCGGTCACAGAAAAGGAGCAAAATTCAAGTTTTCGTTCAATCCCAATGGTGGACCGTGTTAAGGGTCCAGATCCATCTTGTCTCTAATTGAGCCAGACTTTGAGAGCCCCTCCCCCCGGATCCCCAAGTCAAGGCAACCAAACCCTCTGACTCTAAGGCCCCTACTATCACATTTATGATGTGTTTTGAAATGCTTGGGTATCGTTTTTAACATGGATGCGTCATCCTCATTTGCTGCTGCTTCAATACCTCGTACATGCTCCCTGATTTGGACCTTAAGCTGGCGTGTAGTGAGTCCTACATAGATCAGGGAGCATGGACAGGTAGCATAGTATATCACAGCTCTTGTAATACAAGAAATTCTCTTCCGAATTTTAAAGGACCTCCTCCCTGAGGTATCCACAAATGAGTCAACGCGATCTGTTATGAATGTTTTAGAAATGAATTCCTTCAGCACGTGGTTCGGTTACACGGCATTCCTGAGAACATTGTGTCTGACAGAGGAGTCCAGTTTGTTTCCAGATTTTGGAGGACTTTTTGTTCTAAACTTGGTGTTCAATTGTCTTTCTCCTCTGCTTTTCATCCTCAGACCAATGGACAAACTGAGAGAACAAACCAGACATTGGAGACTTATCTGAGATGCTTTGTGTCTGCTGATCAAGATGACTGGGTCTCTTTTTTGCCTTTGGCTGAGTTTGCTCTTAATAATAGGGCAAGCTCTGCCACTTTGATGTCTCCATTTTTCTGCAATTTTGGGTTTCATCCTCGATTTTCTTCGGGACAGACGGAGGCTTCTGTCTGTCCGGGTGTTGACTCTGTTGTGGAGCGTATGCAGCAGATTTGGGACCAGGTAGTGGAGAGGTTGTCCCTCTCTCAGGAGAAAGCCCAGCGGTTTGCCAACCGGCATAGAACTGATGGTCCTCGGTTTAAAGTGGGGGACTTGGTCTGGTTGTCCACAATAAATATCCCTATGAGAGTTGCATCTCCTAAGTTTAAGCCTAGGTTCATTGGACCTTATAAGATCATGGAGATTCTTAATCCTGTTTCCTTTCATTTACTTCTTCCAGGGACATTTAAGATCCATAACGTGTTCCACAAGTCCTTATTCAAGAGGTTTGTCGAGCCAGTGGTTCCTATGGCTGCGCCCCCTGACCCTGTTTTGGTTGAGGGAATCTGGAGTATGTGGTTGAGAAAATATTGGATTCTCGTTTTTCTAGACGGAAACTCCAGTATTTGGTTAAGTGGAGAGGTTATGGTCAGGAGGACAATTCTTGGGTGTTTGCTTCGGACATCCATGCTAGGAGACTGATCCGTGTGTATCACAGAGCTCATCCTGACGATCTGGTTGCACAAATGAAAGTTCGGTGGCCCCTCCTCAAGGGGGGGGTACTGTTATGAATGTTTTAGAAATAAATTCTGAGCAGAAGCTCCCTCTGGTGGTTATAAACAGTACTGAACCATTCAATGAGGATTGGCAATCAGGAATTACAGACTGGCTGGATATAAGGGAGGTTTCCCCCCATCATGGTTGCTGGTGATCAATTGTTCTTGTCTCAACTGTGGTTCCTGGTTCACTTGGAAGCTTGCTGAGTCTTGCCTCTTCTCCTGCTCTCAGATAAGATATTTTCTGTTTTTTGTTTTTGTGCTTGCCATTTGCATTTTTCTCTGCATTTCTGTGAGGTTGGCCAGGTTCCCCTCCCAGGGGGGGCTTGGTCTCCTCTCGGTTCCTCTGGAGCCACTGTTGTTTGTTCATTTGCCTTTTCCTGTTTTTTGTGTGGCTGCGGCTTAGTTTTCTTACACAGAGAACTAATTTAGGTGGTAGAGGTCGTGTGATCTCAGGTGTTTTTGCAATTAGTAGCGTTGGCTTTTTTTAGGGTTTTTTGGATTGCAGTAAGTATCCTTCCTATCCTTTTCTGTCTAGGCAGATTGGGCCCCAGCGTTTGCTCATACTGTTTTCTGTCTGTGTCTGTATTTCCTCTTGTCTAACCGCCATTACATGTTTGGGGGCTTCCTATGTTATTTGGGGATCTGCTCCAGGGCAGATAGCTTTCCTCTTTCTATCTTTAGGTGTAGTTAGCCTCTCAGGCTGTGACGAGGCGTCTAGGACCAACGTAGGAACTCTCCACGGCTGCCTTTAGTTGTGGTGGTTAGTCAGGGTACTGCAATCCAGTAGATTCCAACCTCTCTGGTGTATTGCCATTTTTGCCTGCTCTCCTCAGCTACCAAAACATAACAGCGATCCATATTAACACATGCCACACACCGTCCACATGGAAAAGAACCTTTACGGACACTGGTGTCACTAAGGAAGGTTGTGGGCATGTTTCCCATATAGTGGCTTCTAGTGAGATAACCATGTAGATTTTTTGCACTCCGATACGTGATGAGGGGTCTATCTGAAATCAACTTGGTTAAAATAGAGTCAGTTTTAAGAATGGGCCAAGCGTTCATAAGTACCCTTTTGACATTTTCAGATTGGGAGTGATAAGCCGTAATAAATCTAATAGGCTCAGATCTACCGGCATCATCAGTGATTTTATACAACAAAGAATTTCTTGAGCTATATTTAGCCCTGTTATATGCTTTTTTCACCGCTCTGCGGCTATATCCTCATTCGTAAAAGCGTTTCTTGAGACTTTCGATCTGTTCTTCAAATTCTACATCTGTTGAACAAATTCGGCGTAAACGCAGTAAATTGCCCAATGGGGATGGAGTGTATCATATGTTGTGGATGAGCAGAGGAGGCATGCAACAGCATGCTAGTAGCAGTTGGTTTTCTATATATAGTAGTCTGAATAGTCTGTTCAAAGTCCCTCCTCAATGTCACGTTCAGGAATTCTATCTTGTTGAAATCAGACATAAAGGTCAAATTAATGTTACGGTCATTGTCATTCAACTCAAGAAAAATTGAATCCAAGGAAGCTGCATCACCCTTCCAGATCAGCAGAATATCGTCTATGTACCGCGTCCAAAATATGACGCGGTCCATAGACGTCTGCCAATCCGAAAGGAAGAGGTCCCTCTCCCAAAGACCCAGGAATAGATTTGCATAGAAGGGCGCGAAGGCCGCCCCCATCGCTGTTCCCTGGGTCTTTTAAGAAGAAGGACCCTTTAAAAGCAAAAAAAATATGCGTGAGTGTGAACTCCAGCTATTCAAGAATAAGAGTCCTCATATCAGGGGAACTTAGATGAACTGAGAAAGAATGCTATGGCTCTCAAGCCATCACTGTGTCTAATGCTGGTTTACAGTGACTCAATGTCAGCTGTAGCCAGAATAGTATCAGCGTCGAGAGAAAGTCCATCCACTCTACAAAGTAGCTGATTGGTATGTTTCAAATAGGAGGGCAATTCCTCCAACAGTGGTTGTAACATAAAATCCATCCACTGGTTGACACACTCCAGGTAATTCCCCCGCCCCGAAACTATAGGGCGACCTGGTGGAATTTGTGCATCTTTATGCACTTTGGCAAGCAAATAGAAAGTAGGGATGGTTGGTTTGCTCACCACCAAAGCTGTTTCCAATTCCTTAGTGATAACTCCAGCAGAGGTGGCCCTTGCAAGAATCCCCCTGAGTTGCAACATGTAGGCAGACAAGGGGTTGAACGTCAACTTTTGATAGCAGGATTTATTGTGAAGCTGATGAAAGGCCTCCTTCTCGTACATACTGTAGTTTGAGGCCACAATGTTACCCCCCTTGTCTGCTGGCTTGATTACAACATCAGGGAGACTCTGAAGATGTTTAAGGCGAACTCGTTCCTCCCTAGTCAAGTCATCATTAGAAATAAATGACGGTATCTTATCCAATTCATTGGTCACGACTTTAACGAACAAATCAATAGCACTACAGTTCGAGAGTGGGGGGAACCTCCTGGAGCGTGGACGGATGGATGGAGGTATCTTACCTCCTAGTGGTGTATTATGCTCATCAGACAAGTCCTCAAGAATTCTTAGAGCCGATTGTTCTTCCTCTGTGGGAAAGAGTTTATTAAGTTCATCATAAAAAAAAACGTATGAATAACAAAGACCGTGCAAAAATATGCAGATCCTTGACTACCGTAAAGGTGTCAAGACCTGCAGAAGGTGAGAAGGATGGACCCTTAGACAGTAAGGAACAGTCGGCTCTAGAGAAAATATGATGACATATTCCTGTTTACGCCGAATTTGTTCAACAGATGCAGAATTTGAAGAACAGGCTGAAAGTCTCAAGAAACGCTTTTACGAACGAGGATATAGCTGCAGAGCGGTGAAAAAAGCATACAACAGGGCTAAATATAGCTCAAGAAATTCTTTATTGTATAAAACCACTTTCTGCGCCCTTCTATACATATGTCTATTACAATGCATATAGTTTGTCATGTACAAATTGTTTGTCTGTTCATATTTCTTTATACTCTCATGTATAGTGTTATTTTGATTTATTATCCTGCAGTGCAGATACTTGTCTACAGACCTAGCACATTAGGAGGGATCTGTGGTTATTCTACATATGTTTATTATTAGTATGTACACAATTTTTTGTGTGCAAATTCCATTTTGTATTGCCTTGTATCTTTCATGTGCATTAACTTGATATGTACTATGTATTTGGTGTGCTTCCACCATCTGGTATATCACTATGTAACACAATTTTTGTTCCTGGCTTCCAAGTGTAATATTTCAACTGCTTATGTTTAAAGACTGTGGAAAAACTACTACATTCAGCACAAACTTTGATTTTATGACCACAGGCCAGAAAATTTTGTATTTATTGTGTCAAAAAAAGGAAATTATTATATTTTCGTTCATGCGGTCTAATAAAAAACAACACTTGCATGGTAAATAGATAAAGACAATCAAAACTCACTCAAAAAGGTTCAGAAATGAGTAGTTTTTCTAGATTTGTGAGTGTACAGCAAATCGCTTAATCGAAGAAGCCCCCAAATGTAGTCCCCCATCATGTTTTCGTTATACTGTCCTTGGTAATGACGTTCAAAGTCCAATATATCTTGATGAAAGCGCTCGCCTTGCTCCTCTGAGTAAGCGTCCATGTTCTCCTTGAACTTGTCAAGATGAGCGTCAAGGATATGGACTTTGAGAGACATTCTTAATCCCATTATGGCGTAATTCTTTATGAGAGTCTGAACCAACTGCACATAGTTTTCAGCCTAGTGATTACCCAGGGAGCCATGAACCACTGCAACGAAACTATTCCAAGCTGTTTTCTCAGTTCTGTTCAGCAGCCTGGCAAACTCGTCACATTCTATGATTTTCTTGATCTGTGGTCCGACAAGATACCAGCCTTGACCTTTGCCTCGAACAGCTTTGGAAAGAGATCTTGGAGGTACTTGAAAGCAGCTGACTCCTTGTCAGGAGCCGTGACAAATTGCTTGATGAGGCCTAACTTGATATGCAGTGGTGGCATCAGCACCTTCAGAGGTTTTTCCATCAATATGGCCATGTGAGGGCTTACTTTTTGCGGGACGAGTTGTAATTTTGAAAGACTCAATTGGTTTTAGCATGTCTTGTACTCGAAAACAGGAAAAAAATTTCAGGTGCAGTGAAATTTCAAAAAAAGTGCAATCCTACACTTGTTTTATGTTTGGCTTTTATGCTAAGTTCACTAAATGCTAAAACTGACCTGCCATTATGTTTCTCCAGGTCATTATAAGTTCATAGACACCAAACACGTCTAGGTTCTCCTTTATCTAAGTTTGCTAAAAAAAAAAAAAAATTGCGACATTTTCCGAGACCCGTAGCATCTCAATTTTTCGTGATCTCAAGTTGGGTGAGGGCTTATTTTTTGGGTGCCTAGCTGACGTTTTTAATGATAACACTTTTGTGCAAATACGTTCTTTTGATCGCCTGTTACTGCATTTTAATGCAATGCCGCAGCGACCAAAAAAAGTTAATTCTGGCGTTTTGACTTTTTTTGTCCCTACGCCGTTTAGCGATCAGGTTAATCCTTTTTTTATTGATAGTTCAGGCGATTCTGAACTCGGTGATACCAAATATGTGTATGTTTGATTTTTTTTTATTGTTTTATTTTGAATGGGGCGAAAGTGGGGTGATTTGAACTTTTTTTTTTTTTAAAACATTTTTTTTTACTTTTAGTATGCTTCAATAGTCCCCATGGGAGTCTAGAAGATGCCACAGCTCAATCGCCTCTGCTACATAGAGGTGATGCTCAGATCACCTTTATGTAGCAGAATTACTGCATTGCTATGAGCGCCGACAACAGGGTTGTGCTCATAGCAATCCGGCATAACAGCCATAGAGGTCTCAAGGAGACCTCTGGTTGTTATGCTGATGCACCGATGACCCCCCATCACATGACGGGGGTCAGCGGTGTGCGTATTTCCGGCCCGGTGGCCGGAAGAGCTTGTTAAATGCCGCTGTCAGTGTTTAACAGCGGCATTTAACTAGTTAATAGGCGCGAGAGGATCGCGATTCCACTCGTGCCTATTGCGGGCACATGTCAGCTGTTCAAAACATTTGACATGTCCCGGCTTTGATGCGGGCTCACTGCCGGAGTCCTCATCAAATCGGGGGGATACTGGCCACGGAAGTACTATTCCGTCCGCAGGCATGAAGTGGTTAAACTGTACTAGATCTAAATCATTGAAATTCTACAAAATAAAGCACTGGCATGTAAACGAGCAGCAATTATTCACCTTACCTTCAAGAGTATTTTTGCATGTGAAATGGTGCCCAGGACTGTCCACACACATAGCAAAATGTGTCTTCTGGGTGCAAACAACCTCTTAATGCCATCTAAAACAAATAATTGCGCTTTAACTATGATTCGTTATTCTCTTACTCAGCAATAACATAAACCGAAATGTTGGATCGAGTCACCTGTGCTTTTATACTTGTATGACTACTATTGAACAGTCCGAGAACGTTCTAGAAAGTTCTAAAAGTTTCTAGACACTTCCAGATAATTCTGGAAAATTGTAGAAACTTCTGCACAATTCTAGCAGTTAAACAATATTCTAGAAGACTACTCCGTATTGAATACGAATCAAGAATTTTCCAGAAAACAGACAAATTTCAAAATTTCATTGTCCTAATCACAAAAGCAAAGTTTTTGTGGAACAACAACTATTTTCTATTTGTTTAAGGCATAACGGGTTAGGAAAACACACTTTGGTCCCAGGAACAAAAAATAAATAAAAATTTGTTACATAGTGAGTTTAGCATGTCCCTCTAACAAATCAATATGTCTACTGTTTATGGCATCAGTCTATCTGACTTACTTTATATCTCCTTAGGGACTCTGTATTAATTCATGTATCCATCTGTCTCTATACTTTGACATTTGTCTAGTATTTTTCTTATTATTATGGTCCTATATATAATCATGTATTATCTGTTTCATGAGGCGCACGTATCTGTTGAAGTGCTATATATATGAGTGGTCACTAACAATTTTATTTTATCTGTATAATGCACCTGTGTTGCTATACTGCTTGGATTATAATTATATATGTTCATGTCCCTTCTTTTGTGTTTGCGATGCCAATGAATGAATTTTGTTTCACTTGTGCACCTTTTCATCTTTCCCGATCGCCTCTGTTCATTTTATTTAATGTGCAGTCACTCATTCTTAGAATGCAGTCGTGTACCTGTACGCTTGCGCTGCTCTTCCTGCGTGCCTGGCGGCTTCTGGCGTCTCTACGGGGCTGGTTGCCATGGTGTTACATACACCTGGCTGCCTGCTACGTGACACTGGCGCCGCTCGGCATAAGGGGTTGTTATGGCAGCGGAAGCGTCACTTCCGGTCCGTGCTCTGCAACTTCCGGTTCTTCGGATTTTTAAACCCTCCGGTTACAGCTTATCTCACGCTCCCTAACGAAGGATTTATTTCTGAAACGCACGTCGGGGCAGATGCGCTGACCCTGGTCTCTGCGGCTGAGCCATATTAGTAAGGTAATTCACTCCCACTTCACTTGATTTATGGGCGATCTTGTTCATATACCATCTTGGCATGCGGTACTGATTTACTTACATAGTGAGCTTGGCTTGGTGGTGCATTATTGTTTGGGTTATTAACCCCATGATTACTTGACTAATTTATTCCTGTTCTGACTTGTTGCCACATGCTATCAAGGGCATTATATTCCACTTTATTGTATGCACCACTTCCCCCACCTCTAGATAGGACACTGTTCCATTTTGACCAAGTGTTCCAGGGTCAGGGCGCCGCCTCTTCCCAGGCTGCTCGGTCAACTGTGCTGGTATCTGCTGTATACTGTCTTTGCCCTTTACTTTATATACCTGTTTGTGATTTTTTGTAATAAAGATTTATCTTTTATATACATATGGACCAATTATCGTTTCTTTGTGATGTGTACATCACCCCCTTTGTAACAAAAGTAACACATCAGTATTATCTTTACAGGCATATTAAATAAGCTCTCTAAGGCTGTAATATTGAAGAGTTACATAACTGTGCAAAAGTTTTAGGAAGGGGTGGAAAACGTTGTAAAGTTAGAAAGTTTAAAAAAGAGAAGTTTTACTAGTAGTCATGAGTGCTCGTATATTCTACTCAAATTTTACAAAAATTTGATGTGGATTTTTTTGGGGGAATTCTTTCTGTGTGGATTTACCAAACTTGTGGCCACTGTCCACCATTTTTCTAATCTGCAAAAAGCCATTTAAAGGTTAAAATATATATATGTGGTGGGGGTGGGGGTTTACATCACCCCCTTTGTAACAAAAGTAACACATCAGTATTATCTTTACAGGCATATTAAATAAGCTCTCTAAGGCTGTAATATTGAAGAGTTACATAACTGTGCAAAAGTTTTAGGAAGGGGTGGAAAACATGTTGCAAAGTTAGAAAGTTTAAAAAAGAGAAGTGTTACTAGTAGTCATGATGAGTGCTTTTATATTCTACTCAAATTTTACAAAAATTTGATGTGGATTTTTTGGGGGGGAAATTCTTTCTGTGTGGATTTACCAAACTGGTGGCCACTGTCCACCATTTTTCTAATCTGCAAAAAGCCATTTAAAGGTTAAAATATATATATATATATATACAGTGCCTACAAGTAGTATTCAACCCTCTGCAGATTTAGCTGGTTGACACATGCGGAATTAACTTGGCATTGTGACATTTGTACTGTAGATCAGCCTGGAAGTGGGAAATGCACTGCAGCAAAAAAAAATTTTTAATTTTTTTTTTTTTTTTTTTAAAAACGTTAAAAGTTAATTCAGAGTGTCATTTATTATTCAACCCCTCAAACCACAAGACTTCTGTTTGGTCCCCCTAAAGTTTTAAGAAGTAGTTCAGGCACCAAGAATAATGAGCTTCACATGTGTGGATTAATGATCTCTTTTGCCAGCCTTTTCTGACTATTTAAGACCCTCCCCAAACTTGTGAACAGCACTCATACATGGTCAACATGGGAAAGACAAAGGAGCATTCCAAGGCCATCAGAGACAAGATCGTGGAGGGTCACAAGGCTGGCAAGGGGTACAAAACCCTTTCCAAGGAGTTGGGCCTACCTGTCTCCACTGTTGGGAGCATCATCCGTAAGTGGAAGGCTTATGGAACTACTGTTAGCCTTCCACGGCCTGGACAGCCTTTGAAAGTTTCCTCCCGTGCCGAGGCCAGGCTTGTCCGAAGAGTCAAGGCTAACCCAAGGACAACAAGGAAGGAGCTCCGGGAAGATCTCATGGCAGTGGGGACATTGGTTTCAGTCAATACCATAAGTAACGTACTCCACCGCAATGGTCTCCGTTCCAGACGAGCCCGTAAGGTACCTTTACTTTCAAAGCATCATGTCAAGGCTCGTCTACAGTTTGCTCATGATCACTTGGAGGACTCTGAGACAGACTGGTTCAAGGTTCTATGGTCTGATGAGACCAAGATCGAGATCTTTGGTGCCAACCACACACGTGACGTTTGGAGACTGGATGGCACTGCATACGACCCCAAGAATACCATCCCTACAGTCAAGCATGGTGGAGAAGATCTGCATGGAGGAGTGGGCCAAGATAACTCCACAGACCTGTGCCGGCCTGATCAGGTCTTATAAAAGACGATTATTAGCTGTAATTGCAAAGAAGGGTTATTCCACGAAATATTAAACATAGGGGTTGTATAATAATTGACCCACACTTTTATGTTTAAAATTTATTAAAATTCAACTGAGCAACATAACTTTTTGGTTTGTAAGATTTATGCTTCTGTTAATAAATCCTACTCTCGTTTGCAGTTTGAAGGCTCTAACTTATTTGCATCTTATCAAACCAGCTAAATCTGCAGGGGGTTGAATACTACTTGTAGGCACTGTATTATATATATATATATATATATATATTGTGAGACAGTGAGAGTATGTGTGTTGAATGGGGTGTACATTTCACCTAGATACTTTGCTGACTGGTATAAGGGAAATGTATGGCTTTGTAAACCTAGTGGTAGAGAAAGGTCACTACACCTTACATTCAGTACACACTTGCAGCTCAGGCCTGAAACCACTCAGCTGTTAATTAGGAGACCAGAAGTAGGTGTCTGCGAACACAGACAGAGAGCTCGCTTAGTCTGGACAAGGAGTCCAGGCTCAAGAAGGAGTCTCCAGGAGTATGAGCTGTCTCAGTCTGGGTGCTCGATGTACCCCGGACACAGGAGTAGTCTCTGTGAGAATCCATGCGGATAGCTGCTGAATAGGAGGGGAGCTCTCTCAAGTCTGGACGTTGGATATGCCTTCAGACACAAGGAGGAGACTCTGTGAAACTCCATGCTGGTAACTACTGAACATATGTGTTGTTTTGGGGACAGGCTGTTGGAGTCTGGACCCGGATAGAGAGGGAAATCTATCTAAGTGTAGTAAGTGGCTGGACAAGCCCAGGGCTTATGTTTATGATTTGGTTTTGATTATGTTCTGTTTGCTGTGGACTTTAATAAAACTGGTTGCGGCCAGTTTTTACCAGAACTGCTGTCTGTGAATGAACTGTTTCCGTGCCACTCCGTCTACCCGGACGGCGATCCCAGAGCTATATCCCCTGAAAAGCTTACAATATATATATGAATATATATATATATATATATATATATATATATACTGTACAGTACAGACCAAAAGTTTGAACACACCTTCTCATTCAAAGATTTTTCTGTATTTTCATGACTATGAAAATTGTAGAATCACACTGAAGGCATCAAAACTATGAATCAACACATGTGGAATTATACATTACACTTTACAAAAAAGTGTGAAACAACTGAAAACATGTCTTATAAGCTAGGTTCTTCAAAGTAGCCACCTTTTGCTTTGATTACTGATTTGCACGCAGAAAAGGTGAACGGATGGACTCTACATGCCTGGTTCCCACCGTGAAGCTTGGAGGAGGTGGTGTGATGGTGTGGGGGTGCTTTGCTGGTGACACTGTTGGGGATTTATTCAAAATTGAAGCGGTGAGCGGTCCAGCTCTCCCCAAACCATCTCAATTGGGTTCAGGTCTGGTGACTGTGGAGGCCAGGTCATCTGGCATAGCACCCCAACACTCTCCTTCTTGGTCAAATAGCCCTTACTCAGCCTGAAGTTGTGTTTGGGTTCATTGTCCTGTTGAAAAATAAATGATGGTCCAACTATTTCAAACCAGATGGAATAGCATTCTGCTGCAAGATGCTGTGGTAGCCATGCTGGTTCACTATGCCTTCAATTTTGAATAAATCCCCAACAGTGTCACCAGCAAAGCACCCCCACACTATCACACCACCTCCTCCATGCTTCACGGTGGGAACCAGGCATGTAGTGTCTATCCGTTCACCTTTTCTGCGTGCAAAGCAGTAATCAAAGCAAAAGGTGGCTACTTTGAAGAACCTAGAATATAAGACATATTTTCAGTTGTTTCACACTTTTTTGTAAAGTGTAATGTATAATTCCACATGTGTTAATTCATAGTTTTGATGCCTTCAGTGTGATTCTACAATTTTCATAGTCATGAAAACACGGAAAAATCTTTGAATGAGAAGGTGTGTCCAAACTTTTGGTCTGTACTGTATATACATATATTCACCTCACTGCTCACCTGTAATGACCCAGCGACGGTGAGGAGCAAAGACGCCCAAAATATGAGCAGTAATGTGAGGTTAAGGATTCGTTTTTACTTCTTAAGGTACTGCCACACTAAACAATCCCGCTAGCGATCACGATAACGACGCATACTAATGCGATCGCTAGCGGGATTGTTTCTATATCGCTAAGTGCGGCCACATTTAGCGATATAGTTAACGGCGCTATCGCCGTTAGCGATCTTCTTAACGACTTTAGCGGTACAAAAGTACCGCTAAATCGCTAAGAAAAGGTGCCACACTAGCGATATATACTTACCCAGCGGGAGCGCCGACGAGAAAATAGGGTCCGGAGCGATTCCAGCGACGAGCGAGATCACAGCAGGAAGCTCGTCGCTGGCAGCTGCCGCACTGAACAACATCGCTAACGGGATCGCTAAATAGTGACGTTTTTTAGCGATCCCGTTAGCGATATTGTTCAGTGTGGCATACCTTTATATTAATTATGCTCTAGGGTCAAGACCAGAGAATAAATTCTCTGCAAATCAAATTTCCCAAGAAACCCTACATGAACAGACAAGAAACTCTACATGAACAGACAAATTCAAAGTTTGCCTGATCCGCTTATCTCTAGTCAATAGTTTATTTTTATCAATGAACAAAATGCAAAGTGAATGAACAAAGGGGAAATCTAAATAAAATCAACATTTGGTGTGAACAACTTTAGCCTAAAAAATTCATAATCCAAGCCTCAATGCTTCTAGGTCTGCTAGGCATACAGTTTTTGAAGTAATAACTTTACAGTTTCTTAAGCTTTTACAGTGGGGAAAATAAGTATTTGATACACTGCTGAGTTTTCCCACCTACAAAGAATGGAGAGGTCTGTAATTTTTATCGCAGGTACACTTCAACTGTAAAAGACAGAATCTTAAAAAAAATCCAGAAAATCACATTGTATGATTTTTGCATAATTAATTTGCATTTATTGCATGAAATACGTTTTTGATACAATAGAAAAACAGAAGTTAATATTTGGTACTGAAACCTTTGTTTGCAATTACAGAGGTCAGAAGTTTCCTATAGCTCTTTGACCAAGTTTGCACACACTGCAGCAGGGATTTTGGCCCACTCCTCCATAAAGATCTTCTCCAGATCTTTTAGGTTTAGGGGTTTTCGCTTGGCAACATTGAGTTTCAGCTCCCTCCAAAGATATTCTATTGCGCTCAGGTCTGGAGACTGGCTAGGCCACTCTAGGTGTTTGAAATACTTCTTACTAGTTACTCCTTAGTTGCCCTGGCTGTGTGTTTTGGGTCATTGTTATACTGGAAGACCCAACCACAAACCCATTTTCAATGCTCTTACTAAGTGAAGGAGGTTGTTGGCTAAAATTTTGCTATACACAGACCCTATCCATCCTCCCTTCAATACGGTGCAGTCGCCTGGTCTCCTTTGCAGAAAAACACCCCGAAGGTATGATATTTCCCCCACCATGCTTTACGGTTAGGATGGTGTTCTTGGGGTTGTACTTGTCCTTCTTCTTCCTTGAAACATGGTGAGTGGAGTTGATACCAAAAATTTCTATTTTGGTCTCATCTGACCACATGACCTTCTCCATGCCTCCTCTGGATCATCCAGATGGTCATTGGTGAACTTCAAATGAGCCTGGACATGTGCTGGCATGAGCAGGGGGTCCTTGTGTGTCCTGCAGGATTTAAATCCATAATGGTTTCTAACGGTAATGTTTGAGACTGTGGTCCCAGCTCTCTTCAGGTCATTGAAAAGGTCTTCCAGTCATAGACAGGATTTATGAAAAGCAACAGTAAAATGAAATACATAATAAACTTCAAAAAAAAAAATATATATATACATATTGTTGCCCTTAATTCAGACTATCTGGATCAATCTCAAAACTACTCACAGACAACAAGTGGTAAAACCACAGATCCATGTTTATATAAGAATAAATCTTTATTAATGGAAAAATGACACACACAGGTAAAATGTAGTGACAAACACACCAAAACATAAAATGCAGACAAACATGCGGCAGTGGAAAAATGCACACTGAAACCCGAGTAGCAGACTGGGCGCTGTATATAAGATATATACACAAGTATGTAGGATAGGTGGAGGCAAATAACCTACGTAGAAGGTAAATAGAACCAGAGTTATAAGATCATACCTAACAGACCCCACCATAAATCAGAAATTAGGTCCGTCAACAAGTAAATGTTAGGGTTCGAGTTCCCGCTCCTGCACAAGGGGAGTCTCGAACCAGTGCCACTGCGGTCTCCCATTCATCTCCAGCCGCAGTGGAGCCTGCTCAGCAGAGATGTCGTTCCAAGCGTCTTGCCCACTCCACTACTGAGCAGTGACTTGCTGCTGCCTTTCCTGGATCTGCTATTATAGCCAGTTTTGGAGCAGACGTCTTTGGGACAAAGTCCTGCATTTTCCCTTCTGAGCGTGCCCAGAGTGAGATCTCTCATTGGAGATCAGGGGTTGTCATGGAAATATATATGTCTTCCATATATATTCAAAGTATATTCACATATATGTATTCACAGTTCACAGTTAGATAGATCTCACTTGCTAAAAAACCTTGTGCTCACATATTTCTAGGCCAGATATAATCAGTCGTTTTAAAGAAATCTGGCCTTCATAAGACCTTCGTAAAGGAACAAATGCATGAAGTACAAAATGTCCTATTAGATATCTGTTGTTTACATTATAGTTATGCAAGGCAACTAGGTCACAAGAATATAAACAATAATTCTGCAACTTCAGCTCTTTTAATCATGATTATCATAATTATCATATTTACACTAGAACAGCCAATAATCTAGCAGCTTTTAATTGTATGTTAATTGACTAACCAGCCCCTTTTTGAAAACGTATAAAACCTTGAATGAATAATAAATGTATGTCTTTGACGAACTGTTATACTGACACTTTCGTGTGGACAGTCCTCATTTCGTTCTGAGCGCTCAAAAAGACATTATATAGAGATTTGGACATGGCAAGCAGCAAACACAGGATATTTTTATCCTAATTAAATTTCCATATCAGTTGGCGCCCAACGTGGGGCATTGGACGAAACGCACGAGGACTCGGCCGACCGGAGAGACGGGGGTGTTGGCCCTGGCCTTGGCACACGGGACGGAGACTGCAGCTCCATCAGTAAGGTAAGAAAACTTTGTCATCTTACCTGAATGTTCCCTATGCCTAGTCCTAGCCTACACTTCCAGCCGGTCGGACGTGGTCATCACCGCATTCCCAGGTTGTGTAAAAAGTCCATACCCTTATCCAAAAGCCCTGGGATATAAGCCGAGTTGGTTGCTGCTGTGCTGTATATGTTTCATGTTTTATGTGAACCGGGAGAAAGTTGGAACGGTGACTGTGTTTTTGCTTGCTGATCTCTGGGGGCTGTATAGCAAAAGACAATTGCTGCATAAGTTCCCGCAGTAAACTTTCACGCACCGGGAGGCCATCCCAGTCAAATCAGACGTGAAGGGCGGGAGCTTTGTTTTGGATAAGTCCACGCAGATATTCTTCACACATTGGAGGGAGGTTATCCCAAAAAATCCAGTTGTGGAAGCGAGGGCTTTGTTCGGTTAAGTTTCTGCAGTAAACTTTCACGCACTGGGAGGCCATCCCAGTCAAATCAGACGTGAAGGGCAGAAGCTTTGTTTGGATAAGTTCTCACAATAATTGTCCACGCACCGGGAGGCCATCCCAGTCAAATCAGACGTGGATAGTGAGAATTTTGATGAAGGCTATTGCAGATTACTGTGACCGGCGCACCAGCCAGGGCGTACGTACAGAGCGATAGAACCTTGAGCTTCACCGCGCTCAGTGCAATTGGTGAGTTATCAGTTACCAGAGCAGCTTGTATGTGTCACAGATCATCAAAAGAGGGATTCGTATTCTCCCGGGTGTCTGTCTCACTGTCTGTATCAGGTACTGTCGCTTTAAATCACATCTCCGTGCGCTCTGTCAGTAACTCATTCAGAGCAGTGTGCTGGCTGCAGCAGCGAGAAAACCCTTTGACCCCCCCTCCTCTGCTAATCACGTTATCAGACATTCTGTTTCTTGGCTTTGATTTTTATTTTTTTAAGCTAGTTTTTTGGCTACAGGTTTTAACGTGAGAATTATCAGGCATTCAGACTGAACTATATTCATTTTTTGCTATTCTGAGGAATAATAATTTTTTTTTTTTTTTTTTGTTACGTGATTTCAGTGCCTATGGAGACAGCAAGCAGAGATATAAGGAAGGGAGGGGGGAAGCAGCCAGCTGACATTCCAGAGATTTTTAATTAGCTGTTTTAGTAACAAGGGTTGTTTTTCAGAGTTTTATGATTAATACGGTTTTTCTTTTCTCCCCTTTTTGGTGAATTTATTTTTTTTTATGTTTACTTTTTCTAGAGTTTTTTTACTAAATCTAACTTTTTGTTTTTTAAAAAAAATTTTTCTTTTAAGTACATTTTTAAATGATTTTGGAGAGATTTTTTTTTTTTTCTCTAAGCAATTTATTTTAGAGCTTTATTTCTCCAGCCATTTTTTTTTTCTACAAGCTTGCTTTAGAACAAGGTCACATAGATAAGGAGAATTACAGGCTGTGGGAGAGAGCAGACACAAACTACGCATTTTTTTTAAAAAATGGGGAACAAGATGGGCAAGCAGGAGAGTCTTATGCTCCCTGGAGAGAAAACTGCCCCCAGCTGGTAGCTGAACAAGAAGGAGTAAAATATGTAAAAAATTACAGACAGCTCATGAAAGTGTGTGAAATCCATAAGAAGGGCAGACTCCAAGCTGCGGAATGGCAGGATGTATTGAAAAATAGAAAAGGGAAGCTAGTAGATTCAAAGTTGCTGACTGATGCAAATGCATGGTACAAAGTGGCAGTAAACTTGCATCGTTTAGGAAGTTCAGAAAGATATGTGAACAAGCCAGGATATGATTTTTATGTGTACAAGATAGGGAAAGATGCAAAGCCATCACCACCCCCATATGGTGAAGGGAAATATTGGACATGTTCAGTCTGTTCTCAACAGAATCCATGGTACAGGGACACTTGTGCAACATGCGGTGCCCCCACCTCTCCCTACTGGGAGACGGCATCATAGCTCCAGCCATGCCCTCCCAGGCTGCACGAAGCGGGGAAGATCTTTCTCCTCCTTCCTCCTCCTCTCAGGCACACCTCCCTTCTTTTCCTTTTATTCCTGCTTCGTTACCAGCTGGGCCAACGACCAACCAGAGCAATGCTGTATCCCTGTATCCAGTGCTTACAGCACAAGGCACGTTCTATGTCCCAAGCACAGTCCAGACACTGCCACTCATGATTTCCGGAGAAGAAAGTACAGATCTCCCTACACAAAACGCTACATGTAGCCCCCAGACACAACAGTCCACTGCTAGGGCTTCACAGGGGAGTGGTATAGCTACAGGGCTGCTAGCATGGAACCATGACACTGATCCACCGCAGCCTCAGCAAGGAAGTGGGAAATCCCCATGCAGCAAGACAACTTTAAAGCCCAAATCTCACCCAGTGTATGCACCAAGTACACCATGTCACTTCTTATCTGATGAAGATGAAGATGCAACGTCACACATGCTGCCCAATACTAGGGAAGAAAACACACAAGCACCAATAGAGCAGGGACAGGTCAATAGCAATGGATACCCTGCTCACAGTAGCAAAAGGATTGAGTCCCGCCGGGACAGAAGGGATGTCAAGTGTTACAACTGTGGCGAGTTTGGTCATTTCCGGAACCGATGCAGAAACACTGACTTCACCCAGAAAAAGAAGAAACACAGAAAGCAGTGAAGAACCCCGTCCATAGGACAAGAGCACACCAAGTCCACAAGGAACCCCACCAGTGGGACCAATATCCTGAGAGTGGATGGCGTAGTCATATCTTTTCTTGTGGAACTCCGCAACCTCACCTACCTATCAGAATCTTCTGCTTCCTGCATGGGAATTGATGGTCAAGTCAGATATTTCCAGATTATGAAGCCCCTGAGTGTGTGGACTCAGCCAGAACACTCCATCATGTCCCAGTTTGTTGTGTAAAAAACCTGCACCCTCAACCTATTGGGAGTGGACCTACTGCAGAAGCTGAAAGCGACCAGAGTGTTCCAGGAAGATGGGACCATGACACTTTCTTCACCCCTGACCCAAGAAGAAACAGGAACCTCAAACAACCACACTGCAGACCTATCACAGGAGGTGCTGGATATAGTACCAGAAAAGCCACTCCATCACCCAGGGTCAAGATGTCTCTGACCAACTGAAGGTCTAAGTGAACTCGCTTAAGAAGACGGCCTGAGAACTTTGGCATTGGCCAGGATATTCAACTCAAGAAGGACTCTACTCGCTTCATGGAATGGCAACACCTCATCCAGCTCTAACGCCAGAGGTTCATCTTTTGCAAGCACCAGGAGGTGCCCCTTGCAATCAACCAGTTCACCCAGGCCCTAGATCGGAAAAAGACCACTCAGCTCTTCAAACTTGTGCACAAATACTGACCTGAGACCGAGCTGGAGAAAAATAAACTACTGATGGCCCGTGCTGAGAGAAAAGCAGCCGTTTAAGGAGACGTCCCAACAAGAAGACCCCCTGTGACCAGAGCAGGTGCTAACACAGTGACTGTCTTGGTGGAGAACAAGAAAGCCAGCTGGTCGTCATCTCTCATGATGTGGATCCTAGTAGACGGCTTGTTGTCCCGCCAGCTCTGCACCAGCAGATGGGAGTCCCCTGCCGCATACTGAAGGACAAGGCCAAACTGGGCTGCCTCGCCCATCGGAATCAATCCCAGCTTTCCTCAGTGAAGAAAAAGATTGTAAACCCCACTGAGTTCAGAATGGTGCAAGGCCTGGAGGCCGCGAAAGAGGCTACGGTATTTGAAACCCCAACAGTGCTGAACCATCACACTCTGCTCTCAAGAGTCCCAGTCACCGCAACGGTATTCACGGTGATCTACCTGGCCAGTACCTTCTTCAGTGTTTCCCCTCCACCTGGAGGCCTGCTTTCACGCACCAGTGCAGTGCATATGGACAATGTTGCCTCAAGGTGCTCAAACAAGCCTTCAAGTTTCACCAAGACAATGTCCTCCATCTTCGTCAACTGGATTGCAGAATATGCAAGAGTCACTCTTCTACAACACGTGGATGACTTTCTCTTTTGTGTGGTTGACATCGACACCTGCACAGCCTATTCCTTATCTCTCCTACTCTACCTGGAGAACAGCAACGCAAGGTCTGGAAGAACAAAGTCCAGTGATGCCAGAAGCAAGTTACATCCCTGGGACACTGTATTGCCCACAAGACGAAACACATGTCAAAAGACTGGAAGACCACTGTGGAGAAGATGGCTCCCCCAACAACTCCAAGAATGCTACAGGCCTTCCCTGGTCTAGTGTCGTATTGCAGAACCTGGATCCCTGATGCCTCAGTCCTAATGCAGCCTCTGTGCGCTTGCATCAACGCAACCCCGCTCCTTCTATCAGACGCAGCCTTCAACCCATTCAGGAGATTGGAAGAACTCCACAGTCTCAGCGCCAATACCAGGCCTACCTGACTATGAAAAGTCTTTCCGTCTACCTGATGGAAGAAAGAAGGTCATGCTACTGGAGTCCTGGCACGGATTCACGGGGAAAACAGAGACTTTTAGGCTGCCTCTCAGCCCGCTTGGATCCAGTTGCAAGAAGAGCACCCTCCTGCCTGATGGCAGTATCCGCAGCACACACCCTCCTGGACAAGGTTGCTGACATCACTTTTGGACAGCCACTGGAAACTCTCACTCCACATGACATCTTGGCAATCTTCAATCAAGCTCAACCAACAGTAATCTCTCCACCGCCAGGCATCTTTGTGGCGCCTCTATTGCCTTTGTCTCATAATGTCACCGTCTCCAGACCTACAGTCCTCAGCCCGGCCACTCTACTCCCACTCCCAAGGGGGGATACTTGGATGGCTCCAGAAGAATTTTCAACACAGGAAGTGCAGTGACCAGCAATCAAGAAATCCTGTGGTCCAGAAGTCTGTCACCTAGCCTGTCAGCCCAGGAAGCAGAATTGATAGCGCTGACGAAGGCCTGTCAGATGGCAGAAGGCAAGACTGCAAACATCTATACGGACTACAGTTACTCGCATGGCATAGCACATGACTTTAGACCCATCTGGGCTACAAGGGACTTCATCACAGCAAACGGGACAACCGTGAAGCATCATGGAGCCTTCAGGGACCTACTGGGTATACTCCAACTTCCAAAATGGTGGCAATTTGAAAAATCAAAGTGCATGGAAAACTAAAACAGAAGAGGCGTGAGGCAATAACATGGCGGACATGGCAGCCAAAGAAGCAGCCAAAGGAAGACAACATGGAGAAGTGGGAGAGGTCGTAGAGCCGGACGGCTACTACATGACGACTGAAGACAAGAAACCTGACAAAAAGACGTCCTGGGATCTGCTCAAGAAGTTACAAGACCAAGCTCCAAAAGGAGAAGAAGAGCTGAATGCGAAAAAAGCAACACGTGAAGAAGGAAGGCTAACAATAATAGACTTCAAACTCTGCCTACCACAAAGTATGCACCCTATGGTGGTTCAATGGGTAGATGGACCCACATCCACATATCAAAGACACAAATGAATGATCTGATTGGTGCTTACTGGTTCGCTTCAGGGATCTCCACCCTAACAGCCAAATTCACCAGCAGCTGTCTGACCTGCGGCAAATGCAAGCCTGGACGTATGGAAGAAAGACCCCCTCACCTCATCTGGAAAGACCACTTTACCAGCTTCAAAGGATCCAGATAGACCACATCCAGATATCGCCAAGTGAAGGATTCAAATACGCCATTGTGGTCAAAAGAAGTATTTTCAAGATGAACAGAAGCTTTCCAAATCAGCAAAGACTACTGCAAAGCAGCTACTTTCAGAAAATAGTGTGCAGATACGGGGTTCCAGAAATGATAGAAAGTGATCAGGGACTCGCATTCACAGCAAATCTGACACACAAGACCCGATTAGCAGTAGGGTCAGATTTAGGCCTACACACTCCTTACCACCCCAGAGCAGCAGGAAGGTAGAAAAAACTGAACGAAACACTTAAGAATAGAATGCTGAAAAATTTCCCAAGAGACACGCAAACCATGGCATGACACACTCCCTATTGCACTGTTTAGCGTAAGGCACACTCCCAGAGACCCAGAAAAGCTGTTTCGTGCCTGCATCTTCCGCTAACAGATAAGACATTTTTTCTTTTAGTTTTTTGGTGCCTGCATTTTGTCCTGCACTTCTGTGGGGGTCTGCCGGGTCCCCTTCGGGGGCTTATGCTCCTCTCAGTTTAGTTCAGCCACTGTTTGTTCATTTGCCTTTTCCAGTTTTTTTTCAGTGGTTGCTGTTTAGTTTTTGTTACACCAGAGAACTAATTTAGGTGGTAGAGGTCGTGTGATCTCAGGTGTTTTTGTAATTAGTAGAGTTGGTACTTTTCAGGGTTTTTTGGGGTTGCAGTAAGTGCCTTTCCTATCCTCTTCTATCTAGACAGATTGGGCCCCAGCGTTTGCTCATTCTATTTTCTGTCTGTGTCTGTATTTCCTCTTGTCTAACCGCCATTACATGTTTGGGGGCTTCCTATGTTCTTTGGGGATCTGCTCCGGGCAGATAGCTTTCCTTTTTCTATCTTTAGGTGTAGTTAGCTTCTCAGGCTGTGACGAGGCGTCTAGGACCAACGTAGGAACGCTCCACGGCTGCCTTTAGTTGTGGTGGTTAGTCAGGGTACTGCAATCCCATAGATTCCAACCTCTCTGGTGTATTACTTTTTTTGCCTGCTCTCCTCAGCTACCAAATCATAACACTTATGTAATTGAATTGGTCAAAAACTAATGTCCATTCTCGAGTTTTTCTCCTCACTGCCAGATTTGATGATCCTGTCCAAGAGCCCCAGATGACATCAACCTCTGTGTAACTAGAGGGAAAGCCTGTTTGAATCCACGTATCGCATTGCAAGGAAGCTCCCGTACCAGGAGAGACACCTAAGCCATGAAGGATGTCGTGGATGCTCTGACTGACCAGACAGATGACCAGATGACCTACCTGATGAGTTCAAGGCCAGAGACCAAGTTAAAGCAGGATTTGAGTCACTATAAACAAAAATGTTGATTGGATAAATTACATCTATTATAACCAGCAGAGATTTGTTAACTTCACCATAGACGCTGTAAAAGGTTTGGCAGCACAGTTAGGCCCCACTTCCATTATGGCATTCCAGAATAGAATGGCTTTGGATATGATTCTAGCTGAGAAAGGAGGTGTTTACAAAATGATCAAAGACACCTGTTGCACCTACATCTCAGACAACACTGGCCCAAATGGTAAAGTCAGAATGGCAATACAGAAACTTAATGAGTTATCAGAGGAACTGAAACAGAACTCAGGTGTCACTGACCCATGGGATCGATACTTTGGGTGGATGAGTGGGTGGCAGAAAATGTTGGCACAGGTTGGGACAGCCATTATGGGGGTTCTCATTTTTGCATTAATTACTGGTTGCTGTGTAATTCCTTGTATCCGCAGGAAAATGGAAAAAACCTGTTCAGGAGACAACCAATTTGATGCCACTCACCATCTTGGACCTCGCACCAGTCCGGATAGAACTGCCTGGCTTGACCAGATCTCCGAACTACCTCCAGACTGAGAATACACATCCTTGATGAATCATCCTATCAAATAAGGAGACTATGATTGCAAACACATAAACCCCGACAGGGACAGTCCTCCTGACCGCCCATTTGCGAAAAGTCTGTATTCGGTGGGGGAGGCATGTACTAGGGGTGTCTCAACTCACCGACAGCACAAAAGAGTTGCAGCGCTTTGGGCCAGGAGCAGGTTTTTAGGGCAAGTGGTATCTAAGGGGGGACTGTCATGGAAATATATATGTTTCCATATTATTCAAAGTATATTCACATATATGTATTCACAGTTCACAGTTAGATACATCTCACTTGCTAAAAACCTTTGTGCTCAATTTTAGCCAGATATAATCAGTCTTTTAAAGAATCTGGCCTTCATAAGACCTTCGTAAAGGAACAAATGCATGAAGTACAATGTCTATTAGATATCTGTTGTTTACATTATAGTTATGCAAGGCAACTAGGTAAACAAGAATATAAAACAATAATTCTGCAACTTCAGCTCTTTTAATCATGATTATCATAATTATCATATTTACACTAGAACAGCCAATAATCTAGCAGCTTTTAATTGTATGTTAATTGACTAACCAGCCCCTTTTTGTAAACGTATAAAACCTTGAATGAATAATAAATGTATGTCTTTGACGAACTGTTATACTGACACTTTCGTGTGGACAGTTTCATTTCGTTCTGAGCGCTCAAGAAGACATTAGAGATTTGGACATGGCAAGCAGCAAACACTGAAGGATATATTTATCCTAATTAAATTTCCATAACACTGACAAAAGAGATATCTTGTTTGTGACCTTCCACATTTACAGTAGAATGTAGACTGAAAGACCACAACTTTTACACTACTGTAGTCTGTGGACTTAAAAACAACATTTACACTAGACTGTGAACCAACAAAACAAAGAATTTAAGGGTATGCCACACTAAGCGAGATCGCTACTGCGTCACCATTTATGATGCAGTAGCGATCTCATTAGCGACTTAGCTGTGTGTGACATGTAGCAGCGATGTGGCCCCTGCTGCGATGTCGCTGATCGCTTATGAATGATCTGAGCCGATTTTTGGTCGTTGGTGTCCCGCTGGTGAACCTGAATCGCTGAGTGTGACACCCTTTATGAACGACTTCACCAGCATCGCAGGTGGGACTAGGTTTTCCCAACGACCGCAGAGGTTGTTATACAGATCGCTGATGAGTTGTGTTTGGAATCTAACTAGCGATCACATAGCGATGGCACTAGCAATCTCGCCAGGTCGTGTCGTTGTCGTGATCGTGGTGCGATCGCTAAGTGTGGCAGTGCCTGTTAGGGTTCGAGTTCCCGCTCCTGCACAAGGGGAGTCTCGAACCAGTGCCGCTGCGGTCTCCCATTCATCTCCGGCCGCAGTGGAGCCTGCTCAGCAGAGACGTCGTTCCAAGCGTCTTGCCCTCATTTCGTCTTGATGCGCTCAAGACATTATATAGAGTTTGGACATGGCATAGCGCAAACACAGGATTTTCCTTTATCCCAGAGTGTAAATCTTCATTGGAGATCAGGGGTCACATGCTCAGGTACTGCAAGCAGCTCCTATTGGCCCGCCAGGAAGGCCCTGTTACTAGCTAGTCTTCTGAACAGGTTCTCATTGGTCCTTGTTCCTGGAAGGTCCTGTGGCTGTTGCTATAAAAGGGTGCATGGCTGGGCCGCCATGCGCTAATATCAACCATTGTATGCTATGCGCCAGTGTGGTCATGCGTGTGTGTGGTTAGGGACCCGGCTGAAATAAGCCACTAGAATACCGACTTAATCGGTGAGGAGTTTAGTGTGCTAGCTGGTCAGGGTCGGTGTCCTAGATGCCCTAGATTACCGGCATAACCGGTGAGGAGTTTGATTGCCGTATTCAGGGTCTGGCGTTCAGACGCCATAGATTGCGGGTGACTCCCGCGAGGACATTAGCGCATGACCACTATTATGCTCGCTTAGCAATTAACCGTGTGCCTGAGAGTCTGACAGGACACGGTGTTTGTTCTCAGCGGCTCTGTGACGTAACAGGGTTCGCTCTCGACGCTAGACAGCGCCCTAGCTTTTACTTTGCGGCTCACTGAAGCTAAGTGAGTTCGCAATATCGCCATATAGCACTGTGGCATCCCGTTAGCGGCTCTGGAATTAACAGAGTCTGCACTTACTGCCACAACGCGCTACGGCGTTTATTTTAGCGACTCTGCGGGATAACAGAGTTCGCTACTTTCGTCATCTTACTAGCAGCAGGCTTTGCTTGCACGGTGGACCCGGGCTGCGAACGCACCTCTCCACTTTATATATTTGGTGCGTTCCGCAGACCTAACATAATATTAGCGCAGGGTCTGGCTAGTAAAATGGCGGACGAACAGCGTTATTGCAGTACATCCAGCAGCTGAAGGGTAGGTTGGAGGCTCTTGAGAGCACAACCTCAGCTGTGGATGTTACCGCAGTCGCTGTTCAGGCTGCTAGCTTGGCTGCAGCCAGTTTGTCCTCTGCCACCTCTGCTCCTACATTATCCCACCTCCCGCTTCCTGACAAGTTTGCCGGTGATAGCAAGCAATGTCGGGGATTCGTGAGTCAGTGCTCTATACATCTCGAGCTTCTGGCTGCACGTTTTCCCACGGATCGGGCACAAGTGGGTTTTGTACTTTCTCTACTCTCGGGCAGAGCATTGGAGTGGGCAACGCCGCTGTGGGAGCGCGATGATCGTGTGGTGCGGAGTGCTCCTCGTTTCTTGGAGGCTCTTAAAAAGGTCTTTTTAGGACCTCAGGTCACCCACGATACGGCGCTACAACTGCTGGCATTGACACAGGGTTCGTCTTTGGTCAGTCAGTTTTCCGTCCAGTTTCGGACTATGGCTGCTGAGCTAGATTGGTCTGATAAAGTTCTTATTCCTATCTACTGGCGGGGACTGGCTGACCATGTTAAAGACGCTTTGGCTACCAGGGAGATTCCCGCCACACTGGAGAAGCTTATCTCCATATCTACCCGCATTGACCTCCGTTTTCACGAGCGGAGGTTGGAGCGGGCCCAGTGTAGGCAGAGGTTTCGGTTGGCTCCACCTTTGCCAAACCTCTCGAATTCCCCGATCTGGCGTCCGAACCTCAAAAGGCCACAGAAGTTCCTCATGCAGGACCTAAGTCTCGGTCCGTCCGAGTATCCGTGGTCTGTAACCATTGTCAGCAGACAGGACACTATGCCAACAGATGTCCACAGCGATCGGGGAAGCGATCGCGTCTAGTGGCCCTGGGAGGAGGTTCACTAGAGACAGCGGCATTTTCCTCCAAGATGACACTTAAAGGGACAATCACTGTTGGTACTTCCATTCTCATCGCCGACCTTTGCGTGGACTCAGGAGCAGAGGGGAATTTCATGTCCTCTAGCTTTGCTCGCCGTCATGCAATACCTCTGGTGGCGCTTGACAAATCAGTGACTGTTCGGGTAGTGAATGGGTCGTCATTGCCCTCACTAATTACACACCAGACTGTCCCACTTGCATTGTCTGTATCTCCTTCCCATCAGGAATTTATTTCCCTACTCGTCCTTCCCGAGGGAATAGACGAGATTCTACTAGGTATACCTTGGCTCCGTTTCCACTCCCCACATATAGAGTGGACTTCGGGTAGGATACTGGGTTGGAGTGATGCATGTACAGGCAGATGTGTCAGAAGTTGCGTTCAGGTTACCACTACTGAGTTACCCGCAGATCTTACTCCACTTCCCAAGCACTACTGGTCATATGCAGACGTGTTCTCCAAGAAGGCTGCGGAGACTCTTCCACCTCATCGCCCCTATGACTGTCCTATCGACCTCTTGCCTGGCGCAGAACCTCCTCGGGGAAGGGTCTATCCCCTCTCTCTTCCTGAGACAGAGGCCATGTCGCAATATATTCAGGAGAACCTGGCAAGAGGGTTTATTAGGAAGTCGGTGTCACCGGCAGGGGCGGGATTTTTCTTCGTGCAGAAGAAAAATGGAGAATTGCGTCCGTGTATTGATTACAGGGGTCTTAACGCCATCACCGTTAAAAACAAGTACCCGTTGCCCCTGATCTCTGAGCTATTTGATAGGCTTCGGGGAGCAAGGGTATTCACTAAACTAGATCTGCGCGGTGCTTATAACCTGATTCGCATCCGTGAGGGGGACGAATGGAAGACGGCTTTTAATACCAGGGATGGGCATTACGAATATCTGGTGATGCCCTTTGGGCTCTGTAATGCTCCAGCCGTTTTCCAAGACTTTGTCAATGACATCTTCCGGGATATGCTCTCCACCTCGGTCGTAGTCTATCTGGATGATATACTCATCTTCTCTCCAGATATTGACTCCCACCGGAGGGATGTTGGCAGGGTCTTCGACCTCCTACGGGCAAATTCCCTTTACGCAAAGTTCGAGAAATGTGTGTTTGAGCAGGAGTCCTTACCTTTCCTGGGCTATATCATCTCCGCCCAGGGATTGGCTATGGATTCTGCCAAACTACAGGCGGTGATGGACTGGCAAGAACCCCACTCTCTAAAGGCGGTGCAGCGCTTTATGGGGTTCATTAATTACTACCGTCAGTTCATTCCCCACTTCTCAACTTTGGTAGCTCCAGTGGTTGCCCTTACCAAAAAGGGAGCTAATCCCAAATTGTGGTCTGAAGAGGTCTCCAAGGCCTTCACGTCTATTAAGTCTCATTTCGCTAGAGCTCCCATCCTACATCGCCCCGATGTTGATAAGCCATTTATATTGGAGGTGGATGCCTCGTCTGTTGGTGCTGGAGCAGTCCTCTTCCAAAAGGATGCTCAAGGTCGGAAGCATCCATGCTTCTTTTTCTCCAAGACCTTCACACCAGCAGAGAGGAATTATTCCATCGGGGACAGGGAGTTGCTAGCAATGAAGTTGGCCTTCTCGGAGTGGAGACATCTGTTGGAGGGAGCTCGCTTTCCCTTCCAAGTCTTCACGGATCACAAAAACCTGGTATATCTTCAGACAGCCCAGCGGCTTAATTCTCGCCAAGCCAGATGGTCCTTGTTCTTCTCCCGGTTTCATTTCACACTGCATTTCCTCTCGGGAGAGAAGAACATTCGTGCCGACGCTCTCTCTCGCTCTGTGGTGTCCTCGGAGGAGGAGGTGGAGGAGCCTCGGCTTATCGTCCCCACAGAGAGCCTGAGAACAGTGGCCCCGGTTTTGCTAGAGTCTGTGCCCCCGGGCAAGACTTTTGTGCCTACTAATTTGCGACCGGAGGTATTCTCTTGGGCACATTCGTCCAGGGTGGGTGGACACTTTGGGGCAATGAGGACATCTGAATTGCTGGCGAGGACATATTGGTGGCCGCATATGGTCCGTGATGTTGGGGACTATGTTCGGGCGTGTGTCTCCTGCGCCAAAAATAAGTCTCCACGACAACGGCCAGCTGGTTTACTTTATCCTTTGCCGGTGGCAGACAGGCCCTGGGAGATGGTTGGGATGGACTTTGTGGTGGGCTTGCCCAAGTCTCGGGGTTGCACCATCATTTGGGTAATCACCGACCATTTCTCTAAAATGGTGCATCTGCTGCCACTACCACGGTTACCTTCTGCACGGGCTCTGGCAGCGTTGTTTGTTAGGCACATCTTCCGTTTACACGGCATGCCGGACAAGATTGTCAGTGACCGAGGTCCCCAGTTTGCGTCTCGGTTCTGGAGAGAGCTTTGTCGTCTACTCAGTATTGAGTTAAATCTCTCTTCAGCGTACCATCCTGAGACGAATGGGTTGGTAGAGAGGGCCAACCAGACCTTGGTCACCTATCTACGACATTTTGTCTCAGCCAGGCAGTATGACTGGGCATCCTTGCTACCATGGGCTGAGTTTGCATTAAACAATGCTGTGGCTGATTCCACCGGACAGACCCCATTCCTCCTGAACTACGGTCAGCATCCGCGGGTACCAGTGCCTATGCCCGTGTCTTCCGCCGATTCCAGGGTGGCAGACTGGGCTGTGGAGGCACGGGACATTTGGGACCGCACTCAGGATGCCATTCTAGCCTCCAAAGAGAGGATGAGGTCTTTGGCCGATACCCATCGGCGCCCCGCTCCTACATTTGCTCCTGGGGATTTGGTGTGGCTCTCCGCCCGTAACATCAGGCTGCGAGTTGAGTCCACTAAGTTGGCACCCCGCTACCTGGGTCCTTTCAAGGTCCTCGAGCAGGTTAACCCTGTGGTATACCGTTTAGCTCTTCCACCACGCCTGGGTATCTCCGACACCTTTCACGTGTCCCTCCTGAAACCCGTGCTCATGTCCCGGTTTTCTGAGTCATCTGCCGGGACATCGGGTTCATCTACGGATGACCATGAGGTGAACGCCATCGTGGGGTGTAAGGTGGTAAGGGGCAAAAAGTTTTATTTGGTGGACTGGAGGGGCTATGGGCCTGAGGATAGGTCTTGGGAGCCTGCCGAGCATGTTCACACTCCGCAGCTCATCGCTGCCTTTGAACGCAGCGAGGCCCAGAGAAGGGGGGGCCCTAGGAGGGGGGGTAATGTTAGGGTTCGAGTTCCCGCTCCTGCACAAGGGGAGTCTCGAACCAGTGCCGCTGCGGTCTCCCATTCATCTCCGGACGCAGTGGAGCCTGCTCGGCAGAGACATCGTTCCAAGCGTCTTGCCCACTCCACTACTGGGCAGTGACTTGCTGCTGCCTTTCCTGGATCTGCTATTATAGCCAGTTCTGGAGCAGACATCTTTGGGACAAAGTCCTGCATTTTCCCTTCTGAGCGTGCCCAGAGTGAGATCTCTCATTGGAGATCAGGGGTCACATGCTCAGGTACTGCAGCAGCTCCTATTGGCCCGCCAGGAAGGCCCTGTTACTACTAGTCTTCTGAACAGGTTCTCATTGGTCCTTGTTCCTGGAAGGTCCTGTAGCTGTTGCTATAAAAGGGTAGCATGGCTGGGCCGCCATGCGCTAATATCAACCATTGTATGCTATGCGCCAGTGTGGTCATGCGTGTGTGTGGTTAGGGACCCGGCTGAAATAAGCCACTAGAATACCGACTTAATCGGTGAGGAGTTTAGTGTGCTAGCTGGTCAGGGTCGGTGTCCTAGATGCCCTAGATTACCGGCATAACCGGTGAGGAGTTTGATTGCCGTATTCAGGGTCTGGCGTTCAGACACCATAGATTGCGGGTGACTCCCGCGAGGACATTAGCGCATGACCACGTATTATGCTCGCTTAGCAATTAACCGTGTGCCTGAGAGCCTGACAGGACACGGTGTTTGTTCTCAGCGGCTCTGTGACGTAACAGGGTTCGCTCTCGACGCTAGACAGCGCCCTAGCGTTTTACTTTGCGGCTCACTGAAGCTAAGTGAGTTCGCACATATCGCCATATAGCGCTGTGGCATCCCGTTAGCGGCTCTGGGAATTAACAGAGTCTGCACTTACTGCCACAACTGTCATGTGTGCATCGCCACGAAGATCGTCGCGGTTGCACATTCTGACTTCTCACAGCTGAGTTGCTGTTTCTTTGTGTTTGGCAGTTAGGGAGTTAATTCTGTCTGTGCTCAGTTCTGGGACTGGGTGCAGTTTCTCCCGGCTGCAATTAATTATTTGTTGATTGGTTTCCTTTAAATCTCTGGTGGTCTGTTTTGGGAGTTGCCAGTGAAATTCTTCATGCAGACCACAGATAGGATTGTATCTGTATAGACTTAAGTTAAAGAGCTCCTTAGTTGTTTTAAGCTCACCTTGCTTAGAGTTTAATATCCCAGATCATTTATGTTCCTTCTGTGTTTGAGTGTGTATGCAAGTCTGTGTTTTCTCCAGTCTGTCTTATATTGCTAATCTGTGTATTTAGCAGAGATCAGCCCATATCCCTTTGGTGGTAATCAGAATCCTTCTTAGGACTGATTACAGGGTTCAGGGACTGATAGGAGACAGGGTTAGGCTGGAGACTTGGACCTCTGAACCATTATCAGTACCTCCAAGGTGAGGGATTAGTTAGGACCCCAGTTTAGGTCAGGTTAGACCCCCGGTCCTCTTCTTTCCTGTGACAGTGTATCAAGTCCTCAAGATTAACCCTGAGTTCAACGGATATCGTGTCAGGTAAATCTATTCTATATTTACATGCTGATGTTGCTAATCTATATGTTGTATAGAGTGTTGTTCTTTTATGAATAGTTTACTGACATCGTACACATATCATAAGACCGCGTGACAACAACGCGCTACGGCGTTTTATTTTAGCGACTCTGCGGGATAACAGAGTTCGCTACTTTCGTCATCTTACTAGCAGCAGGCTTCGCTTGCACGGTGGACCCCGGGCTGCGAACGCACCTCTCCACTTTATATATTTGGTGCGTTCCGCAGACCCTAACAGTAAATACCTACAATATAAAGCTCAGTTGCGCACCCAGGGCTCAAGGGATCAGTGCGTCTGCCCCAACGCACGTTTCGGATCTCGTCCTTCGTCAGGGGACGATTTATTTCTGATTTATGGTGGGGTCTGTTAGGTATGATCTTATAACACTGGTTCTATTTACCTTCTCAGTAGTTTATTTGCCTCCACCTATCCTACATATTTGTGTATATATCTTATATACAGCGCCCAGTCTGCTACTCAGGTCTTCCAGTGTAGTTCTGGGCTGATTACTGACCTTTCTCAAAATCATCCTTACCCCACGAGGCGAGATCTTGCATGGAGCCCCAGACCGAAGAAGATTGACAGTTTTCTTGTGTTTCTTCCATTTTCTAATAATTGTGCCAACAGTTGATGCCTTATCACCAAGCTGCTTGCCTATTGTCCTGTAGCCCATCTCAACCTTGTGCAGGCTACAGTTTTGTCCCTGGTGTCCTTAGATAGCTCTTTGATCTTGGCCATGGTGGAGAGGTTGGAGTGCGATCGTGTGTGTGGACAGGTGTCTTATATACAGGTAACAAGTTCAAACAAGTGCAATTAATACAGGTAATGAGTGCAGAGTAGGAGGGTTCTTAAAGAAAAACATGTCTGTGTGAGCCAGAATTCTTGCTGGCTTGTACGAGATCAAATACTTATTACATGCAATAAAATCATACAATGTGATATTCCGTTTTTTATTTTTAAATTCTGTCTCTCTCAGTTGAAGTGTACCTACGATAAAAATTACAGAGCTCTCAATTCTTTGTCGGTGGGAAAACTTGCAAATTCGGCAGTGTATCAAATACTTATTTTCCCCACAATATGATTCTTTGTAGCCAATTTTTTTTACTTTACACAGTGTTTGAACAAATGTAACAGGCTCCATACTTATTATTTCTTGGCTTTCAGACCTTTTCCATCTGCTCCTTTTGGCTGATTTATATGTCCTGTTTTTGACAGATTTTTCTAAGGTCGCTATAGAATTCCTCATGTGGGAGCATCTTACAATTGATGAACAAAACAGTTGTTCTAATTTTTTTACCAATCTGCCACTTTGCCATTATACTGTAGAAAAACACCAAGCCTGTGCATTCAAAACACGGCACAAGAACATAGAGAATATTTACAAGAAGAGAATACAATACTACAATTTATGCACCGTGAAGCTTTTAACCAGTCTTCAACATTTTTTTTATAAGTTGAACATTCAATCCCTTCTGATCTCTTTCAAGTGCAGTGTTTTTGTGACTACTCCTCGATTGGACCCTCTGGGTCGCGATCCCTACCCACCCTGGGCGAGCTGACCTAGTGAGAAACCACCCCCTATACAGGGAGCGTCAGGGGCAGACCCAGGGGGGTAACGTACCATGAATGCTGGAACCAGGTGGCCAGCTCACAGAAGATGGGAAAGACCGTGTTAGCAAAGTAAAGACGGGAGTACGCAGGATTCGGAAGTGTGCAAAGCGAGGACACGGGAACACGCAGAGCACAGGATAGTGCAAGTCATGTACATGGGGGCATGCAGGTTACAGGATAGTGCAGGGCATGTACATGGGGGCACGCAGGAGACAGGAGTGCGTATAGCGTGCCTTGAGAAGCACGCTTGGATAAGAGGCAAAACAGGGCGCGTGTGGAGAAGCACACCTGGGTACAAGGCAAGGCAGGGCGCACGCTGGGAAGAACGCCTTGGTATAAAGCAAGGCAGGGGGCATGCTGGGAAGCACGCCTGGGTATAAGGAAAGGCAGAGCGTGCCCTGGAAAGCACGCCTGAATACAAGGCAAAGCAGAGCGCGCGCTGGGAAGCATGTTAGAGCACAAGGCAGGGGACCTGAGTACAGAGAGCAGCAAAGCAGGGACCAAGCAGGTCTAGCTAGGAAGCACAACAATAATCAGGCACCACCTACAGGAAGAGGCAGCCTGATATAGGGCAAGTGTGCTGGAACTTCCGGGTCAGGTCCTCCAGGACCATAGAGACATCAGAAATGGAGCGACCATAGTCAGGCTCAGGAGGAAGCGCATGCCCGCTGGATAAGGACCTGAAGTCTAGTGAACAGTCAGAGAGTCAAGCGCGGGAGGTGCACGTGCACACTTGACGAGACCCTCGAACCTGCCGCGATACCAGAAGTGATGATGTCGGGCGCTGAGCCCCGGCACCAGAGGAATGTGGTGATAGCGGCATGACAGTTTTAATAAATTATATGGATAACATGCACGTCACTCCTCTGAATTAATGGTGCTCAGATGTTAGGGTTACCAAACCCATATCAAATATAACTAAATAATAACTCTGGCACTCTGGTGATCAATGAACAAAGAAATTATTATTCCATAATCCAATGGTAACGTTTCGGTCATTAACTTTGACCTTCCTCAGACTGGAAAATAATAAACGTATACAGAAAATAGAATTTAGCCTTATATCGTACATATAAAAATAATTCACAATAAACAGTAGACATACTGTGATCAGATCAAGAAAACATCACAAACTAGATAATGTCTCTATTTTGTAATATCTGAGAATTGACATGTTATAACATTATTATCAATATGGTTTTTTAGAAATGACTGAAGATTAGTCCAATAAATATTCTAATAATAGAAGAGAGAGTACAATGAGATAATACAAATATGATAGATATAAAGTTTATATAGTGCTTACCGGATTATATTTGTAAGGTTTAGAAGATCTCTTTAGAGAGACTTAGTCACTAATGAAGAAAATGATATAATTATCCATAAGGAAACGGTGAATTGATGTATGGTGGCTGACTTAGATTAGTTTGAGGATAATATGTGTAAGAAATATCTTAGTATTAGTGCAATCAGATGTGACTTTGATGCTGCAGTAACTCTGCTTAGCGGGGAGTCTATTTAGCGTTCCTGAGCGAAAAGATCGCTAATCAGTATAAAATACTATACATACGGCTAACACACTTGCTAGCATAACGCCAATGAAGAAAATCTTACCGTTGGTGTGATCGGAGCTAAATATCAGATAGTAGCGCTCGATAAAAGTGGCTGTGTTGCCGGTGAGAAGTGCGCTCTGAACGCCTATAAGCATGTGTGGAGTAATATGGCGGTTAGACCGGAAGTGAGGGAACGTCCATGTGAAATGACGCGATGGTGGAACGCAAGTGAAGCGCATGATGAGATGGCGCACCGGAAGTGATGCCTCCAATTGTGAAGGTGGCCGTTGGTGGAACGCTCTGTGGAACGCATAGCGGTTTCTGACATTATCATTCTGTGAGTCACGTTGCAACGCTGGAGAAACGGATATATATGCAAGGTGGAGAATTAATTTGTGACCTAGAAAGATATGATGAAAATGAAGGAATGATAGAAAAATCAGTACCACAGAAACATTTCATAGAAAAAGGCATAATATATCTCATAATAATACACATATTCAGAGAGTATAAATGAGTATATTGAGAATCATGGGAAATAATCTCAAAAATCAATTACATTATATTCACAGTTTAACCCTTTCGGCTATTGGGAACTATGAGAAATAATCTCAAGAAAAATACATTACATTATATTCACGGTTTAACCCTTTCGGCTCTAATGATTGTAAACGATATATCCAATAGGCCTCTCTATATTGGAGTCTTTTGATGAGATTGCCTCCTCTCCTATTTAGTTTAACCTCTTCCAATACCAAAAATTGTAATTGGGCTATAGAATGACTCCTTTCATTGAAATGGTATGGAATAGGTAAACGGTGTTTTTTGCAACGAATATCCGATTTGTGATGGGATATACGATCTTTCACCATCTGAGATGTCTCTCCCACATATATTTTGCCACATGAGCACTTGATAGCGTATATAACATTTTTTGACTCACAGGTGAAGAATCCAGTTGTGGGGATATCTTCACCTGAGAAAGGATGAGAGATCTTCGGGCCCTTTAAAACGTTAGTGCATTGTGCACATTTTAGGCAAGGATAAGTGCCCTTTTTCTGTGTCCTAAGAAACGTTTGTCTGGGAATAATAGTTGGTGAGCCGATGTCAGCTCTAATAATCTTGTTTTTAATGTTACTTGGTCTCCTAAAACAAGGTAAAAATGGTGACTGAAATTCAGAGATTCCTGGAAAACTGTCTTGCAAGATATACCAGTGTTTCCGAATTAGGTTATGGAGCTTATACATAAATGGATGAAACGTATGAACGAAGGGGATTCTACTGGTTGGGGTTCTTTGATTGGACCTATTGTCGATTTGTTGTGTTTGTTGTAACATTCTTTGTGGATAGCCCTTTGGAGAAATTTACATTTCATCTCATCAAGTCTTCGTGTTTTCACTTCTGGATCACTAACTATACGTTTTACCCGTTCAAATTGAGACATGGGAACAGATTTTTTTTACTGCTATGGGATGGCAGCTCTGATAAAGTAATAAACTGTTTCTGTCAGTTTCTTTTGTGTATAGATCTAATGTCAGATAACCTAAGTCGTCTAGTAAGACCTAGGTGTCCAGAAAACTCACTTCTTCCTTGTCATATTTAAGTGTAAACGTAAATTCAGGCCATACTCCATTGATTTGATCAAAAAAGTCATGAAGATCCTCACTTGGTCCCGTCCATATACAAAATATGTCGTCTATGTAGCGACGCCATATCATGCAATGTTTACGGTAAAGTTCATTAGTTAAACATAATCTTGCTCAAAAAATGACATAAAGCAATTGGCATAAGGTGGGGCCACGTTGGACCCCATTGCTGTACCCTGTATTTGAAGGTAGAAAGAATCTTCAAACATAAAAATTTTTTTTGTAAGGACTAGTTCCAATATCTCAATGAGAAATCTAATTGTATGAGAATCGATTTGGGATTGTTCAAGTAATCGCTCTGTGGCTCTTATACCCTTTGTATGTGGAATTGATGTGTATAAGTTGTTCACATCTAAAGTTACCAATAGAGTATTTTTTGGTAACTGACCCATCTGTCGGATAAGTTGCAAAAAGGAGCCTGTGTCTAAAAGAAAAGATGGCATTTTCTTGGTGAGTGGGGTTAAGACTTTTTCCAATACATTGATAGAGGAGACAGTATTGAGTCGGTAGACGCTACTATGGGTCTCCCGGGTGCTGATTCAAGTCGCTTATGAATTTTGAGTAATATATAGAAAACAGGGATTAATGGATCACTCTTGATTAAGAATTCTTTGGTCTTTTGGTCAATAATATGTGAATTAAACGCCCTGTCTAATATGCGGGGTTGGATTATTAGGAAGGAGTTTATATACATTTTAACACTTAACTGAGAATGTATTTCATTAACATAGAACATTCGGTCCATAATGATCGTTGATCCCCCTTATCGGCGGGTTTCACTATAATATCCCTGTCATCCATAATTGTTATGAGAGCATTATGAACTGTCAAACTGAGATTTGACCGAAGGAAAAATTCTCTTCTAGCAATTTGTTTGGTAAAACTAGATACTTCTCTATCAATTAAGGCAACAAAAGTTTCAACAGGATGACTATTCCTGGGTGGAGAGAAAGTACTGGGAAGTCTTAACCCTAAGGAAGCTAGGTTAATTGGTGTTGGTTGTGAGATAGGTGGTGTAATATACTCAGTATTATGAAAATGTGCTTTCAATCGTAAATTTCTAAAAAACCTTTGTAAATCAATATTCAGTTGAAATGCATTAAATTTATAGGTTGGGCAGAAAGACAAACCTTTCTGTAGAACATTAATTTGCGAGGAATCTAGATTTTTGGATGAAATATTAATTACTAAATTGGCATTACCTGGGACCTTGTATGCATCCCTTGCCGAGTGGTTTCTAAAGCACTGGCCCCCCCGCCTCATCCTTTTCTTGGGTAGTTTCGCCTGTTGGAGCCTAAAAAAGAAGTGCGATTGTAGTCCGTACGGTCGCTGTCCGAACTTGATGCGGAGGTACTTTACCGTAAACATTGCATGATATGGCGTCGCTACATAGACGACATATTTTGTATATAGACGGGTCCAAGTGAGGATCTACATGACTTTTTTGATCAAATCAATGGAGTATGGCCTGAATTTATGTTTACACTTAAATATGACAAGGAAGAAGTGAGTTTTCTGGACACCAAGGTCTTACTAGATGACTTAGGTTATCTGACATTAGATCTATACACAAAAGAAACTGACAGAAACAGTTTATTACTTTATCAGAGCTGCCATCCCATAGCAGTAAAAAAATCCTTTCCCATGTCTCAATTTGAACGGGTAAAACGTATAGTTAGTGATCCAGAAGTGAAAACACGAAGACTTGATGAGATGAAATGTAAATTTCTCCAAAGGGGCTATCCACAAAGATTGTTACAACAAACACAACAAATCAACAATAGGTCCAATCAAAGAACCCCAACCAGTAGAATCCCCTTCGTTCATACGTTTCATCCATTTATGTATAAGCTCCATAATCTAATTAGGAAACACTGGTATATCTTGCAAGACAGTTTTCCAGGAATCTCTGAATTTCAGTCACCATTTTTACCTTGTTTTAGGAGACTAAGTAACATTAAAAACAAGATTATTAGAGCTGACATCGGCTCACCAACTATTATTCCCAGACAAACGTTTCTTAGGACACAGAAAAAGGGCACTTATCCTTGCCTAAAATGTGCACAATGCACTAACGTTTTAAAGGGCCCGAAGATCTCTCATCCTTTCTCAGGAAATTATATGTTCGCTAGCTTTCAGAGCTCAAAGGCTCCTTCTTCAGGCAAGATTACATTTGGAATAATAAGAAAGACACATTAGATGCTTACTATAGTAGGAAATTTGTTCAAGACCTGGGAGGTGTGATGCCTTCAAAAGATAAGCAAAGGAAATCGAATTAGCATTTTCTTACAAATGGAGAGCTAGTGGGAATGTGTTCTTAGCTATCTGGAGTCCTTCTGGTGAAGGTGTGAACTGTGTCTATGTAGTGGACCATAAAACCGGGTGTTAAGTTGAGTCCTAGTGTCAAAGTATTGAACATCCTAATAAGTTTGAATTCCCATATTTTTCTCTCCCTGTCATCCTTAAAATGACCTTTTAGTATTAAGACTTTTAAGTCTGTCATACAATGTCCAGTTCCAGAGAAATGTTTTCCCACAGGCGTGTCCATTTCATTCCTGATCGTATGTCTGTGTAGATTCATCCTTGTTTGTAGTTTTTGCATGGTTTCCCCAATATAGATAGCTCCAGGGCACCTTGTACATTGTATCATGTACACCACATTGGAGGATGTACATGAAAAGGAACCCATGACCTTATAGTCCTGATTTGTGTTTGGTACACGGACTGTATTTGTTGGTAATATGTGGGTACAAGTTTTGCATTTTTTGTTGTTACATGGGAATGTGCCAGTCACTGATGGTGACGAGAGGACACTTCTGACAAGGAGATTCCTTAAGTTAGGGGGCTGTTTGTAGGAGAGGAGTGGTAGTTCTGGGAATATGTCTTTCAATTTGTGGTCTCTGTGGAATATGGGTTGGAGATCAGCACCAATTTTCCTTAGGATGCTCATGTGGGGGTTGTATGTGACCACAAGAGGTACCCTGTTGTTGTCCTCTCTCAGTTTGTAATCCAGGAGGTTGCTTCTTGGGATTCTTGTAGCCCTGTGGATCTGTTCATCTATTACCAGTGGATGGTATCCTTGTTGTAGGAATGTATTCCTCAGAGATAGCAGCTGTAGTTCCCTGTCTTTACTGTCTGAACAGATCCGAATATATCTCAGAGCTTGACTGTAGATGATGGATTTTTTTGTGTGTCTTGGATGAAAGCTGTTCCATCTAAGGTATGCTGGACGTCCTGTGGGCTTATGGTAAATTGATGTTTGTATGGCGTTGTCCTTGATGTATATGGTCAAGTCCAGAAAATGTATTTGAGACTTTGAAAAGTTGAGGGTGAGCTTGATGGTTGGGTGGTATTTGTTGAAGTTATTGTGGAAGGTGAGCAGATCATCTTTTGAGCCTGTCCAGATTATTAGCAGATCATCAATGTAGCGGAAGTATGCAAGAGGTTTAATAGGGCAAGATGACAAAAACTCCTCCTCCAGTTTCGCCATAAATAGGTTTGCATATTGTGGGGACATTTTGTTTCCCATGGCGCTGCCCATGCACTGTTGGTATAAATTGTTCCCAAAAGAAAAATAGTTGTGATGAAGCACAAACCTGATGAATTGCAGTGTTGGTTCTGTGGCCAGATTGTTCTTTTGAAGGAAATATTTACATGCTGTGATTCCATCCTCATGAGGAATGTTGGAATAGAGAGACTCTACGTCGATGGTGGCTAGTATCGTGTCCCTTGGAAGTGGGCCCAGCGCTGACAATTTGCAAAGAATATCCGTGGTGTCCTGGATATAGCTGGGTGTGCT
Source organism: Oophaga sylvatica (assembly GCA_033576555.1). NCBI lineage: Eukaryota > Metazoa > Chordata > Amphibia > Anura > Dendrobatidae > Oophaga > Oophaga sylvatica. The sequence goes on from JARQOD010000007.1 coordinate 25,208,699, forward strand.
CCTCACCAAGGGTTTCAGAATGTTCTCCACCCAGCTGGAGATATTCTCAGTTAAAGTCCCAATACCAGAGATGATGGGCCTCCCAGGATTACCTTCTTTGTGTATTTTAGGCAACATGTAGAAGGTACCTGTTTTGGGATTGCCTGGTACTAGTTTCAGTAGTGAGGATGAAGTAGAATCAAATCCATTAATGATACGTGTTAGTTCCTCTGTGTATTGTTTGGTAGGATCTTCCTGAAGTGGAGTGTAGTATTTTATATGGACGTAGAGTCTCTCTATTCCAACATTCCTCATGAGGATGGAATCACAGCATGTAAATATTTCCTTCAAAAGAACAACCTGGCCACAGAACCAACACTGCAATTCATCAGGTTTGTGCTTCATCACAACTATTTTTCTTTTGGGAACAATTTATACCAACAGTGCATGGGCAGCGCCATGGGAAGCAAAATGTCCCCACAATATGCAAACCTATTTATGGCGAAACTGGAGGAGGAGTTTTTGTCATCTTGCCCTATTAAACCTCTTGCATACTTCCACTACATTGATGATCTGCTAATAATCTGGACAGGCTCAAAAGATGATCTGCTCACCTTCCACAATAACTTCAACAAATACCACCCAACCATCAAGCTCACCCTCAACTTTTCAAAGTCTCAAATACATTTTCTGGACTTGACCATATACATCAAGGACAACGCCATACAAACATCAATTTACCATAAGCCCACAGGACGTCCAGCATACCTTAGATGGAACAGCTTTCATCCAAGACACACAAAAAAATCCATCATCTACAGTCAAGCTCTGAGATATATTCGGATCTGTTCAGACAGTAAAGACAGGGAACTACAGCTGCTATCTCTGAGGAATACATTCCTACAACAAGGATACCATCCACTGGTAATAGATGAACAGATCCACAGGGCTACAAGAATCCCAAGAAGCAACCTCCTGGATTACAAACTGAGAGAGGACAACAACAGGGTACCTCTTGTGGTCACATACAACCCCCACATGAGCATCCTAAGGAAAATTGGTGCTGATCTCCAACCCATATTCCACAGAGACCACAAATTGAAAGACATATTCCCAGAACTACCACTCCTCTGTCATGTGTGCATTGCCACGAAGATCGTCGCGGTTGCACATTTTGACTTCTCACAGCTGAGCTGCTGTTTCTTTGTGTTTGGCAGCTAGGGAGTTAATTCTGTCTGTGCTCGGTGCTGGGACTGGGTGCAGTTTCTCCCAGCTGCAATTGATTATTTGTTGATTGGTCTCCTTTAAATTTCTGGTTGTCTGCTTGGGGAGTTGCCAGTGAAACCTTCATGCAGACCACAGATAGGAATGAATCTGTATAGACTTTAGTTGTGAGCTCCTTAGTTGTTCTAAGCTCAACTTGGTTAGAGTTTATTTCCCAGACCATTTATGTTCCTTTGGTGTTTGAGTGTGTATGCAAGCGAGTGTTATCCTGTCTGTCTTATATGTCTAATCTGTGTATTTAGCTAAGATCAGCCCATATCCCTTTGGTGGTAGTCAGGATCCTTCTTAGGACTGATTACAGGGTTCAGGGTCTGATAGGAGACAGGGTTAGGTTGGAGACTTGGACCTCTGAACCATTATCAGTACCTCCAAGGTGAGGGATTAGTTAGGACCCCAGTTTAGGGTCAGGTTAGATCCCGGTCCACCTCTTACCTGTTTCAGCTCATCAAGTCCTCAAGATTAACCCTGACTTCAGCAGATATCGTGTCAGGTAAATCTATTCTATACTTACATGCTGATGTTGCTATACTAGTTGTTGTATAGAGTGTTGTTCCTGTATTAATAGTTTACTGACATTGTATACATATCATTAGACAGCGTGACATTTTCACTGGCCCTAAAAATGATCTCCAGTTACCATGGATCCAGTAGCCCAGCTGGCTCTGCAGTTGCAGGGATTATCCATGGAGCTGACGGACATTAAGTCCAAAGTTTTGTCTCCCCTGGAGCAAACCAGAGTTGAACCTAAGGTTGCTCTCCCGGACAGGTTCACTGGTGGGCGAGACAAATTTTTCACCTTCCGGGAGGCATGTAAATTGTATTTTCGGCTTCGGCCTCGATCATCAGGGAGTGAGGAGCAGAGAGTGGGAATTGTTATCTCACTTCTGCAAGGGGACCCTCAATCCTGGGCATTTTCCCTTCCTCCGGGATCCCCGGCTCTACTGTCTGTAGATCAATTTTTTACTGCCCTGGGATTGGTATATGATGACCCAGATCGGGTCTCTCTTGCTGAGACAAAATTACGTAAGATACAGCAGGGAGATCGTCCGGCAGAGGAATTTGCTTCTGAGTTTCGTAGATGGGCCACAGATACTCAGTGGAATGACCCAGCTCTTAGGAGCCAGTTTTGTCAAGAGCTTTCTGATAAATTAAAAGAAGTTTTGGCTCAGTATGAGTCTCCTCCTTCTCTGGAGGCTGCTATGGCCTTAGCTATCCGTACTGATAGACGGCTTCGGGAGAGGAGTGAGGTAACCCCACTCCCTGTTGTTTCTCCACCTACCACTAAAGTCTCTTATGTTGAGGTTCCCCTTGTCTGTTCGGATGAGCCTATGCAGTTGGGAGGGACATCATTTCGTAGGAGGGGATTGGCGGTACGCCGCAGGACTAGAAGATGTTTTTTCTGCGGGAAAGAGGGACATTTTGTTCTTCTTGATAGTGGTTCCGGGGCTAATCTGGTTGACGCTCAGTTTGCTCAGGCTCAAGGTATGCATCTGAGTGTATTGGTCAAACCGATCCCTATATTCTCCATTGACGCCAGGCCTCTCGGCCAAGGTAGCTTTGTTCATGAGGTTCATAACATTGACCTTCGGGTAGGGGCAATACATAGGGAACAATTATCTTGTTATGTGTTGGAGGGTCTACCTACTCCCATTGTGTTGGGACTTCCTTGGTTGGTTAAACATAACCCTGTGATTAATTGGCAGTCCAGAGAAATAAGCCAATGGGGTGAGTTTTGCAAAAGCAACTGCATGAACACAGTCATCAGTGCGGTCGTGCCTAGTACATTGCCTCCTTTTTTGGAGGATTTTGGGGATGTTTTCTCTGAGGAGGGGTGTCAGGAGTTGCCTCCTCATCGCGTGTATGACTGCTCTATTAATCTCCTTCCTGATGCTAAGTTGCCTAAAGCTAGGTTGTATAATCTTTCTGGTCCTGAGAGGCAGGCTATGAAAGATTATATTTCTGAAAGTCTGGCCAAAGGGCATATTAGACCTTCATCTTCCCCAGTAGCCGCAGGGTTCTTCTTTGTGAAGAAGAAAGATGGAGGCCTACGCCCTTGCTTGGATTTCCGCGAACTTAATCGGATTACTGTTCGAGATCCGTATCCACTCCCTCTTATTCCTGATCTCTTCAATCAAATTGTTGGCGCCAAATGGTTTTCTAAATTGGATCTCAGGGGGGCGTATAATCTGATTAGGATAAAAGAGGGGGATGAGTGGAAAACGGCGTTTAACACGCCGGAGGGACATTATGAGAACCTAGTCATGCCTTTTGGTCTGACTACTGCACCAGCAGTATTCCAACATTTTGTTAATGACATTTTTCGTCACCTTGTGGGGCTGTTTGTGGTTGTATATTTGGACGACATTTTAATTTACTCGCCAGATCTTGTGTCTCATCAGGAGCATGTGAGACAGGTGTTGCAGATCTTGCGAGACAATAAATTATACGCCAAACTGGAGAAGTGTGTATTTGCCGTACAGGAACTTCAGTTTTTGGGTTTTTTGGTGTCAGCCTCCGGTTTCCGTATGGACCCTGAAAAGGTGAGAGCAGTGCTTGAATGGGATCAGCCAGGGGATCTTAAGGCTCTGCAGCGTTTTTTGGGGTTTGCTAACTACTACCGGAAATTTATTTGTAATTTCTCATCTGTCTTCAAACCTCTCACTGACATGACAAGAAAAGGGACGGATTTTTCTAAATGGTCGGACAAAGCTTGCCAAGCCTTTTTCTCTTTGAAGAAATGTTTTGCTTCGGCACCCGTTCTCATCCAACCAGATGCATCTCAGCCGTTCATTGTGGAGGTGGATGCGTCTGACGTAGGGGTGGGTGCTATATTTTCCCAGGGTCCGTCCCTGGTAAATGGCATCCGTGCGCTTTCTTTTCTAAGAAATTGTCGTCCGCCGAAAGGAATTATGATATCGGCAACAGGGAACTTTTGGCCATTAAGTTAGCTTTTGAAGAATGGCGTCACTTTTTGGAGGGGGCAGTCCACCCGGTTACCGTTATTACTGATCACAAGAACCTGTTGTATTTGGAATCCGCTAAGCGTCTGAATTCCAGACAAGCTCGATGGTCGTTGTTTTTTACCAGGTTTAATTTTGTCGTCACTTATCGCCCGGGGTCTAAGAATGTAAAGGCTGATGCCTTGTCTCGCAGTTTAACAGGGGCCGGGAAAACGGATGACCCGAGTCCTATCCTTCAGGAGGGGGTGGTAGTGTCGGCTGTATTTTCTGAGCTTGAGGAGGAGGTGTTAGAGGCTCAGGGGGACGCCCCTGCAGGACCTCCAGGGAGACTGTTTGTCCCAAATCTGTTGAGACAAAAGGTTATTGAGGCACATCATAATTCTGCTCTAGCAGGACATCCAGGGAGTAAGGCTACTTTTGATCTCCTTTCTCGCCGGTTTTGGTGGCCTAATGCTAATAAAGATGTTATAACTTTTGTCGCGTCATGTGGGGTGTGTGCTCGCTCTAAAACCCCTCATACCCGTCCGTCTGGGACCCTTTTACCCTTGAAACTTCCGGAGCGTCCATGGACTCATTTATCTATGGACTTCATTACGGACCTTCCTCCGTCGTCAGGGAATACTGTCATACTGGTGGTTGTTGACAGGTTCAGTAAGATGGCACATTTCGTTGCTCTTCCTGCACTCCCTAATGCTAAAACTCTGGCGCAGGTGTTCATTAGGGAGATCGTTAGACTTCATGGGTTGCCTTCTGATGTGGTGTCAGATAGGGGGTCTCAGTTTGTGTCCAAATTTTGGAGGGCATTTTGTTTACGTCGGGGGATGCAATTGTCATTTTCCTCGGCTTTTCATCCGCAGACCAATGGTCAGACAGAGCGTCTGAATCAGAGCTTAGAGACATATCTCCGGTGTTTTGTCTCAGAGAACCAAGAGGACTGGTCTTCTTTCTTGCCTCTGGCAGAGTTCGCTCTTAACAACAGGCGGAGCGAGTCCACTGGTAAGTCCCCGTTTTTTGGGGCATATGTGTCATGTGTGCATTGCCACGAAGATCGTCGCGGTTGCACATTTTGACTTCTCACAGCTGAGCTGCTGTTTCTTTGTGTTTGGCAGCTAGGGAGTTAATTCTGTCTGTGCTCGGTGCTGGGACTGGGTGCAGTTTCTCCCGGCTGCAATTGATTATTTGTTGATTGGTTTCCTTTAAATTCCTGGTTGTCTGCTTGGGGAGTTGCCAGTGAAACCTTCATGCAGACCACAGATAGGAATGAATCTGTATAGACTTTAGTTGTGAGCTCCTTAGTTGTTCTAAGCTCAACTTGGTTAGAGTTTATTTCCCAGACCATTTATGTTCCTTTGGTGTTTGAGTGTGAATGCAAGCGAGTGTTATCCTGTCTGTCTTATATGTCTAATCTGTGTATTTAGCTGAGATCAGCCCATATCCCTTTGGTGGTAGTCAGGATCCTTCTTAGGACTGATTACAGGGTTCAGGGTCTGATAGGAGACAGGGTTAGGTTGGAGACTTGGACCTCTGAACCACTATCAGTACCTCCAAGGTGAGGGATTAGTTAGGACCCCAGTTTAGGGTCAGGTTAGATCCCGGTCCACCTCTTTCCTGTTTCAGCTCATCAAGTCCTCAAGATTAACCCTGAGTTTAGCAGATATCGTGTCAGGTAAATCTATTCTATACTTACATGCTGATGTTGCTATACTAGTTGTTGTATAGAGTGTTGTTCCTGTATTAATAGTTTACTGACATTGTATACATATCATTAGACAGCGTGACATTTTCACTGGCCATAAAAATTATCTCCAGTTACCATGGATCCAGTAGCCCAGCTGGCTCTGCAGTTGCAGGGATTATCCATGGAGCTGACGGACATAAGTCCAAAGTTTTGTCTCCCCTGGAGCAAACCAGAGTTGAACCTAAAGTAGCTCTCCCGGACAGGTTCACTGGTGGGCGAGACAAATTTTTCACCTTCCGGGAGGCATGTAAATTGTATTTTCGGCTTCGGCCTCGATCATCAGGGAGTGAGGAGCAGAGAGTGGGAATTGTTATCTCACTTCTGCAAGGGGACCCTCAATCCTGGGCATTTTCCCTTCCTCCGGGATCCCCGGCTCTACTGTCTGTAGATCAATTTTTTACTGCCCTGGGATTGGTATATGATGACCCAGATCGGGTCTCTCTTGCTGAGACAAAATTACGTAAGATACAGCAGGGAGATCGTCCGGCAGAGGAATTTGCTTCTGAGTTTCGTAGATGGGCCACAGATACTCAGTGGAATGACCCAGCTCTTAGGAGCCAGTTTTGTCATGGGCTTTCTGATAAATTAAAAGACGTTTTGGCTCAGTATGAGTCTCCTCCTTCTCTGGAGGCTTCTATGGCCTTAGCTATCCGTACTGATAGACGGCTTCGGGAGAGGGGTGAGGTAACCCCACTCCCTGTTGTTTCTCCACCTACCACTAAAGTCCCTTATGTTGAGGTTCCCCTTGTCTGTTCGGATGAGCCTATGCAGTTGGAAGGGACATCATTTCGTAGGAGGGGATTGGCGGTACGCCGCAGGACTAGAAGATGTTTTTTCTGCGGGAAAGAGGGACATTTTGTTGGAGAATGTCCATCCCGTGCCTTGTTGAGCCAAAAGTCGCCGGAAAACTGTTAATCCCAGGTTGTGTGGTGGACGACAACCTGGGAGTATGTATTTCATCCGCCAGTTCTTCTCAGTTCCTTGTACCAGTGGAGGTAGTAGTTGGTACGAGAGTTGAGATATTGTCTGTTCTTCTTGATAGTGGTTCCGGGGCTAATCTGGTTGACGCTCAGTTTGCTCAGGCTCAAGGTATGCATCTGAGTGTATTGGTCAAACCGATCCCTATATTCTCCATTGACGCCAGGCCTCTCGGCCAAGGTAGCTTTGTTCATGAGGTTCATAACATTGACCTTCGGGTAGGGGCAATACATAGGGAACAATTATCTTGTTATGTGTTGGAGGGTCTACCTACTCCCATTGTGTTGGGACTTCCTTGGTTGGTTAAACATAACCCTGTGATTAATTGGCAGTCCAGAGAAATAAGCCAATGGGGTGAGTTTTGCAAAAGCAACTGCATGAACACAGTCATCAGTGCGGTCGTGCCTAGTACATTGTCTCCTTTTTTGGAGGATTTTGGGGATGTTTTCTCTGAGGAGGGGTGTCAGGAGTTGCCTCCTCATCGCGTGTATGACTGCTCTATTAATCTCCTTCCTGATGCTAAGTTGCCTAAAGCTAGGTTGTATAATCTTTCTGGTCCTGAGAGGCAGGCTATGAAAGATTATATTTCTGAAAGTCTGGCCAAAGGGCATATTAGACCTTCATCTTCCCCAGTAGCCGCGGGGTTCTTCTTTGTGAAGAAGAAAGATGGAGGCCTATGCCCTTGCTTGGATTTCCGCGAACTTAATCGGATTACTGTTCGAGATCCGTATCCACTCCCTCTTATTCCTGATCTCTTCAATCAAATTGTTGGCGCCAAATGGTTTTCTAAATTGGATCTCAGGGGGGCGTATAATTTGATTAGGATAAAAGAGGGGGATGAGTGGAAAACGGCGTTTAACACGCCGGAGGGACATTATGAGAACCTAGTCATGCCTTTTGGTCTGACTACTGCACCAGCAGTATTCCAACATTTTGTTAATGACATTTTTCGTCACCTTGTGGGGCTGTTTGTGGTTGTATATTTGGACGACATTTTAATTTACTCGCCAGATCTTGTGTCTCATCAGGAGCATGTGAGACAGGTGTTGCAGATCTTGCGAGACAATAAATTATACGCCAAACTGGAGAAGTGTGTATTTGCCGTACAGGAACTTCAGTTTTTGGGTTTTTTGGTGTCAGCCTCCGGTTTCCGTATGGACCCTGAAAAGGTGAGAGCAGTGCTTGAATGGGATCAGCCAGGGGATCTTAAGGCTCTGCAGCGTTTTTTGGGGTTTGCTAACTACTACCGGAAATTTATTTGTAATTTCTCATCTGTCTTCAAACCTCTCACTGACATGACAAGAAAAGGGACGGATTTTTCTAAATGGTCGGACAAAGCTTGCCAAGCCTTTTTCTCTTTGAAGAAATGTTTTGCTTCGGCACCCGTTCTCATCCAACCAGATGCATCTCAGCCGTTCATTGTGGAGGTGGATGCGTCTGACGTAGGGGTGGGTGCTATATTTTCCCAGGGTCCGTCCCCTGGTAAATGGCATCCGTGCGCTTTCTTTTCTAAGAAATTGTCGTCCGCCGAAAGGAATTATGATATCGGCAACAGGGAACTTTTGGCCATTAAGTTAGCTTTTGAAGAATGGCGTCACTTTTTGGAGGGGGCAGTCCACCCGGTTACCGTTATTACTGATCACAAGAACCTGTTGTATTTGGAATCCGCTAAGCGTCTGAATTCCAGACAAGCTCGATGGTCGTTGTTTTTTACCAGGTTTAATTTTGTCGTCACTTATCGCCCGGGGTCTAAGAATGTAAAGGCTGATGCCTTGTCTCGCAGTTTCCCAGGGGCCGGGAAAACGGATGACCCGAGTCCTATCCTTCAGGAGGGGGTGGTAGTGTCGGCTGTATTTTCTGAGCTTGAGGAGGAGGTGTTAGAGGCTCAGGGGGACGCCCCTGCAGGACCTCCAGGGAGACTGTTTGTCCCAAATCTGTTGAGACAAAAGGTTATTGAGGCACATCATAATTCTGCTCTAGCAGGACATCCAGGGAGTAAGGCTACTTTTGATCTCCTTTCTCGCCGGTTTTGGTGGCCTAATGCTAATAAAGATGTTATAACTTTTGTCGCGTCATGTGGGGTGTGTGCTCGCTCTAAAACCCCTCATACCCGTCCGTCTGGGACCCTTTTACCCTTGAAACTTCCGGAGCGTCCATGGACTCATTTATCTATGGACTTCATTACGGACCTTCCTCCGTCGTCAGGGAATACTGTCATACTGGTGGTTGTTGACAGGTTCAGTAAGATGGCACATTTCGTTGCTCTTCCTGCACTCCCTAATGCTAAAACTCTGGCGCAGGTGTTCATTAGGGAGATCGTTAGACTTCATGGGTTGCCTTCTGATGTGGTGTCAGATAGGGGGTCTCAGTTTGTGTCCAAATTTTGGAGGGCATTTTGTTTACGTCGGGGGATGCAATTGTCATTTTCCTCGGCTTTTCATCCGCAGACCAATGGTCAGACAGAGCGTCTGAATCAGAGCTTAAAGACATATCGCCGGTGTTTTGTCTCAGAGAACCAAGAGGACTGGTCTTCTTTCTTGCCTCTGGCAGAGTTCGCTCTTAACAACAGGCGGAGCGAGTCCACTGGTAAGTCTCCGTTTTTTGGGGCATATGTGTCATGTGTGCATTGCCACGAAGATCGTCGCGGTTGCACATTTTGACTTCTCACAGCTGAGCTGCTGTTTCTTTGTGTTTGGCAGCTAGGGAGTTAATTCTGTCTGTGCTCGGTGCTGGGACTGGGTGCAGTTTCTCCCGGCTGCAATTGATTATTTGTTGATTGGTTTCCTTTAAATTCCTGGTTGTCTGCTTGGGGAGTTGCCAGTGAAACCTTCATGCAGACCACAGATAGGAATGAATCTGTATAGACTTTAGTTGTGAGCTCCTTAGTTGTTCTAAGCTCAACTTGGTTAGAGTTTATTTCCCAGACCATTTATGTTCCTTTGGTGTTTGAGTGTGAATGCAAGCGAGTGTTATCCTGTCTGTCTTATATGTCTAATCTGTGTATTTAGCTGAGATCAGCCCATATCCCTTTGGTGGTAGTCAGGATCCTTCTTAGGACTGATTACAGGGTTCAGGGTCTGATAGGAGACAGGGTTAGGTTGGAGACTTGGACCTCTGAACCATTATCAGTACCTCCAAGGTGAGGGATTAGTTAGGACCCCAGTTTAGGGTCAGGTTAGATCCCGGTCCACCTCTTTCCTGTTTCAGCTCATCAAGTCCTCAAGATTAACCCTGAGTTTAGCAGATATCGTGTCAGGTAAATCTATTCTATACTTACATGCTGATGTTGCTATACTAGTTGTTGTATAGAGTGTTGTTCCTGTATTAATAGTTTACTGACATTGTATACATATCATTAGACAGCGTGACATTTTCACTGGCCATAAAAATTATCTCCAGTTACCATGGATCCAGTAGCCCAGCTGGCTCTGCAGTTGCAGGGATTATCCATGGAGCTGACGGACATTAAGTCCAAAGTTTTGTCTCCCCTGGAGCAAACCAGAGTTGAACCTAAAGTAGCTCTCCCGGACAGGTTCACTGGTGGGCGAGACAAATTTTTCACCTTCCGGGAGGCATGTAAATTGTATTTTCGGCTTCGGCCTCGATCATCAGGGAGTGAGGAGCAGAGAGTGGGAATTGTTATCTCACTTCTGCAAGGGGACCCTCAATCCTGGGCATTTTCCCTTCCTCCGGGATCCCCGGCTCTACTGTCTGTAGATCAATTTTTTACTGCCCTGGGATTGGTATATGATGACCCAGATCGGGTCTCTCTTGCTGAGACAAAATTACGTAAGATACAGCAGGGAGATCGTCCGGCAGAGGAATTTGCTTCTGAGTTTCGTAGATGGGCCACAGATACTCAGTGGAATGACCCAGCTCTTAGGAGCCAGTTTTGTCATGGGCTTTCGGATAAATTAAAAGACGTTTTGGCTCAGTATGAGTCTCCTCCTTCTCTGGAGGCTTCTATGGCCTTAGCTATCCGTACTGATAGACGACTTCGGGAGAGGGGTGAGGTAACCCCACTCCCTGTTGTTTCTCCACCTACCACTAAAGTCCCTTATGTTGAGGTTCCCCTTGTCTGTTCGGATGAGCCTATGCAGTTGGGAGGGACATCATTTCGTAGGAGGGGATTGGCGGTACGCCGCAGGTCTAGAAGATGTTTTTTCTGCGGGAAAGAGGGACATTTTGTTGGAGAATGTCCATCCCGTGCCTTGTTGAGCCAAAAGTCGCCGGAAAACTGTTAATCCCAGGTTGTGTGGTGGATGACAACCTGGGAGTATGTATTTCATCCGCCAGTTCTTCTCAGTTCCTTGTACCAGTGGAGGTAGTAGTTGGTACGAGAGTGGAGAGATTGTCTGTTCTTCTTGATAGTGGTTCCGGGGCTAATCTGGTTGACGCTCAGTTTGCTCAGGCTCAAGGTATGCATCTGAGTGTATTGGTCAAACCGATCCCTATATTCTCCATTGACGCCAGGCCTCTCGGCCAAGGTAGCTTTGTTCATGAGGTTCATAACATTGACCTTCGGGTAGGGGCAATACATAGGGAACAATTATCTTGTTATGTGTTGGAGGGTCTACCTACTCCCATTGTGTTGGGACTTCCTTGGTTGGTTAAACATAACCCTGTGATTAATTGGCAGTCCAGAGAAATAAGCCAATGGGGTGAGTTTTGCAAAAGCAACTGCATGAACACAGTCATCAGTGCGGTCGTGCCTAGTACATTGCCTCCTTTTTTGGAGGATTTTGGGGATGTTTTCTCTGAGGAGGGGTGTCAGGAGTTGCCTCCTCATCGCGTATATGACTGCTCTATTAATCTCCTTCCTGATGCTAAGTTGCCTAAAGCTAGGTTGTATAATCTTTCTGGTCCTGAGAGGCAGGCTATGAAAGATTATATTTCTGAAAGTCTGGCCAAAGGGCATATTAGACCTTCATCTTCCCCAGTAGCCGCGGGGTTCTTCTTTGTGAAGAAGAAAGATGGAGGCCTACGCCCTTGCTTGGATTTCCGCGAACTTAATCGGATTACTGTTCGAGATCCGTATCCACTCCCTCTTATTCCTGATCTCTTCAATCAAATTGTTGGCGCCAAATGGTTTTCTAAATTGGATCTCAGGGGGGCGTATAATCTGATTAGGATAAAAGAGGGGGATGAGTGGAAAACGGCGTTTAACACGCCGGAGGGACATTATGAGAACCTAGTCATGCCTTTTGGTCTGACTACTGCACCAGCAGTATTCCAACATTTTGTTAATGACATTTTTCGTCACCTTGTGGGGCTGTTTGTGGTTGTATATTTGGACGACATTTTAATTTACTCGCCAGATCTTGTGTCTCATCAGGAGCATGTGAGACAGGTGTTGCAGATCTTGCGAGACAATAAACTATACGCCAAACTGGAGAAGTGTGTATTTGCCGTACAGGAACTTCAGTTTTTGGGTTTTTTGGTGTCAGCCTCCGGTTTCCGTATGGACCCTGAAAAAGTGAGAGCAGTGCTTGAATGGGATCAGCCAGGGGATCTTAAGGCTCTGCAGCGTTTTTTGGGGTTTGCTAACTACTACCGGAAATTTATTTGTAATTTCTCATCTGTCGTCAAACCTCTCACTGACATGACAAGAAAAGGGACGGATTTTTCTAAATGGTCGGACAAAGCTTGCCAAGCCTTCTCCTCTTTGAAGAAATGTTTTGCTTCGGCACCCGTTCTCATCCAACCAGATGCATCTCAGCCGTTCATTGTGGAGGTGGATGCGTCTGACGTAGGGGTGGGTGCTATATTGTCCCAGGGTCCGTCCCCTGGTAAATGGCATCCGTGCGCTTTCTTTTCTAAGAAATTGTCGTCCGCCGAAAGGAATTATGATATCGGCAATAGGGAACTTTTGGCCATTAAGTTAGCTTTTGAAGAATGGCGTCACTTTTTGGAGGGGGCAGTCCACCCGGTTACCGTTATTACTGATCACAAGAACCTGTTGTATTTGGAATCCGCTAAGCGTCTGAATTCCAGACAAGCTCGATGGTCGTTGTTTTTTACCAGGTTTAATTTTGTCGTCACTTATCGCCCGGGGTCTAAGAATGTAAAGGCTGATGCCTTGTCTCGCAGTTTCCCAGGGGCCGGGAAAACGGATGACCCGAGTCCTATCCTTCAGGAGGGGGTGGTAGTGTCGGCTGTATTTTCTGAGCTTGAGGAGGAGGTGTTAGAGGCTCAGGGGACGCCCCTGCAGGACCTCCAGGGAGACTGTTTGTCCCAAATCTGTTGAGACAAAAGGTTATTGAGGCACATCATAATTCTGCTCTAGCAGGACATCCAGGGAGTAAGGATACTTTAGATCTCCTTTCTCGCCGGTTTTGGTGGCCTAATGCTAATAAAGATGTTATAACTTTTGTCGCGTCATGTGGGGTGTGTGCTCGCTCTAAAACCCCTCATACCCGTCCGTCTGGGACCCTTTTACCCTTGAAACTTCCGGAGCGTCCATGGACTCATTTATCTATGGACTTCATTACGGACCTTCCTCCGTCGTCAGGGAATACTGTCATACTGGTGGTTGTTGACAGGTTCAGTAAGATGGCACATTTCGTTGCTCTTCCTGCACTCCCTAATGCTAAAACTCTGGCGCAGGTGTTCATTAGGGAGATCGTTAGACTTCATGGGTTGCCTTCTGATGTGGTGTCAGATAGGGGGTCTCAGTTTGTGTCCAAATTTTGGAGGGCATTTTGTTTACGTCGGGGGATGCAATTGTCATTTTCCTCGGCTTTTATTCCGCAGACCAATGGTCAGACAGAGCGTCTGAATCAGAGCTTAGAGACATATCTCCGGTGTTTTGTCTCAGAGAACCAAGAGGACTGGTCTTCTTTCTTGCCTCTGGCAGAGTTCGCTCTTAACAACAGGCGGAGCGAGTCCACTGGTAAGTCCCCGTTTTTTGGGGCATATGGTTTTCACCCCAGTTTTGTACTTTCAATGGGGGGGGTCCTTCTGGGGTTCCTGAGGAGGAGCGTTTCTCGTCGTCACTTGCTTCTGTGTGGAGAGGTGTATTGAATAATCTGAGTGCGATGGGGAACCGTTACAAACGTATGGCTGATAGGAGGAGAGTTTCTGGTCCAGATCTGAATGTGAACGATCTGGTATGGTTGTCTACCAGGAATATAAAACTTAAAGTCCCCTCCTGGAAACTGGGTCCCAGATTCATCGGGCCGTACAGGATCAGTTCCATAATTAATCCTGTGGCATTTCGTCTGGACCTCCCTCCTACGTTTAAAATTCATAATGTGTTCCACAAGTCATTACTTAAAAGGTATGTGGCACCAGTCATACCGTCACCTCTACCTCCTCCTCCTGTGTTGGTCAATGGTAACTTGGAATTTCAAGTATCAAAGATCATTGACTCACGTCTGAATCGCCGGTCCCTTCAGTACTTGGTGCATTGGAAGGGGTATGGTCCAGAGGAGAGGACGTGGGTCCCTGCGTCTGATGTTAACGCAGATCGTTTGGTTCGGACCTTCCACAGAACTCACCCGGGCAGGCCTGGCCCTGAGGGTCCGGAGGCCCCTCGTAGAAGGGGGGGGTACTGTCATGTGTGCATTGCCACGAAGATCGTCGCGGTTGCACATTTTGACTTCTCACAGCTGAGCTGCTGTTTCTTTGTGTTTGGCAGCTAGGGAGTTAATTCTGTCTGTGCTCGGTGCTGGGACTGGGTGCAGTTTCTCCCGGCTGCAATTGATTATTTGTTGATTGGTTTCCTTTAAATTCCTGGTTGTCTGCTTGGGGAGTTGCCAGTGAAACCTTCATGCAGACCACAGATAGGAATGAATCTGTATAGACTTTAGTTGTGAGCTCCTTAGTTGTTCTAAGCTCAACTTGGTTAGAGTTTATTTCCCAGACCATTTATGTTCCTTTGGTGTTTGAGTGTGAATGCAAGCGAGTGTTATCCTGTCTGTCTTATATGTCTAATCTGTGTATTTAGCTGAGATCAGCCCATATCCCTTTGGTGGTAGTCAGGATCCTTCTTAGGACTGATTACAGGGTTCAGGGTCTGATAGGAGACAGGGTTAGGTTGGAGACTTGGACCTCTGAACCATTATCAGTACCTCCAAGGTGAGGGATTAGTTAGGACCCCAGTTTAGGGTCAGGTTAGATCCCGGTCCACCTCTTTCCTGTTTCAGCTCATCAAGTCCTCAAGATTAACCCTGAGTTTAGCAGATATCGTGTCAGGTAAATCTATTCTATACTTACATGCTGATGTTGCTATACTAGTTGTTGTATAGAGTGTTGTTCCTGTATTAATAGTTTACTGACATTGTATACATATCATTAGACAGCGTGACATTTTCACTGGCCATAAAAATTATCTCCAGTTACCATGGATCCAGTAGCCCAGCTGGCTCTGCAGTTGCAGGGATTATCCATGGAGCTGACGGACATTAAGTCCAAAGTTTTGTCTCCCCTGGAGCAAACCAGAGTTGAACCTAAGGTTGCTCTCCCGGACAGGTTCACTGGTGGGCGAGACAAATTTTTCACCTTCCGGGAGGCATGTAAATTGTATTTTCGGCTTCGGCCTCGATCATCAGGGAGTGAGGAGCAGAGAGTGGGAATTGTTATCTCACTTCTGCAAGGGGATCCTCAATCCTGGGCATTTTCCCTTCCTCCGGGATCCCCGGCTCTACTGTCTGTAGATCAATTTTTTACTGCCCTGGGATTGGTATATGATGACCCAGATCGGGTCTCTCTTGCTGAGACAAAATTACGTAAGATACAGCAGGGAGATCGTCCGGCAGAGGAATTTGCTTCTGAGTTTCGTAGATGGGCCACAGATACTCAGTGGAATGACCCAGCTCTTAGGAGCCAGTTTTGTCATGGGCTTTCTGATAAATTAAATGACGTTTTGGCTCAGTATGAGTCTCCTCCTTCTCTGGAGGCTGCTATGGCCTTAGCTATCCGTACTGATAGACGGCTTCGGGAGAGGGGTGAGGTAACCCCACTCCCTGTTGTTTCTCCACCTACCACTAAAGTCCCTTATGTTGAGGTTCCCCTTGTCTGTTCGGATGAGCCTATGCAGTTGGGAGGGACATCATTTCGTAGGAGGGGATTGGCGGTACGCCGCAATACTAGAAGATGTTTTTTCTGCGGGAAAGAGGGACATTTTGTTGGAGAATGTCCATCCCGTGCCTTGTTGAGCCAAAAGTCGCCGGAAAACTGTTAATCCCAGGTTGTGTGGTGGACGACAACCTGGGAGTATGTATTTCATCCGCCAGTTCTTCTCAGTTCCTTGTACCAGTGGAGGTGGTAGTTGGTACGAGAGTGGAGAGATTGTCTGTTCTTCTTGATAGTGGTTCCGGGGCTAATCTGGTTGACGCTCAGTTTGCTCAGGCTCAAGGTATGCATCTGAGTGTATTGGTCAAACCGATCCCTATATTCTCCATTGACGTCAGGCCTCTCGGCCAAGGTAGCTTTGTTCATGAGGTTCATAACATTGACCTTCGGGTAGGGGCAATACATAGGGAACAATTATCTTGCTATGTGTTGGAGGGTCTACCTACTCCCATTGTGTTGGGACTTCCTTGGCTGGTTAAACATAACCCTGTGATTAATTGGCAGTCCAGAGAAATAAGCCAATGGGGTGAGTTTTGCAAAAGCAACTGCATGAACACAGTCATCAGTGCGGTCGTGCCTAGTACATTGCCTCCTTTTTTGGAGGATTTTGGGGATGTTTTCTCTGAGGAGGGGTGTCAGGAGTTGCCTCCTCATCGCATGTATGACTGCTCTATTAATCTCCTTCCTGATGCTAAGTTGCCTAAAGCTAGGTTGTATAATCTTTCTGGTCCTGAGAGGCAGGCTATGAAAGATTATATTTCTGAAAGTCTGGCCAAAGGGCATATTAGACCTTCATCTTCCCCAGTAGCCGCGGGGTTCTTCTTTGTGAAGAAGAAAGATGGAGGCCTACGCCCTTGCTTGGATTTCCGCAAACTTAATCGGATTACTGTTCGAGATCCGTATCCACTCCCTCTTATTCCTGATCTCTTCAATCAAATTGTTGGCGCCAAATGGTTTTCTAAATTGGATCTCAGGGGGGCGTATAATCTGATTAGGATAAAAGAGGGGGATGAGTGGAAAACGGCGTTTAACACGCCGGAGGGACATTATGAGAACCTAGTCATGCCTTTTGGTCTGACTACTGCACCAGCAGTATTCCAACATTTTGTTAATGACATTTTTCGTCACCTTGTGGGGCTGTTTGTGGTTGTATATTTGGACGACATTTTAATTTACTCGCCAGATCTTGTGTCTCATCAGGAGCATGTGAGACAGGTGTTGCAGATCTTGCAAGACAATAAATTATACGCCAAACTGGAGAAGTGTGTATTTGCCGTACAGGAACTTCAGTTTTTGGGTTTTTTGGTGTCAGCCTCCGGTTTCCGTATGGACCCTGAAAAGGTGAGAGCAGTGCTTGAATGGGATCAGCCAGGGGATCTTAAGGCTCTGCAGCGTTTTTTGGGGTTTGCTAACTACTACCGGAAATTTATTTGTAATTTCTCATCTGTCGTCAAACCTCTCACTGACATGACAAGAAAAGGGACGGATTTTTCTAAATGGTCGGACAAAGCTTGCCAAGCCTTTTCCTCTTTGAAGAAATGTTTTGCTTCGGCACCCGTTCTCATCCAACCAGATGCATCTCAGCCGTTCATTGTGGAGGTGGATGCGTCTGACGTAGGGGTGGGTGCTATATTGTCCCAGGGTCCGTCCCCTGGTAAATGGCATCCGTGCGCTTTCTTTTCTAAGAAATTGTCGTCCGCCGAAAGGAATTATGATATCGGCAATAGGGAACTTTTGGCCATTAAGTTAGCTTTTGAAGAATGGCGTCACTTTTTGGAGGGGGCAGTCCACCCGGTTACCGTTATTACTGATCACAAGAACCTGTTGTATTTGGAATCCGCTAAGCATCTGAATTCCAGACAAGCTCGATGGTCGTTGTTTTTTACCAGGTTTAATTTTGTCGTCACTTATCGCCCGGGGTCTAAGAATGTAAAGGCTGATGCCTTGTCTCGCAGTTTCCCAGGGGCCGGGAAAACGGATGACCCGAGTCCTATCCTTCAGGAGGGGGTGGTAGTGTCGGCTGTATTTTCTGAGCTTGAGGAGGAGGTGTTAGAAGCTCAGGGGGACGCCCCTGCAGGACCTCCAGGGAGACTGTTTGTCCCAAATCTGTTGAGACAAAAGGTTATTGAGGCACATCATAATTCTGCTCTAGCAGGACATCCAGGGAGTAAGGCTACTTTAGATCTCCTTTCTCGCCGGTTTTGGTGGCCTAATGCTAATAAAGATGTTATAACTTTTGTCGCGTCATGTGGGGTGTGTGCTCGCTCTAAAACCCCTCATACCCGTCCGTCTGGGACCCTTTTACCCTTGAAACTTCCGGAGCGTCCATGGACTCATTTATCTATGGACTTCATTACGGACCTTCCTCCGTCGTCAGGGAATACTGTCATACTGGTGGTTGTTGACAGGTTCAGTAAGATGGCACATTTCGTTGCTCTTCCTGCACTCCCTAATGCTAAAACTCTGGCGCAGGTGTTCATTAGGGAGATCGTTAGACTTCATGGGTTGCCTTCTGATGTGGTGTCAGATAGGGGGTCTCAGTTTGTGTCCAAATTTTGGAGGGCATTTTGTTTACGTCGGGGGATGCAATTGTCATTTTCCTCGGCTTTTCATCCGCAGACCAATGGTCAGACAGAGCGTCTGAATCAGAGCTTAGAGACATATCTCCGGTGTTTTGTCTCAGAGAACCAAGAGGACTGGTCTTCTTTCTTGCCTCTGGCAGAGTTCGCTCTTAACAACAGGCGGAGCGAGTCCACTGGTAAGTCGCCGTTTTTTGGGGCATATGGTTTTCATCCCCAGTTTTGTACTTTCAATGGGGGGGGCCCTTCTGGGGTTCCTGAGGAGGAGCGTTTCTCGTCGTCACTTGCTTCTGTGTGGAGAGGTGTATTGAATAATCTGAGTGCGATGGGGAACTGTTACAAACGTATGGCTGATAGGAGGAGAGTTTCTGGTCCAGATCTGAATGTGAACGATCTGGTATGGTTGTCTACCAGGAATATAAAACTTAAAGTGCCCTCCTGGAAACTGGGTCCCAGATTCATCGGGCCGTACAGGATCAGTTCCATAATTAATCCTGTGGCATTTCGTCTGGAACTTCCTTCTACGTTTAAAATTCATAATGTGTTCCACAAGTCATTACTTAAAAGGTATGTGGCACCAGTCATACCGTCACCTCTACCTCCTCCTCCTGTGTTGGTCAATGGTAACTTGGAATTTCAAGTATCAAAGATCATTGACTCACGTCTGAATCGCCGGTCCCTTCAGTACTTGGTGCATTGGAAGGGGTATGGTCCAGAGGAGAGGACGTGGGTCCCTGCGTCTGATGTTAACGCAGATCGTTTGGTTCGGACCTTCCACAGAACTCACCCGGGCAGGCCTGGCCCTGAGGGTCCGGAGGCCCCTTGTAGAAGGGGGGGTACTGTCATGTGTGCATTGCCACGAAGATCGTCGCGGTTGCACATTTTGACTTCTCACAGCTGAGCTGCTGTTTCTTTGTGTTTGGCAGCTAGGGAGTTAATTCTGTCTGTGCTCGGTTCTGGGACTGGGTGCAGTTTCTCCCGGCTGCAATTGATTATTTGTTGATTGGTTTCCTTTAAATTCCTGGTTGTCTGCTTGGGGAGTTGCCAGTGAAACCTTCATGCAGACCACAGATAGGAATGAATCTGTATAGACTTTAGTTGTGAGCTCCTTAGTTGTTCTAAGCTCAACTTGGTTAGAGTTTATTTCCCAGACCATTTATTTTCCTTTGGTGTTTGAGTGTGTATGCAAGCGAGTGTTATCCTGTCTGTCTTATATGTCTAATCTGTGTATTTAGCTAAGATCAGCCCATATCCCTTTGGTGGTAGTCAGGATCCTTCTCAGGACTGATTACAGGGTTCAGGGTCTGATAGGAGACAGGGTTAGGCTGGAGACTTGGACCTCTGAACCATTATCAGTACCTCCAAGGTGAGGGATTAGTTAGGACCCCAGTTTAGGGTCAGGTTAGATCCCGGTCCACCTCTTTCCTGTTTCAGCTCATCAAGTCCTCAAGATTAACCCTGAGTTCAGCAGATATCGTGTCAGGTAAATCTATTCTATACTTACATGCTGATGTTGCTATACTAGTTGTTGTATAGAGTGTTGTTCCTGTATTAATAGTTTACTGACATTGTATACATATCATTAGACAGCGTGACAGCTATATGGCGATGTGTGCGCACTCACTAGACACAACTGAGTGGCAAAGAAAACACGCTAGGGCGCTGTCTAGCGTTGAAAGCGAACCCTGTTACGTCACAGGGCCGATGAGAAAAAGTACTGTGTCCTGTCAGGCTCTCAGGTACACAGTTAAGTGCTACGCGTTCATAAAGCGTGATCATGTGCTAATGTCCTCGCGGGAGTCACCCGCAATCTATGGCGTCTGAACGCCAGACCCTGAATACGGCAATCAAAACTCCTCACCGGTTATGCCGGTAATCTAGGGCATCTAGGACACCGACCCTGACCAGCTACCATACCAAACTCCTCACCGATTAAGTCGGTATTCTAGTGGCTTATTTCAGCCGGGTCCCTATCCACACATACACATGACCACACTGGTGCATAGCATACAATGATTGATATTAGCGCATGGCGGCCCAGCCATGCTACCCTTTTATAGCAACAGCTACAGGACCTTCCAGGAACAAGGACCAATGAGAAGCTGTTACAAACAAACGTAGCTACATGACCTTCCTGGCGGAACAATAGGAGCCGCTGCAGCACCTGAACATGTGACCCCTGATCTCCAATGAGAGATCTCACTCTGGGCATGCTCAGATGGGAAAACGCAGGACTTTGTCTCAAAGACGACTGCTCCAGCACTGGCTATAATAGCAGATCCAGGAAAGGCAGCAGCAAGTCACTGCACAGTAGAGGAGTGGGCAAGATGCCTGGACCGACGTCTCTGCTGAGCAGGCTCCACTGTGGCCGGAGATGAATGGGAGACCGCAGCGGGACGGGTTTGAGACTCCCCTTGTGCAGCAGCGGGAAATCGAACCCTAACATTACCCCCCCTTCTTTGGGCCTCGCTGAGCTCAAAGACAGCGATGAGCTGCGGAGCGTGAATATGCTCAGCAGGCTCCCAAGACCTATCCTCAGGCCCATAGCCCCTCCAGTCCACCAAATAAAACTTTTGCCCCGTACCACCTTACACCTCATGTTCACCTCATGGTCATCCGTAGATGAACCCGATGTCCCGGCAGATGACTCAGAAAACCGGGACATGAGCACGGGTTTCAGGAGGGATACATGAAAGGTGTCGGAGATACCCAGGCGTGGTGGAAGAGCCAAACGGTATACCACAGGGTTAACCTGCTCGAGGACCTTGAAAGGACCCAGGTAGCGGGGTGCCAACTTAGTGGACTCAACTCGCAGCCTGATGTTACGGGCGGAGAGCCACACCAAGTCCCCAGGAGCAAATGTTGGAGCGGGGCGCCGATGTGCGTCGGCAGAGGACCTCAGCCTCTCCTTGGACGCCTGAATCCTGGGTACGGTCCCAAATGTCCCGTGCCTCCACAGCCCAGTCTGCCACCCTGGAGTCTGCGGAAGACACGGGCATGGGCACCGGAACCCGCGGATGCTGACCGTAGTTCAGAAGGAAAGGATTCTGTCCGGTGGAGTCAGCCACAGCATTGTTTAATGCAAACTCAGCCCATGGTAGCAAGGATGCCCAGTCATCCTGCCTGGCAGAGACAAAATGTCATAGATAGGTGACCAAGGTCTGGTTGGCCCTCTCTACCAACCCATTCGTCTCAGGATGATACGCTGAAGAGAGATTTAACTCAATACTGAGTAGACGACAAAGCTCTCTCCAGAACCGAGACGCAAACTGGGGACCTCGGTCACTGACAGTTTTGTCCGGCATGCCGTGTAGACGGAAGATGTGCCTAACGAACAACGCTGCCAGAGCCCGTGCAGAAGGTAACCGTGGTAGTGGCACCAGATGCACCATTTTAGAGAAATGGTCGGTGATTACCCAAATCATAGAATCATAGAATCATAGAATGGTAGAGTTGGAAGGGACCTCCTGGGTCATCTGGTCCAACCCCCTGCTCAAAGCAGGATTCTCTAAATCATCCCAGACAGATGACTATCCAGCCTCTGTTTGAAGACTTCCATTGAAGGAGAACTCACCACCTCTTGTGGCAGCCTGTTCCACTCATTGATCACCCTAACTGTCAAAAAGTTTTTTCTAATATCTAATCTGTGTCTCCTCCCATTCAGTTTCATCCCATTGCTTCTAGTCTTTCCTTGCGCAAATGAGAATAAAGATGATCCTTCTACAATGTGACAGCCCTTGAGATATTTGTAGACAGCTATTAAGTCTCCTCTCAGTCTTCTTTTTTTCAAGCTAAACATTCCCAAATCCTGCAACCGTTCCTCATAGGACATGGTTTGCAGACCGGTCACCATTCTGGTGGCTCTTCTCTGAACTTGCTCCAGTTTGTTGATGTCTTTTTTAAAATGTGGTGCCCAAAACTGGACACAGTATTCCAGATGAGGTCTGACCAAAGAGGAGTAGAGGGCAATAATGACCTCACGTGATCTAGACTGTATGCTTCTGTTGATACATCCTAGAATTGCATTTGCCTTTTTTGCTGCTGCATCACACTGTTGACTCATGTTAAGTCTGTGATCAATTAGTATACCCAAGTCTTTTTCACATGTGCTGTTACTTAGCCCTATTCCTCCCATTTTGTATATGCTTTTTTCATTTTTATTGCCCAGATGTAGTACTTTGCATTTTTCCCTGTTAAAATCCATTCTGTTAGTTGCTGCCCACTGCTCCAGTTTATGTATATCTTTTTGAATCCTCTCTCTCTCTTCTCTAGTATTAGCTACCCCTCCTAGCTTTGTGTCATCAGCAAATTTGATCAGTTTACCCTCAATTCCTTCATCTAAATCATTGATAAAGATGTTGAACAATACAGGGCCCAAAACAGAGCCTTGTGGTACCCCACTTGAGACATTCTTCCAACTGGATGTGCAGCCATTTACAACCACTCTTTGGGTCCGATCACTAAGCCAGTTATGAATCCACCTAACAGTTGCCTTGTCCATTCCATACTTAGTCATTTTTTCAATAAGGATTGTGTGAGATACTTTGTCAAATGCTTTGCTGAAGTCAAGATATACTATATCTACAGCATTTCCCTGATCCACCCAGTCAGTGATTCTGTCATAGAAGGAAATTAAGTTAGTCTGACATGACTTATTAGTTACAAACCCATGCTGACTCTGTTTAATCACTTCATTCTTATCCAGGTACTTGCATACATGTTCTTTAATAATTTGTTCAAAGATCTTTCCTGGTATAGAAGTCAGACTCACCGGCCTGTAGTTCCCTGGGTCCACCTTCTTCCCCTTTTTGAAGATAGGAACAACATTTGCTCTTCTCCAGTCTTCTGGGACTTCTCCTGTTCTCCAAGAATTTTCAAAGATTATGGACAGTGGTTCAAGAATTTCTTCTGCTATCTCCTTCAGTACCCTGGGGTGTAATTCATCTGGACCTGGAGACTTGAATTCATTTAGGTTAGCTAAGTGTTTCCTCACTGTCTTTCTGTTTATAGATATCCTAGATTCTTCTATTCCTTTAATAGGACAGTGAAGATCAGTTGATGTTACATTTCCTTTCTGAGAGAAAACAGATGCAAAATAGGAATTTAAAAGTTCAGCCTTCTCAACATCCTGACTTACCATTTCATCATTTTCATCCTGTAAAAATCCTATAGCATCTTTGACTTTTCTTTTACTTTTGACGTATCCCCAAAATCCTTTTTTGTTGCTTTTGACGTCACTTGCAAGCCTTAATTCATTGTCAGCTTTAGATAATCTGATTTGTGCCCTGCAGGTTCTGCAGACGGCATTATATTCTTCTTTAGATATGCCTCCCTCTTTCCATTTGATAAACATTTCTTTCTTCCTTTTTAGCATGTGTTTAAGTTCTATGTTCATCCATCCTGGTTTCCTTAAATGCTTCCCATTCTTCCCTCTTTTCGGAATTGTTAACGATTGTGCTTTGAGAATCTCATTTTTCAAGATTTTCCATCCTTCCTGGACATTTTTGTCCTTAAGGATATCCAGCCATTGGATTCCTCCAATTCTCTTTCTGAGTTCCTTAAAATCTGCCTTTCTGAAATCTAACCTTGACGTCTGAGTCTTCACAGGTCTTCCTCCTCTTGTTATCCAAAATTCTAAAATAGCATGGTCACTACCTCCTAGAGTCCCAGCCACTCTTACCTCCTCCACCATTTCCTCCCTGTTTATGAGGATTAGATCCAAGGTAGCAGATCCCCTTGTTTTCTCCATTACCTTTTGGAAGATAAAGTTGTCAGCAAGAGAGGATAAGAATTTCCTGGACCTGTTAGTTTTGCCTGAGAGAGATTCCCAACTAATGTCTGGATAGTTGAAATCTCCCATGACCACTATGTCATATTTTTTGGAGAACTTGGCCATTTGATGCATAAAGAGTTCATCCATATCTTCAGCTTGCACAGGCGGCCTGTAGTAAATGCCTACAATGGTGTCCTTTCCATTGTTCTGTCCTTGTATTCTTACCCAAACAGTTTCCACAGAACTCCCAGTCTCTGAAGCTTCAATCTCTGTGCAGATATACGCTTTTCTAACATACAATGCAACACCTCCTCCTCGTTTATCAAGTCTGTTTCTTGCAAATAAGTTGTAACCTTCTAGCCTTGTATTCCAATCATGTGTATCGTCCCACCAAGTCTCAGTGATTCCAATGACATCATATTTCTTCTCCTGCGTTAGTAGCTCCAGTTCTCCTTGTTTGTTGCCCATGCTTTGTGCATTCGTATAGAAACACTTTAGTTTGTGATTGGTTTCTCTTTCTTCAATATTTTTATTATGTAGATTTTTTTGTCTTTGTTCTTCCCCTTCACTTCTAATAGCAGAGTTCTCAATAGCATTTGTCAGGTGTATGGCTTTTGCTGGCGTTTTGCTTCCCTTCCCACATTGTTCTAGTTTAAAGCTCTCCTGATGAGTGTAGCAAGGCGACTTCCAAATACATGTTTTCCAGTCTTCGTAAGGTGCACCCCATCTCTAGCAAGTAGTCCATCGTACAGGTAATTCACTCCGTGATCCAGAAATCCAAATCCTTGCTGACGGCACCATCGACGTAGCCAGTTGTTCACCTGCAGAATCTTATTCCACCTCCTTGTTCCATGGCCATCCACTGGAAGGATGGAGGAGAAGACCACCTGCGCTCCCAGTTCTTTCACTTTCTTACCTAAGTTTTCAAAGTCACTGCAGATGGTTTCCAGGTCATTTCTTGTGGTGTCATTTGTCCCCACATGTATTAGCAGGAATGGGTAGTCATCTTTAGGTCTGAAGAGTCCTGATATCCTGTCAGACACATCTTTAATTTTTGCACCTGGAAGACAGCACATTTCTCTTGAGGTTATATCTGGTCTGCAGATAGCAGCCTCTGTTCCTCTCAACAGGGAATCCCCCATGACAACAACTCTCCGTTTCTTCTTCACAACATTTTTCTTTCTCCATTCAGGAGGACTCTGAGGGCTTACAAGGTTACTCTTTGTGGGCAAAGTCTTATCCTGATGTATTTCTTCATCGTTCTCCTGTGTAAGAGCCTGGTACTGGTTTCTGAGCAGAATTGGTGCTGACTGCCTCCTGATCCTCCTGCTTCTTTGGGTCACATGCTTCCATTCCTCTGTTTCTTCAGTTGCACTTCGAATTTCTTCTCTTTCTGTACCATGAAGAGATAATTCTGCTCTGTCTAAGAACTCTTCACCTTCCTTAATGGTCTTCAATGTAGATAACCTCTCTTCCAGATTTTGCAACTTTTCCTCCAACAGGGACACAAGCTTGCATTTTGGCATGTGAAATTTGGCTTTTCCACTGGTAAGTCTATGAACATGTAGCAAGAAATGCAGTCATCGGGACCCTCCCTGTTAATTCTCTTTCACTGCAACAGCAAATCAGTCCTGGCTCGGACTCTTCACTTATCAGACACGGGAATATGCAAACTCCGCCCGTTATGAGTCCTCTTCAGCTGCAACAGCCAAATCATTCCACTGCGGGACTCTTCAGCTTATTCGAAGGCACTGAATATGCAAATATCTTCGGGTCTCCCTGGTTTACTGATGTCCTCCTTTCAGCTGCAACAGCCAAAATCCAGTGTTCCTTGAGCTCGCGGAGACTCTTCACTTATCCCAGAAGGCACTGGGAATATGCAAATTATCTCCTCGGGACTCCTCCCTGGTTTACTGATGTCCTCCTTTCAGCTGCAACAGCCAAAATCCAGTGTTCCTTGAGCTCGCGGAGACTCTTCACTTATCCCAGAAGGCACTGGGAATATGCAAATTATCTCCTCGGGACTCCTCCCCTGGTTTACTGATGTCCTCCTTTCAGCTGCAACAGCCAAAATCCAGTGTTCCTTGAGCTCGCGGAGACTCTTCACTTATCCCAGAAGGCACTGGGAATATGCAAATTATCTCCTCGGGACTCCTCCCTGGTTTACTGATGTCCTCCTTTCAGCTGCAACAGCCCAAATCCAGTGTCCTTGAGCTCGCGGAGACTCTCACTTATCCCAAAGCACTGGGATATGCAAATTATCTCCTCGGGACTCCTCCCGAGATGTCCTCCCAGCTGCAAGCCAAAATCATCCGACATCCGGGCCTTCCTCGGCAAAGGATAATATGAAACCAGCTGCCGGTTTCATGGAGACAATATTTTGGCGCAGGAGACCACGCTCCGAACATATCCCAGAACACGGACATATGCGGCCACAATGGTCCTCGCCAGCAATTCGAGTCCTCTTTGCCAAGTGCCACCACCCTGGACGATTGCCCGAGTCTCGTCGCAAATTGGTAGGCACAAAGTCTTGCCCGGGGGCACAGACTCTAGTGAAACGGAGCCACTGTTCTCAGGCTCTCTGTGGGAACAATAAGCCGAGGCTCCTCTACTCCTCTTCAGAGGACACCACAGAGCGAGAGAGAGTGTCGGCACGAATGTTCTTCTCTCCAGAGAGGAAATGGAGTGTGAATTAAACGAGAGAAGAACAAGGACCATCTGGCCTGGCGAGAGTTAAGCGCTGAGCTGTCTGCAGATACACCAAATTTTTGTGGTCGGTGAAGACTTGGAAGGGAAAAGGGCCCCTCCAACAGATGTCTCCACTCAGAGAAGGCCAACTTCATGGCTAGCAACTCCCTATCCCATGGAATAATTCCTCTCCGCTGAAGTGAAGGTCTTATAGAAGAAGAAGCAAGGATGCTTCCGACCTTGAGCATCCTTTTGGAAGAGGACTGCTCCAGCACCAACGGATGAGACATCCACCTCCAATAAAAATGGCTTATCAACATCGGGGCGATGTAGGATGGGAGCGCTAGCAAAATGAGACTTAATAGAAGAGAAAGCCGTGGAGACCTCTTCCGACCACAATTTGGGATTTGCTCCCTTCTTGGTGAGGGCTACCAAGGGAGCTACCAAGGTAGAGAAATGCGGAATGAACTGGCGATAGTAATTAATGAACCCCATAAAGCGCTGCACCGCTTTTAGAGAGTGAGGTTCCTGCCAGTCCATCACAGCCTGTAGTTTGGCCGGATCCATAGCCAATCCCTGGGTTGAGATGATATAACCAAGGAAAGGTAAAGACTCCAGCTCAAACATACATTTCTCTAACTTAGCATAGAGGGAATTAGCCCGTAAGAGGTCGAAGACTCTGCAGACATCTCTCCGGTGGGAGTCAATATCTGGAGAGAAGATGAGTATATCATCCAGATAGACTACGACCGAGGTGGAGAGCATATCCCGGAAGATGTCATTGACAATGTCTTGGAAAACGGCTGGAGCATTACAGAGCCCAAAGGGCATCACCAGATATTCGTAATGCCCATCCCTGGTATTAAAAGCCGTCTTCCATTCGTCCCCCTCACGGATGCGAATCAGGTTATAAGCACCGCGCAGATCTAGTTTAGTGAATACTCTTGCTCCCCGAAGCCTATCAAAAAGCTCAGAAATCAGGGGCAACGGGTACTTGTTTTTAACGGTGATGGCGTTAAGACCCCTGTAATCAATACACGGACGCAATTCTCCGTTTTTCTTCTGCACGAAGAAAAATCCCGCCCCTGCCGGTGACACCGACTTCCTAATAAACCCTCTTGCCAGGTTCTCCTGAATATATTGCGACATGGCCTCTGTCTCAGGAAGAGAGAGGGATAGACCCTTCCCCGAGGAGGTTCTGCGCCAGGCAAGAGGTTGATAGGACAGTCATAGGGGCGATGAGGCGGAAGAGTCTCTGCAGCCTTCTTGGAGAACACGTCTGCATATGACCAGTAGTGCTTGGGAAGTGGAGTAAGATCTGCGGGTAACTCCGTAGTGGTAACCTGAACGCAACTCCTGACACATCTGCCTCTACATGCATCACTCCAACCCAGTATCCTACCCGAAGTCCACTCTATATGTGGGGAGTGGAAACGGAGCCAAGGTATACCTAGTAGGATCTTGTCTATTCCCTCGGGATGGACGAGTAGGGAAATAAGTTCCTGATGGGAAGGAGATACAGACAATGCAAGTGGAACAGTCTGGTGTGTAATTTGTGAGGGCAATGTCGACCCATTCACTACCCGGACAGTCACTGATTTGTCAAGCGCCACCAGAGGTATTGCATGACGGCGAGCAAAGCTAGAGGACATGAAATTCCCCTCTGCTCCTGAGTCCACGCAAAGGTCGGCGGTGAGAATGGAAGTACCAACAGTGATTGTCCCTTTAAGTGTCATCTTGGAGGAAAATGCCGCTGTCTCTAGTGAACTTCCTCCCAGGGCCACTAGACGCGATCGCTTCCCCGATCGCTGTGGACATTTGTTGGCATAGTGTCCTGTCTGAGAACAACGGTTACAGACCACGGATACTCGGACGGACCGAGACTTAGGTCCTGCATGAGGAACTTCTGTGGCCTTTTGGGGTTCGGACGCCAGATCGGGAAATTCGAGAGGTTTGGCAAAGGTGGGAGCCAACCGAAACCTCTGCCTACACTGGGCCCGCTCCAACCTCCGCTCGTGAAAACGGAGGTTAATGCGGGTAGATATGGAGATAAGCTTCTCCAGTGTGGCAGGAATCTCCCTGGTAGCCAAAGCGTCTTTAACATGGTCAGCCAGTCCTCGCCAGTAGATTGGAATAAGAACTTTATCAGACCAATCTAGCTCAGAAGCTAGAGTCCGAAACTGGACGGAAAACAGACTGACCAAAGACGAACCCTGTGCCAATGCCAGCAGTTGTAGCGCCGTATCGTGGGTGACCTGAGGTCCTAAAAAGACCTTTTTAAGAGCCTCCAAGAAACGAGGAGCACTCCGCACCACACGATCGTCGCGCTCCCACAGCGGCGTTGCCCACTCCAACGCTCTGCCCGAGAGTAGAGAAAGTACAAAACCCACTTGTGCCCGATCCGTGGGAAAACGTGCAGCCAGAAGCTCGAGCTGTATAGAGCACTGACTCACGAATCCCGACATTGCTTGCTATCACCGGCAAACTTGTCAGGAAGCGGGAGGTGGGATAATGTAGGGGCAGAGGTGGCAGAAGACAAACTGGCTGCAGCCACGCTAGCTGCCTGAACAGCGACTGCGGTAACATCACAGCTGAGGTTGTGCGCTCAAGAGCCGCCAACCTACCCTCCAGCTGCTGGATGTACTGCGATAGACGCTGTTCATCCGCCATTTTACTAGCCAGACCCTGGCGCTAATATTATGTTAAGGGTCTGCGGAACGCACCAAATATATAAAGTAGAGAGGTGCGTTCGCAGCCCGGGGTCCACCGTGCAAGCGGAGCCTGCTGCTAGTAGAAATGGCGCGAGAAGCAAACTCTGTTATCCCGCAGAGTCGCCAACATAAACGCCGTAATGCGCTGTGGCAATAAGTGCGAACTCTGTTACTCCACAGAGCCGCTAGAAGGAGAGCAGCAGTGCTATATGGCGATGTGTGCGCACTCACTAGACACAACTGAGTGGCAAAGAAAACACGCTAGGGCGCTGTCTAGCGTTGAAAGCGAACCCTGTTACGTCACAGGGCCGATGAGAAAAAGTACTGTGTCCTGTCAGGCTCTCAGGTACACAGTTAAGTGCTATGCGTTCATAAAGCGTGATCATGTGCTAATGTCCTCGCGGGAGTCACCAGCAATCTATGGCGTCTGAACGCCAGACCCTGAATACGGCAATCAAAACTCCTCACCGGTTATGCCGGTAATCTAGGGCATCGAGGACACCGACCCTGACCAGCTACCATACCAAACTCCTCACCGATTAAGTCGGTATTCTAGTGGCTTATTTCAGCCGGGTCCCTATCCACACATACACATGACCACACTGGCGCATAGCATACAATGATTGATATTAGCGCATGGCGGCCCAGCCATGCTACCCTTTTATAGCAACAGCTACAGGACATTCCAGGAACAAGGACCAATGAGAAGCTGTTACAAACAAACGTAGCTACATGACCTTCCTGGCGGACCAATAGGAGCCGCTGCAGCACCTGAACATGTGACCCCTGATCTCCAATGAGAGATCTCACTCTGGGCATGCTCAGATGGGAAAACGCAGGACTTTGTCTCAAAGACGACTGCTCCAGCACTGGCTATAATAGCAGATCCAGGAAAGGCAGCAGCAAGTCACTGCACAGTAGAGGAGTGGGCAAGACGCCTGGACCAACGTCTCTGCTGAGCAGGCTCCACTGCGGCCGGAGATGAATGGGAGACTGCAGCGGGACGGGTTCGAGACTCCCTTGTGCAGCAGCGGGAAAATCGAATCCTAACACACGGTACCACAATATAATTTATTATTGTACATCCTTTCTCAGGTGAAGACATCCCCATAACTGGTTTCTTCACCTGTGAGTCAAGAAATGTTATATACGCTATCAAGTTCCCATGTGGCAAAATATATGTGGGAGAGACATTTCAGATGGTGAAAGATCGTATATCCCATCACAAATCGGATATTCGTTGCAAAAAAACACATTTACCTATTCCATACCATTTCAATGAAAGGAGTCATTCTATAGCCCAATTACAATTTTTGGTATTGGAAGAGGTTAAACTAAATAGGAGAGGAGGCAATCTCATCAAAGACTCCAATATAGAGAGGCCTATTGGATACATCGTTTACAATCATTAGAGCCGAAAGGGTTAAACCGTGAATATAATGTAATGTATTTTTCTTGAGATTATTTCTCATAGTTCCCAATAGCCGAAAGGGTTAAACTGAATATAATGTAATTGATTTTTGAGATCATTTCCCATGATTCTCAATATACTCATTTATACTCTCTGAATATGTGTATTATTATGAGATATATTATGCCTTTTTCTATGAAATGTTTCTGTGGTACTGATTTTTCTATCATTCCTTCATTTTCATCATATCTTTCTAGGTCACAAATTGATTCTCCACCTTGCATATATATTCGTTTCTCCAGCGTTGCAACGTGACTCACAGAATGATAATGTCAGAAACCGCTATGCGTTCCACAGAGCGTTCCACCAGCGGCCACCTTCACAATTGGAGGCATCACTTCCGGTGCGCCATCTCATCATGCGCTTCACTTGCGTTCCACCATCGCGTCATTTCACATGGACGTTCCCTCACTTCCGGTCTAACCGCCATATTACTCCACACATGGTTATCGGCGTTCAGAGCGCACTTCTCACCGGCAACACAGCCACTTTTCTCGAGCTCTACTATCTGATATTTAGCTCCGATCACACCAACGGTAAGATTTTCTTCATTGGCGTTATGCTAGCAAGTGTGTTAGCCGTATGTATAGTATTTTATACTGATTAGCGATCTTTTCGCTCAGGAACGCTAAATAGACTCCCCGCTAAGCAGAGTTACTGCAGCATCAAAGTCACATCTGATTGCACTAATGCTAAGATATTTCTTACACATATTATCCTCAAACTAATCTAAGTCAGCCACCATACATCAATTCACCGTTTCCTTACGGATAATTATATCATTTTCTTCATTAGTGACTAAGTCTCTCTAAAGAGATCTTCTAAACCTTACAAATATAATCCGGTAAGCACTATATAAACTTTATATCTATCATATTTGTATTATCTCATTGTACTCTCTCTTCTATTATTAGAATATTTATTGGACTAATCTTCAGTCATTTCTAAAAAAACATATTGATAATAATGTTATAACATGTCAATTCTCAGATATTACAAAATAGAGACATTATCTAGTTTGTGATGTTTTCTTGATCTGATCACAGTATGTCTACTGTTTATTGTGAATTATTTTTATATGTACGATATAAGGCTAAATTCTATTTTCTGTATACGTTTATTATTTTCCAGTCTGAGGAAAGTCAAAGTTAATGACCGAAACGTTACCATTGGATTATGGAATAAAAATTTCTTTGTTCATTGATCACCAGAGTGCCAGAGTTATTATTTAGTTATATTTGACAGTTTTAATAAAATCTTGAGGCCAATTTCATCATTCCTTTTGAGCCTTTTTTACTGGATTAAAAATGTTTCTAAAAGTGACCTTTTTATTTTCAGCTTGCTCATTATTTAATTTGAGCCTTTTTCTAAACAAAAATCCAATCTGATACTTATGAGGTACGCTACACTTCTCATGTATAGTCACTCTCCCTGGTGTCCTTCTTTTGCCCCCTGCTGCCTCATTTGCACAGATTAGTGTTTTGTTTTTCTTAATTACAACACTGGTGTGACTGTGGCATAGCGAGTACAGTGGTAAGTATACTGTAAACCGTATCTCATCTCCTATCCAACAAATAGGGTTTCTCAGAAACAAAAAAATACTAAAAGATGATCAATTTATAATATGAACTACAAAATGTACACGTTTAATTATATCTTAATTTATGCTTTATCATTATTCTGTTATTTATGCATCAATGTCAGTATGTCTTCTGCTGGACCTTTGACACCCCACTGGGGTATGGTTTGGTATGCCTCCTATTTTTGCAATCAAAATTTAGTCTATGGAAAGAATAAACAAACTCCACAGCATAATCATGGGCACAGTGACCCATGACTTAGCTTTGCAGGGCAAGCAAGGATTAAATTAATAAAGGTTAAGTGCTGGATCTGTGGGGTCAAAAGTTTAGACAGGTTGATTAGAAGGGAGGGTATTGTTGACAATAGACAGGCCCAAATTTTGTCTGAGAATGGGGCTATCATTCGGCACGGGACACCAATAGCAAAGGTCCTGTGTCATCCTTACCTCGTCTCCTTAGGGTATGCCACACTAAACAATATCGCTAATGGGATCGCTAAAAAAACGTCACTATTTAGCGATACCGTTAGCGATGTTGTTCAGTGCGGCAGCTGCCAGCGACGAGCTTCCTGCGTGATCTCGCTCGTCGCTGGAATCGTTCCGGACCCTATTTTTCTCGTCGGCGCTCCCCTGGGTAAGTATCTAATCGCTGTGTGGCACCTTTTCTTAGCGATTTAGCGGTACTTTTGTACCGCTAAAGTCGTTAAGAAGATCGCTAACGGCGATAGCGTCGTTAACTATATCGCTAAAATGTGACCGCATTTACGATATAGAAACAATCCCGCTAGCGATCGCATTAGTATGCGTCGTTATGTGATCGCTAGCGGGATTGTTTAGTGTGGCAGTACCTTTAGTCTGGACTGAATGGCGGTGATCCGTGACATCCCTGAGCAGCTGAAGGCTGCTTTAGGTGGCATGGAAGGAGCAAACTGTTAAGGTTCAGATGCGGGAGGTCCTGGGTGGTCAAGCTGCTGGTGTCGAGGCTTCGGTTTCATTGGCCGGCGTGCACAAAAGGTAAGACCACCTGAGATACTTTACCCTGATGCAGCTCTAGGCCTTGGCGGTACCGTGGGAGCCCCACCGGGGACCCTCTTCGTCAGAACCCACCTGACCATTTTCCTGCTTGAAGCCGCAGGTCTCAATGTAGGAGGAATTCTTCCAAGCGGCTGGGGCCGGCGGCAGTGGGCCGGTAATCAGGCAGTCATGTGATCGAGCCTGCTACATCTAGTGTCTCAGGCTACAAGATAACTTCAGCACTTCAGATAAATGTAAAGTTTATTTCATCATAAAAAACACTGTTCAAAGGCAAATCAATATCATCAAATGAGCAGTTATATCATCCAATGAAAAAGTCCCAAGAAAAAGATTCAGGGTTCTCGTTGACGCGTTTCGAAGTGATATTTCTTATTTATAACCAAAGATGGCGGTGGTCCTCCCCGGCGATGTTGGAGGGACTGCTTGGACAGCAATAGATGCTGCATCTGCAGCACCCCTAACCCTGGGGCCTGAGAGTCTTCACAGATGATGTCTTCTGTTCCGGATCTGGATGTCGGCGAGCCTGCTGTTCGCTTCCTGGTCATAGTGCTGGGTCTGAGCTGGGCGGCATGCCAGGCGGTCCCTGACTGAGATGTCGAGGAAGATCGGGTTACCCTGAGAGCCATCCGGATTCCAGTTTTTTGTCTGGTGGGTTCCATGCATCGTTGCAGCCTGGTGAGTATGACTCCATGTTATGTGCGTCCTCACCTAATATAGTTTCTCTCGGAGTAGGGTTTTAGCCAGGACCGGTTGTCCCTTGGGGTACTGCTTTTACTGGGAATAGTGTGTGTACTTTGAGTTGGAAAGGGGTAGTATCGGCCGTTTGTTAGGGAGCGTGTGGGAGTTGAAAAATTGGATCGGGCAAGGGCCTGAATTTTTAGGTCAGGTGATTAATCGAGCAGAAAGCGAAGGTGTGCATATGCAGTGTGGTTTCGGTGTCAGTACAAACTGAAAAAGATAAGGAGGGAGATAAGATAATGCTGGATGATAGGGCAAAAGTGGGAAGTTTTACGTCTGTTTTGCAGGTCCCCTCGGAGCCCATATCAAAAAGGACATGAAAGAAAAAATCTGGAAGGAGGAGTATGTGGAAATATTTTTCCCTCCTTCCATTGGAAAAATGTAATTTGGATTGGGGAAAGAAAGAGGAGAGAAAAATAAGAGGAAGAAAGAAATGTGTAGGTGGCGGCTTATTCATAAGACTATTCCTAATTGGCTTTAAGCTTTTGCCATGCTAGCTATTGTGATAAGTGAGAAGGCCTCAAAGCATTGCACCAGACTTTTTTGCTACATGTATGCTATAGGCGAGGCTACGGAGGGCAAACCTGGTAAAGGTAACAACGAGTAGTTTTGGAAAGTTTTGGCAAAGAAATGAAGTCAGGCCTAAGAATACGGTGGAATCAAAAAGATATAGGTCTGTGGCTGAACGTGGTTATGGTCAGTCCTTTCAAGGGGTTCCAAGGGATCCAGTCAACATATTGCAGAAGGGTGCTCGTCCCAAACCGGGCCTGCGGAGCAAAGCTGGGAGCACGATGGCAATTCAATGAGGGACCAGTGCAAGTTTGGAGGGATCTGAGCCAGTGTCCAGGATGTGCGGTTCATCACATGGGTTGTCTCGTTTCAAAAAGGGGAAATCCAGATCCGTGGGGAATTCTGCAAAAGGGGGCAAGTCCAGTAAGTCTTCCTGCAATGGTCCCTTATCTAAATAGGTATCGCAAAGAGGATAAGGCAGTTTTGTTGCAGGAAGGTATTAGTTTCGGTTTTATAAAAATTCCCTCCCTGCCATATGCAGTTCCTTTTAATTTGAAGAATTTGTTGTTGGCTAGTCAGCAGTGCACCCCACGGTGGCTAATAAGAAAATTATGCACAAAGTATCATGCAGGTGAATGGCAGGTCCCTTTGATATGCTCTCCTTGCATAATTTGATGGTTTCTCTTTTAGGGGTGGTACCAAAAAAGGAGCCAAATAAATTCTGTCTCATTCAGCACTTATTATTCTCAAAAGTGTTATTAGTCAGTGAGGGGCATAGAGCTGGAGCTTTTCTCCATGGTTTATACATCCTTTGATGCAGCAGTCAGTTGGGTTATGGGGTACAGTAAAGGGGGCATTGCTGGCTAAAACCAATATTGAGTCTGTCTTTTGTTTGTTGCCAGTGCACCCAGATAGTTTGCATTTGTTTTGTTGTTTTGGTGAGGGTGTTTCTTTTGTGGATAGTGTTTCTCCATGGGTTGCTCCATTTCTTGTGCTTATTATGAAGCATTTTGTTCATTGGAGTGGGTTGTATGTGATGTATCCAGGATAACTTCTGTCATTCACTACCTCAATGATTTTTTATTTATCGGGCCGCCTAGTTCCCTGATTTGACAGTCATTGTTGAGATCTATGGAATAGGTAGCTAGTCATTTAGAGTTTCACTAGCACAAGAGAAGACGGAAGGACTCTGTACCTGTATTAGTTTTTAGGTATCGCCATAGACACCGTGTGCGGATGGAGTGTAGGTTATCATAAGAAATTAAACTAGCTTTTGGACTTAGGTCCGTTAAGGTGGGCAAGCTTTAAAAAATCCGTTGAGGGACCTTTGGTCATTGCTACAGGGCTTAATTTTGCATGCTGTATTATTCCTATGGGATGGGTTTTTTTCACATTGCCTGGCAATGGCAACAAAGGGGGCATCATTCCTTAGGCATTATATTCATCTAACAAAGGAAAACAGGGGTATTTGTCAGTATGAAGGGGTTTTTGGGAATCAAAGGGGGGCCGTTTTTTTGACCCGAGTTGGTGGGGAAAATTTTACTGGAATTGTTTACTGATGCGTCAGCTGTACAATTTCGGCCCAATCAAGGGTCATATGCATAGGAGAATGGCTGAGGGCCGGACGGGGGGGAGGTTTTCAAAGAATCGACCTATGGCAAAGTTCACCTTGCAATTTGCCGGGAATTTTTTCCCGGGGGAATCCCGCATTTCTCTCCCCGGGAATACGCATTTTTTTGTAGCGACCCCCAAAACAGCGTTTGAAACCCCTTTTCTTGCAGAACAGGTTTTCCTACGATCTTAGCATCGTTTGGAAAACTGATTGACAGGTTGGTCACCAGCACACATAGTGTTTGACATGTACCAAAATTTTTCTTTTAAAAGCCGCCATCCGCTCAATAGGAAAAATCTAATGTAAAAATAATAAAAAAAAAAAAAATAAAAATTTCCACCTTCCCCGGGCCCCCCCGATTTTTCCCACCTCTCGCACGCTCCCCAACCCCCTTTTCCCGGGGTCCTTTGGACAGCCCCAGATGACGTACATCACGCGAGACGCTAGCTTCTTGTTTCTCGCAAGGACTCCGGAAGGAAAACTCGCTGAAGGCGGGAAGGCTGCGGGGGCCCCGGGGAAGGTGAAAACATTATTTTTTTTTTTAATTTGTTTTCCGGGGGATAGGCCCCCCCGGGGGCCCGGGGAGGAATCCCCTCTCCCCAACCCCGGGGCCCCATCGCCATGAACCGCTTATTTTCCGCAGGGGGGGCCACAGGGGAAATAAGCTTCAATTCTTTCCCAGGCCGTTCCCCGAGAACGAAAAATTTAATAACTTTTTCTATTTTTTCCCAAACGTTTTTTTGCGAAAAAAACACAACTTTGGCCAAACAGGGGAAAAACCTTAACTTATAGGAGTTTAATCTTCGTTTTTTCGGTTTTTAACCGGGGAAAACGCGGAAAAAAGCAAAAAAAACGCAAATTCCAACGGGAACTACCCTTAGGTTTTTTCCCCATGTGGGGGCCCCTTTCAAATTTGAGGGAGCAATTAAAAAATAGAAATGCGCTTCATTGTGATAATTGTCAGGGGAATGAAAAAATTTTTAAATTACGGGTTTTTTCCCGTTTTTTGCTTGCGGGGGGGATTTTTTTTGGGGTCCTTTGCCCCAATGCATGAGGTCGGGGTTCATGTTCCGGGGGTGGGAAAAATTAATTCCTTTTTCCCCTCTTGTTTCCGGGGGGCGTTTTAAAAGCTGGCACAGTGCGAGTCCAGTGGACTGGGGTTTTTGCAAATGTTTACGTTTATAGACATTTTTCCAAAATAAACATGTACAGAAAAAATTTGGGGCGCGCCCGTCTGTAAAAAGGGGTTAATAAGGTCAAAAAAGTGAACAGGGCTTGGAAAAAATTTTATTGCAATTAATTTTAATTTAGTGAGGCAGAAAAAAATGGTTGGGTGGGGAAAAAACTCAAGGGGGAACCTCACAAACTGCAGTAAAGTGAGTTTTTTTAGATTATTCACTTTGTTGGTTTTTTATAAAAGGGAAAACTTTTTGATGCGGCCTGTGGAGGGGGTGCGTAGAGCCAGGGGGCTTTTCTGCAGCATGGGGTTTCGGGGAGGCCAATTCCCCGAAAAGCTGATGGGGGGATTGCTTTAGCACTCCGAGCACATCTCCGCCCTTCGGTTTGGGCCCCAAAAGGCCCCCTGATGTGACAGGGGTTTCAAAAGCTGACCGAAATATCTAAGCCCCAAACAATTTTGTAAATTTTTTCTTATCCTCATAGATTTTAAAAATGATTTTTTGGTGGCGATCCAAGTTTTCTCCCCCGCTATGGGGTTTGCTTTTTTAAATGGGCTAAATGCTTTAGGGGGTTTGACACACCACATCTTTTTCAGGGGATTCATGTGGATAAAGATTGAAAAAACCCCACCAAAAGTAAGCAAAACACCAAGTAAAAAAACAGCTTTTTTGATCATCTTTTTTGCTTCTTTCAACTGCGAGATTCGAAACTGTAAAAATTTTTAAAAAAAATGCATGTCCTTCTTCGGGGGGGTTTAAAGGGAAACGTTTAAAAAAGGGAATCGTACCCCAAAATTCCCCTATCAATAAAAAAAAGGGTGAAACAGGCGTCCCAAAAAAAATCAATCTGTCTTTTCCTTTTTTTCTAAATACCCCCTTTTTATATATAAAAAACCTTGTAAACTTTGTTTTTCTGGTGTCAATCATGGGGGGGGGTTTTTTGCTTCCCCAACCCCCTCCGCCCTTGGCGTACGCATTTTTTTTTTTCCTTGATTTTTTTTTCAGCGCTTGCGCTGTGAAAAAAACCCTCGCGCGTGCGAAAAGTTGTTTTCCCAACAGTGGGGCGGCATATTTATTCTGCGCAAGCCCAAAATTTTTTGGTAAAAAAATTTGGGGAAAAGTGTACGAAAACGGGAAATTGTTTAAATTTTTTCCCCCCCACAGCTGGAAAAAAAACGCGAAAGGGGGGGGCCCGCTGCAACGCAAGCGCGAAAACTTACCTGCCTGTATTTTCCCCGGCAGCGTTATTTGACAGAAGTAGAGGAGCGGGGGTTGGGGGAACCAAACCCCCCGCCTTCCTACCACCCCCCAAATTTTTGACACCAAAAAACAAAGTTTAAAAAAAGAAATTTTAAAAGAAAACGGGGGAAACAAAATATAAGGAAAAAAACAGATAGATTTGTTAGGGGACGCTGTTTTACCCAAATTTTTTTACTATATAAAAATTTTTGGGGGGAAAATTTTCCCCTTTTAAAAATTATCTATTAAACCGAAATAAAACAAAGCCCGGGGCAGAAAACCCGCTAAAAAATTTGACCAAGACCGCCAGCAAATGAAATCACAAAAATCTTTTGTAAAAGGGGTTTTTGAAAAATAAAGCCTACAACATAAAAACTGCACTCACACCCTACGGGCCATGTCCCGACTAATCCCCCCAACCACACAACTAAACACCCCTTGGGTTTTAACCCCCAAAAAAGGCCCAAAAGGGCTTTTTCGAAAACCCCAAAGGGACCAAAGGGAGGCCATTTGCACATAACTAACGGAACGAAAGAATCCCCGGGGGTTTCCCAGAACCCAGAGGGGAAGCTTAAAGCACCACATAAAAAGGAAAAAAAAGGGGAAAAAAATAATAAACTTGCAAGAATTAAATCCACCAACCTAACAGGGAGAAGGAAAGTTGCGGGGAAAAAAAATAAGCTTTTCGGGCCGGGAAAATTTTCCCATGTTTCCCCCGGGGGAAAAACTTTTTCAAACAGAACGGAAACTTTACACTTTCCCTTAAAAAAACTGGGAAAAAAAAAAATTGAGGGGGGGTTATTAAAGCCCATTCCAAACTTTAAATGGACAGAACCAAAAGAAAAATAAGAACAACCTGAATGCAGCAAACCAAGGGGAAAGGAAAAAAAAGCGATAGAACCCTCAAATTTGGATAAGATGTTTTGCTTTTGGGGGGCCAAACAAGAGGGAAATGTGGGAAACCCCCCCCCCCCCCTACTGCACTGAAGAGGATGTTGTTTTTGGGGGCAGAAAAATTTTTTCCATTTTGTCCCCCAAAAAAATTTGGGGACGGAGTTAGAAAAAAAAATACATTCATTTAAAACCCCCGACTATAAAAACCTTTGCGCCATCTATACCAATGTGAATGAAAGTTAAAGTGATTTTTCTTTCCCACAACAAGCTGCCCCAAAAAAAGGCCCCCGAGAGGGCCTTTTCCCCCTCGGGCTCCACAGACTTCCTGAGGGGGCTCCCCCGTTTTAGGGCTCTCCCCCCCTTTTCCGAGGTAACTTCCAGTTCTTGGGGTTTTAATTGCCTGAGGGGGCAAACCTCTTTTCCCTCCAAATTTTCCCTGTGATCCCCTTGGGCTGGGGAAACTTTCTCCCATAACTCCCCCCAACGGAGTGAAGGGCCCCTAACCCGTCAGGATACATAAAATTGCACATGTGCTCCCCTTTATTTTTTTTTAGCTTGTTTTCTTTTAAACCAGAAACCCCCAAACCACGTGGGGTGCCCCCACTTTTTTTAACCTACCCCCGTGAAGGAATGGTTTTTCTCAAAAAAATTTTCCCCACTTTAGTGTTTTCCCCCAGAGAGCCAACGTAAAGGGGGCCCCCCAAAAGTGAAAAAAATTTTTTGGGGGCGCGAACCCCCCTTTCCCCTAATGCAATAAAAAAACTCTTTTCCAGCTGCCCTGAGACCCCCTAACCCCCCCTTGCTCCAGAAGAATCAAATTTCTTTCATATCACAATAACTGTAAATTTTTGCCTTTTGGGAGAGACCCGTTTTTCCTTTCCCCTTTTTTTAAAAATTTTTTGTTTAAAATTCACCACGTGGGCGGGGTGTTTAGATTTTTACAAAGCCCCCGGCACCCCAAACCCTGCCCCAACACCACCATTACGGGGGTCCCCCTTGGGGGTTGTATCGTCCGTAAGTCCATTCCTTTTTTGACAATTGTTGGGACCCGGGGGGAAAATTTTAGGGTCAAGCGCCCCCCTTCAACTAACCCTGACATTTATTTTTTTCTCCCGGGGCTTTCCCTGGGCCCCAAAAACCCCCTTTTTCAACATCCCAGCACCCCCCCGTGGCCTTTGCAAAAGAGACTGCACAGAAAAAAGTCCCAATTGGTCCCCAAAAAAACACCCCTGACGCTAACTGCTTCAAAAAATTTAAACCCCCCCTTTTTCCTAAAAATTTTTTTTGCCTTGAAAATTTTTGGAAGGGTCTGCCGCAAATTTAAAGGGGGCCTTTCATGTGATACATCCCCCCCCCAACCCGGGGGCCCCATGTTTCAGGTGCTAAAAACCCAAAGAGACGAACTGGAAAAATTTGGGAAAGCATGCAAAAAGGGAAAATGTTTACACGGGGACTAAACAAAAAACCCCAAAAAAAAACAAAAAAAGCAAGTACCCTTTCAGTAAATTAAAAAGAGCAATAAGGGGGGAAAATAATTTGGGGGGGTTTTTTTTTAAAACCCAAATTTATGAAAAAAAAAAACCAAAAAAAACCCCCCTTCGCACAAGGTGACCCTATTTAAGGGGGGGCTTTTTAAACCCCCCAAAAATTTAAAACCCTTTTTCCCATGTCGATGATAAAAATTAAAAAGTCCGAGCAGGACCTAAACCCCCCAAATTTAAAAAAAAAACCCACCCAAAGGGGGTAAACGTAAAAATTTTCCCCCTTTAAAGATAAAAGGAGGCCAGCCCATCTCAATAGCGCAAAAACCGAACAAAAAAAAAGAGAGAAATGGGGAAAAAAAGTCAGATGCATGGGGGATTGGGAAATGTTCACACTGGGGCCCTAGACAAACAAAACCCAAAAATGCCTCCGGGGGGCCCAAATTTACATTGAAAAACCGGTCCACAGCTGCTTCTCCCGGGGGGTTTACCTCAACGGCCCTTTTACAAAACCGGGGAGCACTATACGCCTACAATTTTTTTTTCATGGGCAAAATTTTTTAAAACCCCGAGGACCCACCTCCCAATAGTTTTTTTTAGAGTGGTCTGGGTTTTTCCCCGGACTTTTAAAAATCTTTTCTTAATCACTGCATTTTTTCCCAGATCAAAGAAAGCTGCTGTGTTCATACAACCTTTTGCCTGAAAAATCAGAAAAAAATTGGCATTTTTTAAATCAGCTTTATTCACTTTTAAAAAACCCTCCCCTTTGAAAAAGTCTAATTTTAACTATTTCTTTTTTTGCGAACCACAAACTTTTTAAAATAAAAATATTTTTAAAACCCCCTTTTTAAATTGGGGGTTTTCACCTCGCCATAAAAAACTAATTACTGAATGCACTGTTTTCCCCCGCTTGAAAAACACAAAAATTTAAAAAAAATTTTTTTAAAATTTTCCCTTTTTTTGGGGGAAAAAATACATATTAAAATTTGAAAGAGTGTTCTTCCGCCAAAATACTAATTAACAAAGATTGCAGATTTTAAACACGAATGATGTCAAATTTCATTCCCCTGCAAATGTTGCCCCCCCAAAAGGTTTTCCATTTCTTTTTAAATTTTTGCTTTACATTGAAAAAGAGTTTGCCCCTTTTACATAAAGGGGAATCATTTTTTTTTTTGAAATAGGGAGGTTACCAAAACCCAAAAATTCAGAACTTATAGAGTTTTGACTGTAACAGCCTGGTAAAAAAATAAAGTACCCCCTATTAAAACAAATTGTGAAGTTAAAAAATGTATTTAATCCCAGGGCATTTTATTTAAACCTCTTCAAAAAATCCCTCTTTGTTGCAAGACCATCTGAAAAAAAAA
The DNA here is from genome assembly GCA_033576555.1 of Oophaga sylvatica. Taxonomy (NCBI): domain Eukaryota; kingdom Metazoa; phylum Chordata; class Amphibia; order Anura; family Dendrobatidae; genus Oophaga; species Oophaga sylvatica. The sequence goes on from JARQOD010000007.1 coordinate 25,251,565, forward strand.
AACCTTTTTCCCAAAAAAAAGGCATAGTTTTTAGGGTAAAGAAATTTTCCCGCACCCCTATGCTTCAGAAAAATTTCCCCCAAGATAGAAAAAATTGAAAAATGTCTCTTGCACACAAAATTTCCCTTTTTTAAATTTTGCTCTGTTGAGAAAAAAGGGGTTAAAAAAACAGTCTTGTAGGTTTAAACCCTAAATGAAATTATCAAGTACAAAAGAAAGGGTTTTCCCGGGGGTTCGGGGGAAATATCCCAGGGGGTTAACTTTTACTAAATTTAGAACAATCATAGAAAAAGTAAATCCCAAACATGTGCCATCCTTTAGAAATAAAAACTTTTCTTTTTTTTCAAACAGCAGATATTCTTACTTACATATCAAAAACCTTTAAATGCGTATTAAATTCTGCTTTAAAATTTCCTTTATTTTGGGGGGTTTAAAGATACAAGAAGAAAAATGTTACCCAAAAAAAAAATATCTAACTTTTAAAAATTTCTATTTAAAATTTTTAAAAAAATTTGTTCGGGACTTTTTTTCAAACCTTCCGGAAAAAAAAGAAAGCCTTCTTAATGGGTGCACAACCCCCCCAAATTCCAAAACCTTCCAAAAAAAATAAAAAAAAAAAAATGGGCAGTTTTTCCAAAGGGTTTTTTAAAAGTTAAGGAAGTGCACAAGAGAAAAGGGTTTTTTTTGGCTTTTTTTTGGGAAAAAAGGAAAAAAATCCCTTTTTAAAGCACCTATCTTTAAAGGTTTTCCCCCAAAAGTCCTTTGAGGGTTTTTTTTTTTCCCAAAAAAAAAGTTTCCCGGGAAAAAAAAAAAAAAATTTTTCATTAATTTGGGTAACTCCCCCAATGTAAGGGGGTTTTTTTTGGGGATGGTCCCCCGGGCCGGGGGAGAGGGGACTCTCCTCCGGGCCCCCCGGGTACCATATCCCTTAAAAAATAAAAAAAAAAAAAAATTTAATAAAATTCCCCCTTTTCCCGGGGCCCCCCAAAGTTTTTCCCCCCGCCTCTCACGCCCCCGGGCCCAAAACCCCTTCCCCCTAATGCTTTTGCGAGAATCCCCCCGTTTACTAAGGCCTCCGTGATGCTACGTAAAGGGGGGGCTGCCAAAAAGCATTTTGGGGGCCGGAGGGGCCCGGGGGGCGCGCTGGGGACGGGAAAGCTGTGGGGGCCGCAGGAAGGGAGAAATAAAAAACGTTTTATTATTTTTTTTATTATTTTTACTTTGATCTTTTACCATTGATGCTGCCCGGCGGCCAATAGAAAAAAAATTGGGGCAAAAATTTGAAAAAACAAAAATTTTCCCTCGGGCCCAAACCCTTTTTAATCAGCCCCCAAAAGCAGTACAAAAAAGCTGGGAAAAAACCCGTTTTTTTCCCCAAACTAATTACCTTGCAAAACCTAGTTTTTGGGGGGAAACTATACAAAAAAATGCGTTTTTTCCGCGGCAGAAAAGGGGGGGGTTTTCCGCAAAAATTTTTCCGGGGGAATTCCCCAATTGTAATTACCCCAAAGATGGACTTTTTTGGGGCCCCCTTTGGGGGCGACGTTTCGGCTTTCAAAACCCTTTCCCAAAAGCATGAAAAAAAAGTCCCATAAAGAAAAATAAAATATATAAAATATTAAAATGGGGTTTAGTTTTAAAAAATACAATTGTACAAAAAACATATTCATACATTTAACAAAAAAGTTTTCTCATGTTCATGTAAATGGGGTTAAATTTATAGCATAAAAAGTGCTGAAATAAAGTTAAGTGACAGGAAAACATTAAAAAAAAACAAATTGCTCATTAGGATCATCAATTTTTTCCCGTGCTTTTTATTAATTCAAACACTCACCAGATTGATTTTTAATCGAATTTACTAGATACCCCATTTCCGGTGCCCTCTAAGGTCCATTTGCGATATTTTTTAACTCCTATCCCCAAAACCCCACACCCAAATTAAAAAACTTTGATCCCTGGATTTTTTTCCCCCGCATGCCACTGGGGGAAAGGGCGGAGGTTATCATGCCATGTTTATGTGGAAAAAAAATTTAAAATTTTAGGCCCCATTTTTATCCCTTTTAAAAAGGGAAAACGAAAAGATGGTAAAAAATTTGCAACTTTCGAACATTTCAGGTCTCTTCATCAGGCAAAAAAAAAAAACAAAACTGAAAAAACCCCCCTTTTTAAAACCAACACCCAGTTTAGTTTTCCCCCACCAAAATACAAAACTTGTTGCGGGCATCCGTAGCACGTTTTTTAGATAGCTGCGCCCCCTTGGTTTCTAGGGGATCCAACAGAATTATAAGGGGAATATTTTTTAAAAACCCTTAGAAGGATTTCTTATATATTTTTTTTTGCCAAAAAAGCTAAAAATGATTTTTTTTCTTAAAAAAAGGGGGAATAAAATGGCATGTGGATATGGGGTAGGGGGAAATTTACCCTTACCCGGGTTTCCCAAACCCAGACCCCTTT
>JARQOD010000007.1:25254118-25315547 GCA_033576555.1 Oophaga sylvatica
GATGTGCAAAGCTTACAGAAATTTTTATTTCCGGTCACTTCTTCTTTTTAATGTTGCATGACATTGAAAAAGATTTTTTGCTCTCGTACATAAAGGAGGAACAGTATTACTTGTATAATGAGGTTTCACCAAGCCTATATCAGAACTTAAGAGCTGACTGTAAAAGCCTGGTAAAAAATAAACTCACCTATTAAAACTAATTGTAGCAGTTGAAAATGAATTGTAAACCCGAGGGCATTTTTACTTATCCCTTCTAAAAATACTTCATTGTTTGCAAAACTAAACTGACTTGAAAACCCTTTCAAATAAAGGCATATATCTTTCATGTGCAAGAAATTTACCAGCTAGGCTCTCGAGAAATTCCAAGTAGTAAATTGAAAAGGTCTCTTGTAAACAAAAAACTGCCTTTTTTAATTTGCTCTGTTGAGCTGAAAGGTAAAACATTTGTAGGTTTAAAGCCAATAGATGAATTAAAATATTATCAACGGGATATTTATCACAGTGTGCACGGTAAATCAGCCAGGGGCTTAACTTTTACAGAATTTAGAACAATACAAATATCACTCCCACTAAATGCCATACCTTTAGAAATTATATCTTGTTGTTGACATATGCAGTCAGATATCTTACTTACATAGTCATATACGCTTACTGGCTTTATTGATTCGCTTTACAATTTCCTTTAATTAGGGGTTACTGATACAAGAAGATGAATGTTGACGCCATTAAAAAATTACGTCATACATTTTATACTTCTATTTATAACACTTAAAGAATTGCGGGACTTTTATATCGATAACCTATCCTGGTTAGAGAAAAATGGAGCACACTTAGTTAGATGGGCACAGGCCTCCCCGCAACTAACCCAAATATTCCAAACCTTTCCAAAATATACATAAAAAAAATGGGAAGCGCACTCCAAGGTTTTTAAAGAGTAAGGCTAAGTGCACAACCCAAGCAAGAAAAAATTTTTTCGGCGTTTTTCTGCGTTTTTTCCCGCGTCGAAAAAAAAATGCCCGAAAACCAAAAATGCCAAGAAAATTAAAAAAGCATCCTAGTTCCATTTTTAAATGGATTCCCGCCAGATTTTTTGGTTGCCAAAACAATGCAGCAGCAAACGGTTTTTTTCCCACGGAAAAAAACGCTTCGCGGAAAAAAAGCAACATTTTTCCTTAATTTCGCGTAATCTCCGCGCAATTAAGCGGTTCATGTGCGGAGGTACCCAGGGTCCGGAGGAGGGAGACTCTCCTCCGGCCCGGGTACCATTCCCTGTAAAACAATAAGAAATAAAAATAATGAATTCCACCTTCCGGCGGTCCCGCAGTTTTCCCCCCCCCTTCAGCACCTCCCGCCAATCCCGTTCCAGTATGCATTGCGAGAACCCCAGAGACGTAACGGTCCGCGTGATGCTACGTCTCAGGGGTCTGTCGCAATCATCCTTGGAACGCTTTGGGCCGGGAGCGTCGCTGAAGGCAGGAAAAGCTTGGGGGCCGCGGGAATGAAATATCACGATTTATTATTTTTTTTATTATTTTTACATTAGTCTTTTTACCAATTGATGCTGCACAGGCGGCATCAATATAAAAAGTTGGTCACACGTGTCAAACACTAGTTTGACTCGTGTGACCAACCTGTCAATCAGTTTTTCCAAGCATGCTACAGATCGCTAGGAAAACCGCTAGCATTCTGCAAGCTAATTACCTTGCAAAACGCTAGTTTCTGCAGGAATACTCATACAAAAAAATGCGTATTTCCTGCGCAGAAAAGTGCGGGATTGCCGCGGAAATTTCCGCGGCAATTCCGCAATGTGTAACTTAGCCTAAAGATGGACTTTATTAGGCCCACATGGCGTGGCGACGTTTCGGCTTTCAAAAGCCTTTCTCAAGCAGTGAAAGAACATGTGCTACAAGTATATATATATAATATATATATATATATAGTTCAGTTAACAAGAATACAATTAGTACAATAATCATATTCAGTACATTATAACATAATGTTTTCTCATGTTCATGTAAAGTGTTATTTATAGTCTATACAAAAGTGTCTGAGCAATAAAGTGCTAAGTGACAGTGAGACATACATTACAAAAATTCATATTGCTCATTAGGATCATCAAGTGATATCATGTGCATTGTATTAATATCAGATCACTCACCCAAGATTGCATGCTATAATCGATATTTGACTAGTATACACGCCATTTCCGGTGTCTCTAAGGTGCTACTGCGCATGAGTTTGTCAACTCCTAGTCACCAACCACACAGCCAATACAAACATTGATGCCCTGGGATTTTTTCCGCGCATGCGCACTAAGGAAGGTCGGAGGATTATCAGTGCCATGTTTATTTTGGAAAAATATTTAGAATTGAGAGTCCTCAGTGGTTGATACCTTTTAATGGCTAACTGAAAAGATGGTAACAAATTGCAAGCTTTCGAGACTACTCAGGTCTCTTCATCAGGCAAAGACTAATACAAAATCTGAAGATCACATATTTATACACAACATCATGTTTAGTGTGGCACACTCAAAATACATTACTGTGTCTGCGTGGCATCCTGTAGCTACGTATGTTATGTATAGCTGCGACCTTGTTGCTATGGCATCCAACAGCATTATAATGGTAATAGTTTAACCATTAGAAGGGATTTCTTATATATATTTTTTGCCAATAAGCTAGATGAGCTGTTAGTTCTTAATAAAAAGGTTATAATATGGCATTGTGGTATGGGGTAGTGGCAATTCACCCTTACCCTGGTATCCCGAACAGACCCCTTTTGAGTGGTTTACTTTTGAACACCAATGGCCTCAGTAGGGGGCAAAAAGACACCCCTCCAGGTATCCATGCCCTGCCATTGAGACCATAAAGATAAATATGGGTGTATGCAGTGCTCATCTACATCCCAATCTAGCCCCATGATGTAAGTCATACACAAATTATTTAGGTAAATGCTGTTAATTGGCTGACAGCTATAGTGACAGACAAAAACATATTTTTTAATAAGAAAAATATTTTTACGAAAAAGTTTTTTTGAAATTTTTTTTTTTCTTTTGTACCTTAGAGACACCGGGAATGGCGTGTATACTAGTCAAAGGCCGGGGTCAGACAAGCGAGAAACTCGCATGAGTCTCGCATGTCAATGCCCGCACTGCCGCCAGCACTCGGGACTGTAGCATGCGGCTGCATGTATTTCTATGCAGCCGCATGCTCCGGTCCCGAGTGCCGCGGCAGTGTCAGGTATTGACATGCGAGAACTCATGCAAGTTTCTCACATGTCTGACGCCGGCCAAATATCGATTATAGCAATGCACACCTGGGTGAGTGATCTGATATTTATACAATGCACATGATATCACTTGATGATCCTAATGAGCAATATGCATTTTTGTAATGTATGTCTCACTGTCACTTAGCATTTTATTGCACAGGCACTTTTGTATAGAAATATAAACAACACATGTTACGTGAAAATGTGAAAGCATTATGTTATAATGTACTGAATATGATTATTGTACTAATTGTGTCTTGTTAATCTGCATCAGCAGTGGTTTTCGTATTGAAACTATGCCATGCAGTAAATTTTTGCCCAGTCTCTTTTTAACGGTGGAGTCTTGAACACTGACCTTAACTGAGACAAGTGAGGCCTGCAGTTCTTTGGATGTTGCTGTGAGGTCTTTTGTGACCTTGGATGAGTCATCGCTGCACTCTTGGGGTAATTTTGGTTGGCCAGTCACTCCTGGGAAGGTTCACCACTGTTCCATGTTTTTTGCCATTTGTGGATAATGGTTCTCACTGTGGTTCTCTGGAGTCCCATAGCTTTAGAAATGGCAATATAACCTTTTCTAGACTGATAGATCAAAATTACGGGAGCATCTCACAAGATTAGAATATCATCAAATAGTTAATTTATTTCAGTTCTTCAATATAAAAGTGAAACTCATATATTATAAAGAGTCATTACAAACAGAGTGATCTATTTCAAGTGTTTATTTCTGTTAATGTTGATGATTATGGCTTACAGCCAATGAAAACCCAAAAGTCATTATCTCAGTAAAGTAGAATACTTGATAACACCAGCTTGAAAAATTATTTTAAAATTGAAATGTTGGCCTACTGAAATGTATGTTCAGTATATGCACTCAATACTTGGTCGGGGCTCCTTTTCCATCAATTACGCATCAATGCGGCATGGCATGGAGGCGATCTGCCTGTGGCACTGCTGAGGTGTTATGGAAGCACAGGTTGCTTTGATAGCAGCCTTCAGCTCTCTGCATTGTGGGTCTGGTGTCTCTGATCTTCCTCTTGACAATACCCCATAGATTCTCTATGGGGTTAGGTAAGGCGAGTTTGCTGGCCAATCTAGCACAGTGATATTGTTGTTGTTAAAACCAGGTATTGGTACTTTTGGCAGTGTGGACAGGTGCCAAGTCCTGCTGGAGAATTAAATCTCCATCTCCAAAAAGTTTGTCTGCAGAGGGAAGCATGAAGTGCTCTAAAATTTCTGGTAGACAGCGGCGCTGACTTTGGTCTTGATAAACACACTGGACCTACACCAGCAGATGACATGGCTCCCCAAACCATCACTGATTGTGGATACTTCACACTAGACCTCAATCAGCTTGGATTGTGGCCTCTCCACTCATCCTCCAACTCTGGGATCTTGATTTCCAAATAAAATGCAACATTTATTTTCATCTGAAAACAACATCTTGGACCACTGAGCAATGTCCACTTTTTTTTCTCCTTGGCCCAGGTAAGATGCTTCTGGTGTTGTCTACTGGTCATGAGTGACTTGATACAAGGAATGCGACACTTGTAGCGCATGTCTTGGATATGTCTGTGTGTGGTGCTCTTGAAGCAATGACTCCAGCATGATTGTGGAGCCTAGTGAAGCAGACTAAGGTACCTTTTAAACGCTTAGGAAGCCTTTGCAGGTGTTTTTTTGTATTCTAATTTACTGAGATAATGACTTTTGGTTTTCATTGACTGTAAGCCATAATCATCAACATTAACAGAAATAAACACTTGAAATAGATCACTCTGTAATGATTCTTTATATATATGAGTTTCACTTTTTGCATTGAAGAACTGAAATAAATTAACTTTTTGATGGTATTCTAATTTTGTGAGAAGCACCTGTATATAAAACTATAAATATCTTGTATCACACCGACATGAAGAATTAAGCTGTCTTATCAATTATACAACTATTTTTGAACTGTTGTGTATTAGTACATTCTACCTCCTAAAAATTGGAATAAAGCTCGGTTCACATTTACCTTGTGCTCTCTGATGAGCAACTTTGTTGGAGGTTCTGTGTAAATCCTAAAAATCACAACTCAGACAAAACCCTCAATGGAAGCACTCATTTATGTGGCAGAATGAGTCACTTTGGACTTAGTCTGGTCTCTGTTATAGTGGTGCTCCATAATTTTAGGCATCTTTTTAGCGCACAAGTGTGATAGAACAAAATCCAGAGAATGCCTTAAAAGATGGATACCACCAGAGCAGACGCCAAACGGACTTCAAAGTGTCTCCATCTGCCTAATTATAGTGAGTGGTTCCATTGCGGGTTTCATCTGAATTGCATTTTTGTGGGATTTACACAGAAACCCTGATGTAAGTGCGCAGCGTAGAAGACAAGAATGTGATTCTAGCCCTGAAAATTTTAAAAAGTTATGTACCACAAAATGTCACCAATAAAAACCCTAACTTATCTTGCAGAAAAACAACCTCCACTCACGTCCATCATCTGTCACTGGAAATATAGAGGTTCACACATTACTGATAGAACAAAGGCTCTGGAAAAGTGACATGACTCCCACATGCCCTCAAAAAATCCAGTTAAATCTGTGCTCCCAAATCCAAATAGCCCCCTTCTTCTGAACACCACTGTGCTTAAACCACAGTAAGTGGCCACTTGTTTGGCATTAATGTAGTAGTGAGAGCTCAATTAAGAATTTACGAGGTGCAGGTCTCCAGAAGCACAAGCTGGGCACAATGTATGGACACTAAATTGGCATATTTGCAATTTCCAGAAAAAATGCATAGCATGGATGTTACTAAATGGTCACTGCAGCCGTAGATGAATTAATTGAGCAGTGCAATTTCTTCAAAGGGGTCACCTTTGTTTTTTCTTGGTGTTCTGCCACCTTAAGAGTTCTGCAAATGTCACCTGGAAACTATTCTAGGAAAGTCTGTGCTTCAAGAGCAAAATAGTGCTCAGACCTGACTTGTGGCCTAAAGCTACGGTCACACTATCAGTATTTGGTCGCTACGTCACAACAATATTTGTAAGTCAAAACCATGGGCCAATAATACAGAAGTAGTGACGTGTTTCTATTATAATTTTCCTCTGATTGTTCCACTCCTGGATTTGGCTTACAAATACTGATGTAAAATACTGACCAAATACTGATGGTGTGACCATAGCCTAACAGTATTTCTGACGACATATTGAGCATCACTGCACTCGGGAGAAATTGAGCAATAAATTGTTGTGTCCAGTTGCACCTTTTAACTCTTGTGTAACTGATAAATTTGCAGCTAATAAAAAAAATTAAATTTTTACTTCTAAAATGATATATTTTCATGTCAAAATGTTCTAAAATTCTGTGAGGCACCTGTGGGTTTAAAATACTCACTATATAACTAGATTAGTGCCTTAACACTAGGACTACTGGACTCGTGACCGCGACTAGAACTACTACTAGTGCAAGTAGTCAAAATGACTATACCAGTAGTCCTAATGTTAAGCAGTGAAGTTTCCAATATGGGGTCACTTGTGGGGTGTTTCTAGTGACCTGACACCTCAGGGACTTGGCTAATGGAGCCCACAATTTATCCAATCGGAAACTGTTTTTTAAAACCCAACTAGCACCTTTTCCCATCCGATCCCTGCCATGTGCTCAAACAGTAGTTTACAAGCACTTTGGGGTGCTGTCACTTTCAGTAAAAATTGCATAAAAAATTATCCTGTCCATTTTTTTCCTATTACTGAATACCCTACGTTTTTAATTTTCTCTGCCCAATTTCATAAAATTCTGTAATATAGTTTGCGGGTTAAAATGTTCACTATATCCCATAGAGTAATTCATTATGGAGTTTAATTTGCCAAATCTGGTCACTTGTGGGTGTTTATGCTTTTAAGCACCTCAAGATTTCTGCGAATATAGTGTCCAAATTTGTGTTCCAGAAATCAAATAGCGCTCTTTGCTTTTTAAATTTTGACATGTGTTCAGGAGAAATTGCATAACAAATAATGGGGTCTATTTACTCCTATTAACCCTCATGTAAATGATAAATTTGGCATTAAAGCAGTATTTTAATGGAAAAAAATGTTTTTTTTGTTTTCACATCTAAATGTTATAAAGTTTTGTGAATCACCTGTAGGTTAAAAATGCTCAGTACACCACTAGATGAGTTTCCTTAGGGTTCTAGTTTCTAAAATGGGGTCACTTGTGGAGGTTTCTGCTGTTTTGGCATATCAGGGACTGTGCAAATGTGACATAACAGACAAATTTACTCTCCAAAAATCAAAATAGCACTCTTTCCTTTCCGACTGCTGCCATATGAACAAATAGCAGTTTTTGACCACATATGGGGTATCATCGCATTTGGAAGAAAACTGGATAAAAGATTTTTTGTCTGTTTTCTTCTATTTCCATTATGAAAATTAAAAATTTTAGCAGAAAAAAAACATAATTTTTGTTTTTAGCAACATTTTAGAAAGTTTTATGAAGCACCTGCCGGTTCAACATGCTCATCACACCTCTAGATGAATTACTTGATCCGTCTAGTTTCCAAAATGGGGTCACTTTTGGAGGTTTCTGCTGTTTTGGTACCTTAGGGTCTCTGCAAACATGGTGCCTGCAATCCATTCCAGCCAGATTCACATTCCAAATACAAAATTTCAATTCTTCCCTTCTGAGCCCTGCCTTGTGTCCAAACAGAACTTTTGAATACATGTAGGGTATTGACACAATTAAATGAATTCAACTAAACTGTAGGGTCCACTTTCTCATGTTACCTCTTGCAAAAGTGAAACATTTGGGGCTAAAGCAACATTTTCGTTAAAAAAGATGAACATTTTCAATATGACGACCTATGTCGTACTGTGTAGTACTTGTGGGTTTAAAATGTTTGCTAAACCGGTGGATAAAATCCTCAGGGGGTGTAGTTTCAAAAATGGTCACTTGTGGGGGTTTTCTGCTGTTTGGGTGCTTTAGTGGCACTGCAAATGCGATATGCAAATTGGTATTCCAAAATTCAGATTGTTCTACTTCCCTTCTGAGCCCTGCCAAAACAGAGGTTGCTGACCACATGTGGGACATCAGTATGCTGGGTAACAAATTTATTGTGCTAAATCTTGTTAAAGTGAAAACATTGGCTCTAAAGCATTAGTTTAGAGGAAATTAATTCCTGTGTAGCACCTGAAGGATTAAATTTTTTCTAAAAGCAGGGGTGCGGTTTTTAACCCCTTAACCTCCCAAGGTGGTTTGCACGTTAATGACTTATTAATTTTTACAATTCTGACCACTGTCCCTTTATGAGGTAATAACTCTGGAACGCTTCAATGGTTTCCGGTGATTCTGACATTGTGTTCTCGTGACATATTGTACTTCATGATAGTGGTAAAATTTATTTGATATTACTAGCATTTATTTGTGAAAAAAATGGAAATTTGGTGAAAATTTTGAAAATTTAGCAATTTTCCAACTTTGAATTTTCATGTCCTTAAATCACAGAGATATGTCACACATCGCACAGGAAAGGCGTTGCGCAGTCCTTTGTATGCAGTGAGCACACACAGACTACATGATTGGCATCACGCCGCCTGCACGGCCTGATGACGTCACGCCGCCTGCACGGCCAGATGAGTCACACCGCCTACACCTGTGCCAGAAGAAGACAGAGATGAGCTGGCGCCTCTTCAGAGCAGCGGGGGACATAGGTGAGTACTTTTTTTTCTTTTTTTCAATGCTGGGTCCTATTGGGAACCTGTGCTGCCTATTGGGGACATTTACCTGCCTATTGGGGACCTGTGCTGCCTATTGGGGACTTGTGCTGCAAATTGGGGACCTGTGCTGCCTATTGGGGACCTGTGCTGCATATTGGGGGACCTGTGCTGCATATTGGGGACATTTACCTGCCTATTGGGGACCTGTGCTGCCTATTTGGGACCTGTGCTGCTTATTGGGGACCTGTGCTGCCTATTGGGGACCGTTACCTGCCTATTGGGGATATTTACCTATCTATTTGGGACTATGCTGCCTATATTGGGGACATTTACCTGCCTATTAGGGACCTGTGCTGCTTATTGGGGACTATGCTGCCTTTTGGGGACAATGCTGAATATTGTGGACATTTACCTGCCTATTGGGGACATTTACCTGCCTATTGGGGACTATGCTGCCTATTGGGGACATTTACCTGCCTAATGGGGACATTTACCTGCCTATTGGGGACTTTTGCTGCCTATTGCGGACTCTCGCACCACACCAGTCTGAGCCTGAGGTAAAAGTGGCGTTCCACCAATATGAGCGCTGGTGAGGCTGCATTGATGGGCACTGATCAGACTGCATTGATGGGCACTGATCAGACGGCATTGATGGGCAGTGCAGGCTGTATGTCTCTGTGTGGGCAATTTTATTGCTGGTATAGTTTTTGTAGTGCTGTGTATATATTGGTATTTTACTAATAGCAATTTTGAATCCCTAGTAAACAATGATATCAAGAAGGAGAAAAAATTGATTCGAAGTGTAGGATATTCAAAGAACCCATTAAAAAAATCGTTAAGTTTGTTGATTTAACTTCTTCATTTTAAATACTGTATTTGTTCCTGTTTTGTTTTATTACTTCAAAATAAGATATGTGCAGTGTGCATAGCAATTTGTTCAGTTTTTTTTTAAACTACATTCCGTCCCTCCAATGGTCTGAGGGACCGTGATCTGGCCCCCTGTTTAAAAAGTTTGAGGACCCCTGCCTTAAGTAATATTTACAGTTTTCTAATTGAATTAAAAAAAAAAAATTCTCATAGTTTTTTCATGGTTTACATTTACGACAATGTTCACCATTCAACGTAAGTAACATGGTACATTTATTCCACTGATCCATAGTAGGTATGAACAAAACAATATAACAATGAATATAACGAATTTACGCAGTTTTTTTTAGTCTTTTTCTACATTTTCAATATGCAAACATTTGTTTTTGTGTCACCACATTCAGAGAACAGGCTTTATGGCTTTATTTTTGTGACATGAACTCAAGTTTTTATTGGTACCATTTTGTTGTGCACACAACTTTTTGATCCTTCTTTGTCCTATTTTTTGGGGAGGTATGATGAACAAGAAGCAACAGCTTTGGAATTCTTATTTAATTATTTTTGAAGTTCACCATGCAGTACAATTAGGGCTCTCTTTATTATGAGTGTGGATATAATTATGAATATACCGTATATACTCGTGTATAAGCCAAGATTTTCAGCACCTTTTTTGTGCTGAAAATGCCCCCTCGGCTTATACACGAGTCATAGGGCAGAAACCAGCGGGGGAGGGATGCAGCGGCAGGAGCTGGTGGCTGGGACATCATACTCACCCCCCCGTGCCATCGCTGAACGTCCCTGCAATCCTGCGTTCTCCCCGGCTTCCTGCAGCTCTCCAGCGCTGAGCGGTGATGTAATACCCGCTCATTAAGGTCATGTAATATCGACGCGACGCCACCCCCATGGGCGTGGCCTCCATATTCATGGACTTAATGAGCGGTATTACGTCACCGCTCAGCACTGTAGAGCTGCAGGAAGCCGGGGAGAACGCAGGATTGCCGGCCGGGACGTTCAGCGATGGCACGGGGAGGGTGAGTATGATGGAGGAGGATGGGGGGAGCATGGAGGAGGACAAGGAGCACGGAGCAGGACGGGGGGGCGAGGACGGAGAGCACGGAGCAGAATGGGGTGAGGACGGAGAGCACGGAGCAGAATGGGGGAGGACGGAGAGCACGGAGCAGGACGGGGGAGGATGGAGAGCACGGAGCAGAACGGGGGGAGGACGGAGAGCACGGAGCAGAACGGGGGGAGGAGGAGAGCACGGAGGTGGGCACAGAGGAGAATGGGAGAGTGCAGAGCTGGATGGGGGAGCAGGGAGCAGGACGGGGGAGGATGGAAAGCATGGAGCAGGACAGGATAGTGGAGCAGGAGGAGGGAGCACAGAGGAGAATGGGGGCGCACAGAGCTGGATGGGGGAGCTCAGAGCAGGACGGCAACTTATACACCCGGCTTATACGCGAGTCAATAAGTTTTCCAAGTTTTTTGTGGCAAAATTAGGGGGGTCGGCTTATACACGGGTCGGCTTATACACGAGTATATACGGTACTCAATTTATATATTTTTTTATGATTTATCACTTTTTTGTGTTGCCATTTTTTGAGATATATAGTATTTTTTCTTCATTCAAAATTTCTGTGTGAGGGTTTGTATTTTGCAGGACAATTTTTAGTTTTCATTAGCACCAATATGGGGGATACTTGTTAACTTTTTCTTTGCTGTTCGTTAATTTATATATTTTTTTACCTCTTACCCTTTGTACATAATGAAAATAATTTGGCTCCGATTCATCAAAGTGTTATCACCATGTCTTGAAAAGTCACAAAAATGTTGTGCAACGTAAGATTGCACACAATTTTGTGACATTTGGCGATTTCTAGTTGTTCAGCTTCGCTAAAGTGGGTGAATCGTGGGTGGGACAAGGTTGTGGCAAAGCCTATCATATACATTTATCAAACATTGTGGCATAACTTTTGCCAGAAATGTTACTCCTGTCTGTGGAGTAACATTTGTGGTCAAGCACATGGAGGCGGACGCCAGTGGCAATGGAACATTTGTAATTTGTTTATTTTACTTGTTTGTATAGCTCCATTAATTTCCATCATCATAAATGTCTCACAATCTAAATTCCCTATCATTATGTTTTTAAAGTTTGCAAGGAAACAAACGTACTCAGAGGAAACCCAGGAAAACATGGAGACAATGTACAAATCTCTTGCAGATGTTGTCTTTGGAGGGATTTTAACCCAGGACCCCAGTGCTGTAAAGCATCAGTGCTAAGCTAAGCATAGTTCAGATCATTAACCACTTCATGACCAGAACATTTTTCTTTTTTGCTCTCCTTCTTCCCAGAGGTATAACTTTATTATTTCTCAGTCAATATGGCCATTTGAAGGCTTGTTTTTTTCAGGACGAGCTGTACTTTTGAAAGACACCATTGGATTTAACATATCGTGTACTGAAAATTGGGAAAAAATTCAAAGCGCGGTGAAATTGCAAATAAAGTGCGAACCCACACTTGGGGTTTTTTTTCACCATGTTTACTAAATGCTAAAACTGAGCTGCCATGATTCTCCAGGTCATTACGCATTCATAGACACCAAACATGTCTAGGTTCCTTTTAATCTAAAATAATTTCAAACTTTGTTCGAAAATAGCGCCATTTTCCGATACATATGGTGTCTCCATTTTTCATGATCTCGGGTTGGGTGAGGGGTTATTTTTTGCGTGCCAAGCTGACGTTTTTAATGATAGCATTGGGGTGCAGATACAATCTTTTGATCGCCCGTTATTACATTCTAATGCAATACTGCAGCAACTGAACAAAACATAATTCTGGCATTTTGACTTTTTTCTCGCTAGAACCGTTTATCGATCAGGTTAGTGTTTTTTTATTAATAGATCGGGCAATTCTGAACATGGCTGAAGGAGGGTGATTTGAACTTTTCTTTTTTCATATTTTTAAAAACTTTTTTTTTACTTTTGGCATGCTTCAATAGTCTCAATGGGAGACTGCCATAACCCAATCGGCTCTGCTGCATACAGGCGATGATCAGATCTCCTGCATGTAGCAGAATTGCTGACTTGCTATGAGCGCCGACCACTGGGTGGTGCTCATAGCAATCCAGCAGTGACAACCATAGAGGTCTTCAGGAGACCTCTGGTTGTCATGCCAACCTATCGGTGACCCGCGATCATGTGACAGGGGTCAGCAATGGACGGATTTACGGCCCGGATGGCCGTTAGCGCGCGATATATGCCGCTGTCAGAGTTTGACAGCGCATTTAATGTAAGCCGCGGATGGATCGCGATTCCACCCGCGGCTGTTCTGGGCACATATCAGCTGTTCAAAACAGTTGATATGTACTGGGAAAAATGTGGGCTCACTGCCGGAGCCCACATCAAAGGGATGGAGTTAAAGATGTGATAATGCTAATTATTTGCAGATTTTGTTTATTTGGGGTTTTTCATGTTAAAGAAAGTATTAATGTTAATAAAAGCATTTTTTTTTCTATTTATTTTATAAGCAAAACAATTTCTTAATTATTTTTAAATACTTTTTTGATCACTCATATAAAGTAGTACACTACTGTATACTACTAATGTAGTCTAATGTGAATTTTACTGATAAGCAGTCAATGAGGTTCTGCCATTGGTAGACTTCGGTAGTTGGCAGATATATAGAAAATTGTTATTCCACCCGTTATCATAGCAACCCATCTTCGCCCTGCTCTTGTGTGATGCAAGGGGCACTGTGTTATCAAAGGGAAATCCTTACATGTAACCAATTAGGTGATGTGGTCAACATTGACTGCAACAAATCAGGGGTTAAACAGCCTGAATAAGAGGTTTCTCTAATTCTGGTAATTATAGACGGTGCCCTGCTATCAATCATAGGCATGCTGCCGTGATGATCACATAGGCAGAGTTTTTGACCCCATGCACTCCCCATGATGTATGGGTAGGACATGGTGTTTTAACCAAAAGCATTCCATGATATACAAAAGGTTACCTTCCCTGGCTAACTAACAAAAAATAATAATCATTCTTTACTAATTACATATTTCAGGTCAAAGGTATTATATTTCTCCTACCTGTATCCTAAAACCTATTATTTAATCTGAGGTTAAGTTCACAAGAGCGTTTTATCCCGATAACTTGTACAATTTTTTCTTATTTGTCACCCATATGCAATCTTGCATCTGTTTTTATACATCATCAGTTCTTAAAATTTACAAGACCAATTAGTTTTCTGTTTAAAAAAGTTGGAAAGTATCCATAAAAATCTGATACTATATGGTTGATCCATATTGGATCCAGTTTTCTTTGTGCACTCATAAACTTGAATATTCAAGTATCATCTGAAATATGGAAAAAAGTGAATGCTGCGATTTTTCTCACGTGCAATTTCAGTCCATAGAAAAAATTGCAAACCATCACTGCCCCGCTGAATAACATTGGTATAAGTCGTGTACGTTTTTCAACAGACAGCACTCTAGTCAAAAATATGCCCATGTGAACTTGGCCTAGGAATGTATTGTTCTCTGAATTCACCACAGTTGTGCCCTTCTGGATTCCTTGTAGGGTGATTAGAGGCTGCCAAGTACCTATACTGTTAATATTTTCAGAACTAATCTGAAATTAACACGTGCAGGCCAGGAACAGTTGGGCTATCCCCTTCAAAAATATGAGTACCTATCGAGCAGCATGACCATAAAGTAATCATTGACTGATTGTCCCCTTTCCATTTCCAAAGCCTGTAAAGAATAGTGTCCCGCAATATGTTGTGAACTAATCAAAGTGCAGTTCACTGAAAAACAAAGGCCCCAGTTCATCAAAGCTTTTATTCTAAAAACTGGAGTAAAAAGCTTTGAAAAGTCGTAACAATTTTTCCACTACAGAAGTCTTTGGGGTTGTCACACCATTTTTGCCCAGTTCTGACAAAGAAGATAGAGCTAAGGAGTGACGGGACATGGTGACCACAGCTTGTCAAATTCATGATGACCAGTGGATTATATTACACCACAAATCTTACTCCAGTCATCAACTGAATTAAGATTTGTGGTGAGGTACACAAGAAGGTGCATGCCACATCGCGCTTCCTGCTATTAAGAAGCGTGCACCTCTCAGTGAATCAGGTACCTTGTACTCCACCACAGCCCTTCCTCGTGATCGGGTGATAAATGCCAGTCTTGATGAATTGGGGCAAAAATTCCTTAGCATTTTAGCCTCTTTTCTAGATATAAATACATTTTTGTGGCATACCTACAGATTACTTGCAAGTAAAATTTAGTTTGCAAGCACAAAACAACAAAACTCATAGAAAGTTTCTGCTGTCCGTCTTCAATATGTCAAGTAAATGTCAGCTGCCAGCACTTGATTGACACTTGTCAAGTGATCTCATAAAGTGGAAAGACATATCTTGATAACTGTTGGTCACCTTTTTCTCATTGCTATCCTGCAATCTGGAGGAGGGCTGAGAGCTTCAGATTATTAACAGGATGCAGCTGGAGGCATTATTGTTTTTTAATTAAATAATCCCCAACCACATAATCACATCACTCCCCCAATTCCTCCTCCTTAAGAAACTCATTAGGTAGATAAAACAATAATTAAGACTGGAAGTGTTAATGCAGCTGCTGTCAGTAAATGCTGAAAAGCTTTCATCACTGTACAGTACAGTTCAAGTCAATCTTGTTTGCACCCATGTAAGCTGAATTAACAGCTAAGATACTATTTTTATTGTTATAATTTTCTGCAGAATGCTGTGCATTAAAAACCTGCTGAAAAAACACATATTTGGAAAAATAATTATCATTTTCCCTTTCCATTTTTTGATTGTAAGGCCGGGATCACACATGCGAGGAAATCGTCCGACACTCGCATGTGAAATCCCAGCTCTGGTGCTGGCACTCGGGAGTGGAGTACGCGGCTGCATGTATTTCTATGCAGCCGCTCGCTCCACTCCCGAGTGCCGGCGCCAGAGCTGGGATTTCAGATGCGAGTGTTGGACGATTTCCTCGCATGTGTGATCCCGGCCTAAAGCACTTGAGCAGCAGACTAATGTTTGTGTAGTATGTGACCCATCTGCAGACAATTGAAATATTTAACTTTTCTCTGCTGATTTCTCAATGCTGGTGAGAATAAGTCTTTAACCCCTTCATGACCTATGATGTATAAGTACGTCATAGGTCACATACCCCCCCTTGATGTGGGCTTCGGCGCTGAGCCCGCATCTTTTCCAGCACATGACAGTTGATTTGGTCAGCGGTCATGTGCCCCTAACACCCGTGGCTGCTAACATGTTAAATAACGCCATCTATCTCTGATAGCGACATTTAACATCATTGCGCCTGAAGCGCTTCACAAACCCTGCCCAACGGCGTCCCTGTCAGATGATCGCCAGGCGCCGATGTGTTGGCATGACATCCAGGGGTCTTGCAGAAGACTCCGTTGTTGTAATTGTTGATCTGCTATGATTCCAGTGGCAGATGATAATTTCTGCTTCACATAGCAGACATAGAGGACTCAAGCCCTGCTATGTATAGCACGATCGATCAGACGATCGCAGCTTCAAGTTTCCCATGGAGACTATTGAAGCAAGTAAAAAGTAGAAAAAAAGTTTTTAAAAAAATAAAAAAATTTAAAAAATATAAAAGTTCAAATCACTCCTCTCTTGTTCAAAATAAAACAATAAAAGCAAAAAAATTACACATTTGTTATCTCTGCCTTCAGTATCGACCAAGCTATCAAAATCTACACTAAATTAATCCGATCTTTAAACTGCATAACGAGAAAAAAAATCAAAACGCCAGAATTACTTTTTTGATTGCCGCAACATGGCAATAAAATGCAATGACAGGCGATCAAAACATTGTTTACACCCCAAAATGGTATCAATAAAAACATCAGCTTTCAGGCAAAAGATAAGCCCTCAACAAACCCCAGATGGACACATTAGGGTTCTACTACCTTTGGAGCTTTGCAACCTGATGTAAAAATGTAAAAATTTACATACATTCATGATTTAGTCTTATTAATTAAACTAGTCAAAAATTATTGAAAAAATGATGCCCAATTCTATAACATTATGTATCTTTTATCCCCCAAAAATTTGACTAGTTTGACAAAGATAAATGTGCAGCAAACAACTGTTAGTGCCTTATCTTACTTAAAAGGAACCTGTCAGCTAATACATTCTGCCAATCCGTGGGCAACATGTTTCAAGCACTGGCTGTATGATCTTTGCCAGGTATCTTTGACTTAGAAATGCTGCAACCTTTCAGCGAAAACCCTACTTTAATAGCTACTGTGGACTGAGACTGCACCTTAGACTAGTTGGAAAGGTGGCTTCTCCCCGCCTGTTCCCCTGGATTGACAGGTTTTTGCCTTTCAGTCACCGTCAGTGGACTAGTATGTAGCCGACTGCTATCGAAGTATATTTTTCTGTGAAATGCTGCTGCGTTTCTGAATCAAACATACCTGGCTGACATGATACAGCCAGTGCCTGATACATGCTGCCCACAGATTAGTGAGGATGTATTAGCTTAAAGGTTCCCTTTAATTTTAGGCAAAAGAAAGAACAGATTTACATTTTGTGTTCATTTACATATTATGCACCAAAGTCATAGAGGGACTAGGGAAAATTAATCAAAAGTAAACATTGTGACAGTGTCACTGGTTTTATATGTGAGGGGAGGTATGCTCTCCTGTGTGAACTAAGACCTGCTTTATTTATCTGCCAGCATGTTATATGCTGGTAGGTTTACTCTGTTAAAGGGTGTGGCTGAGCAATGTATAAAAGCTCAGTCCTGTTTTTTTTTCTCGGGTGTGGTCTGGAGAGGAAAGTCTCCAGACAGGATAGTGGAAGCTGCAGAGCTTTCCACAAGGACTTTAGCAGAGCAGTTTATGCTACCGAGAGCGGGCGGAACCCACTCATCTATGGACTGAGTTATTGTTTTTTTTTTTTAATGTTTTTCCCGTTTAACCCAGAGGGGTCATGTTTACTTTTCCTGCGAAACCTGCATGAGTTTATGACTGATAATAAACCAGCAGAAAGAAAACCCAGAGAACGTGTGTCCTGAGTCTGCCTTCAGGAGAGCCGAGCGAGTCGTCTTGCCACAGTTGGTGTGAGAGTGCGTGCAGGATTCCAGGAACACGTGTACCTGCCACAAAGACCGGTGGATGTCCTGGGTGAAGGCTGCCAGACAGCTAGAGAAGTCCGGCAGCATGGAGGAGCTCGCTAAGCACCTGGTCCAGGCCCAGCAGAGCATACAGCAGCAACACCTACAGAGCCAGCAGAGCATACAGCAGGCCCAGCAGAGCATGCAGCAGCAGCACCAGGAGACGACCAAACTGTTGCTTCAACAGATCCAGTTGCAGCAAAAGTCGCAGCAGCACCAGCAGGAGGCGCAACAGCAGATACAGCTTTTGGCAGAAGCCATCCAGAGCCGGGCGGCCACCCCAACCCCAGGGCCGACTGATGATTCTCACGTCAGGAAGGCGGTAAGGCGGGCCATGCAGAAGATGACCCCTGGGGATGATGTAGAAGCATTTCTGACTGTTTTTGAGAGGGTGGCTGATTGGGAGAGACTTCCACCAGCACAGTGGGCAGAGGTTCTGGCGCCATATTTATCGGGTGAACCCCAAAAAGCGTATTTTGACTTGGCGCTGCAAGATGCTAAGGAGTATCCCAAACTAAAGACAGAGATCTTAGCACGTCTGGGAGTAAATATGGCAGTAAGAGCCCAGCGAGTTCATCACTGGGCGTATGCTAGCAACAAACCCCCTCGTTCGCAGATGTTTGACCTATTGCATCTTGTTCAGAAGTGGCTACAACCGGAGTCCTCCACTCTGGCCCAGATGGTTGAGCGGGTGGTGATTGATAGATTCATGCATTCCCTTCCCAAGTCAGTACAGACCTGGGTTGCCCAGGGTGATCCCCAGAACGCAGATGACTTTATCGGCCTGGTAGAGAGGTACCAGGTAGTTGAGAGATCTCTTGGGAAACCGGATGCAGTCATTTCTCCCTACTGGGATACCCAAAAGGGGGTGGGTTCACCACGGAAGGGGTCTAGAGACACCACTGGGGGGCGTCCCACTCCTATTGAAGGGGCCTTTAGAACAGTTGGGAAAGATATAGTTTGCTGGCGATGTCACAACCCTGGACATGTAGCCGCCAAGTGTCAAATATCCCCTGAGCCCATGGACTGCAGCCTAGGCAGACAGGTCTCCTATTATGTCTATCCAGCCTGTAGCGTGGACTGTCGACCCGGCAAGGGACCGCAGGCGTGTGCAGTGTCCATTAATGGAATAAAAGTGCTTGGGCTGTTGGACTCCGGGAGTCTGGTGACCTTGATCAGAGCATCCCTTCCCCACCAGTTGATCCCTTCCAAAACCCTGGGTGTTCGGTGCATCCATGGTGACGCCAAGGACTATCCCGTGGCCACAGTAACAGTGGGGACAGACTGTGGTGCCCAGTCCCATGAAGTCGGGGTGGTAAAGGACCTGATACATCCCGTCATATTGGGCCGTGATTTTTCCTTATTCTGGGACTTGTGGGGGAAGGGAACTGGACTAAGTAGCATGGGGAAAAGCGAGATCCTTGAAGAAGAACCCCCGACAGAGTCTCAGAGAGAAGAGTTCCCACTGTGCGTCCTTGTCGGTGATGAGGGTGAGACGGTGACCGAGGAGGCCGACCTACCTGCGTTAGATATGTCCAGAGAGAACTTTGGGACTGCTCAAGTTCGAGACCTGACCTTAAAAGGGGCGTTCGACCAGGTTACTGTATGTAATGGGGTTGCACAAGAGCCGGGGGCCGACACCAGATTCCCCCACTTTGCAGTACAGGGGGAGTTGCTATATCGGGTGGCCAAACTGAGGGGCGGTGAGATAGTGGAACAGCTGTTAGTGCCGGGGCCATACAGGCGTCGGGTGCTAGACATGGCCCATTCACATGTTCTGGGGGGACACCTAGGGGTCGAGAAAACTCAGGAGAGGATACTGAGGAGGTTATATTGGCCAGGGTGTTATCGAGAAATTCAGAACTTTTGTAGGACCTGCCCCACCTGCCAAATAACCGCTCCCTCCTCCCACTTCCGTAGCCCCTTAGTTCCACTACCTGTGATAGAGGTTCCCTTTGAGAGGATTGCCATGGACCTCGTGGGCCCCATAGTCAAATCAGCTCGGGGCCACCAATATATCCTGGTCGTCATGGACTATGCGACTCGGTATCCAGAAGCGGTTCCCTAAGGAACATGTCCAGTAAAAGTATAGCCCGAGAGTTGGTCCATATTTTTGCTCGGACAGGTCTACCAAAAGAGATTCTAACAGACCAAGGAACCCCCTTCATGAGCAAGGTGATGAAGGAGCTTTGCAGAGTCCTTCAGATAACTCAGCTGCGGACCTCGGTTTATCATCCACAAACGGACGGCCTAGTGGAACGCTTCAACAAGACCTTAAAGGCGATGCTCAAGAAGGTCGTTGAAAAGGATGGGAGAGACTGGGACTACCTGCTCCCATTTTTGCTTTTCTCGGTCAGAGAAGTTCCTCAAGCCTCCACGGGCTTCTCTCCATTTGAGCTCCTATATGGGCGGCATCCAAGAGGTCTCCTAGACATCGCCAAGGAAACTTGGGAGGCTGAAGTCACGCCACACCGGAGTATCATCGAACATGTCGCCCAGTTACAGGAGAGAATGTCAAAGGTGATGCCCATCGTAAAGGAACATCTCCTCCAGTCGCAGGAAGCCCAGGCGAGAGTCTATAACCGGTCGGCGAGACTAAGACAGTTCCAGCCCGGAGACCGTGTTTTGGTGCTGATCCCTACCGTCGACAGCAAGTTCCTCGCCAAATGGCAAGGTCCATACGAGGTGGTGGAGAAAGTCAGCGAGGTTAATTATAAAGTCCACCAGCCTGGCCGAAGGAAGGCACATCAAATATATCATATAAACTTGCTCAAGCCGTGGCGGGACCGTGAACCTGTGGAAACTCCTTGCCTGGGAGCCGCACCAGAAGGCAAGGTGGAGGAGGTCACTATTGCAGAGACTCTATCATCGGCCCAGAAGCAACAGTGTCGAGAATTACTACAGCGGAATCGGGACCTTGTCTCAGAGTTGCCAGGGCATACACAGGTGATAGAGCATGACGTGCTGACAGAACCGCATGTACGAGTGAATTTGAAGCCGTATCAGATTCCGGAAGCACGCCGGGAGGTGATCTCGGCTGAGGTGAAGAGGATGTTAGACCTCGGGGTAATAGAGGAGTCGAAGAGTGGGTGGTCGAGCCCAATCGTCCTCGTGCCGAAACCCAATGGAGAGTGGAGGTTTTGTAATGACTACCATCGGCTAAATGAGGTATCCAAGTGTGACGCGTACCCGATGCCCCACGTCGACGAACTCATCGAGAGGCTTGGACCGGCGAGGTACATCACCACTCTTGACCTGACGAAGGGCTACTGGCAGATCCCCATGTCCGCAGATCAAGAAAGTGGAGGCAATTCAAACCTGGCTGCAACCGCTCTCAAAGAAGCAGGTGAAAGCATTCCTGGGAATGGTGGGATACTACCGGCGGTTTATCCCGAATTTCGCCACGATTGCCGCCCCACTAACAGATCTTCTAAAAGGCACCAAATCAACCAGGGTGAAATGGACGGAAGAAACGGAGACCGCGTTTCAAAAGCTGAAGCTAACACTGTGCAAGCAGCCTGTCCTGGTCGCGCCAGACTTTAAGAAAGAATTTGTGGTCCAGACTGACGCATCAGAGGTTGGTCTAGGGGCCATACTCTCCCAAGAAATAAATGGGGAAGAACATCCCATTCTCTATCTAAGCCGAAAGCTGTCCTCCTGCGAGAAGAACTACGCCATAGTAGAGAAAGAGTGTTTAGCCATAAAATGGGCCGTGGATACACTGAAATATTACCTACTAGGCCGGAAGTTTAAATTAGTATCAGACCATGCCCCGTTGAGATGGTTGAGGGAAAAGAGGGGAAAAAATGCTAGGGTAACTAGATGGTTCCTAGAGCTTCAAGAATTTAACTTTCACGTGGAGCATAGGCCAGGGAAGTTACATGGCAATGCAGATGCCCTCTCTAGGATTCCCTGTCTGGTGTCAGAAGGTGCCCAAACCCCCGGCTTTGGGCAGAGGGGGGGAATATGTGACAGTGTCACTGGTTTTATATGTGAGGGGAGGTATGTGTCACACAGGATGCTCTCCTGTGTGAACTAAGACCTGCTTTATTTATCTGCCAGCATGTTATATGCTGGTAGGTTTACTCTGTTAAAGGGTGTGGCTGAGCAATGTATAAAAGCTCAGTCCTGTTTTTTTTTCTCGGGTGTGGTCTGGAGAGGAAAGTCTCCAGACAGGATAGTGGAAGCTGCAGAGCTTTCCACAAGGACTTTAGCAGAGCAGTTTATGCTACCGAGAGCGGGCGGAACCCACTCATCTATGGACTGAGTTATTGTTTTTTTTTTTTTTTTTTTTATGTTTTTCCCGTTTAACCCAGAGGGGTCATGTTTACTTTTCCTGCGAAACCTGCATGAGTTTATGACTGATAATAAACCAGCAGAAAGAAAACCCAGAGAACGTGTGTCCTGAGTCTGCCTTCAGGAGAGCCGAGCGAGTCGTCTTGCCACAACATATATTCCCTTAAAACATTTATCTTTAATTAATCCAATATTAAAAAAAACACCTACCCAGTGAATACAGTTGGTTAAATACCAAAAATAAAGAAAAAGACCAATAAAAAATCTACAACACCCAGCGATAATCCTATTCCTGAACCTGCCTGGCCGTGGAGGTTGGAATCCTATAAGAATGATTTTTTGGCGCCCCCCACTCGACGAGGACAGCACCCACACTCAACGAGTCCTCGTTGAGTGAGGGCACCAAAAAATCATTCTTATAGCATGCCAACCTCCACGGCCAGGCAGGCTCAGGATCAGGCTTATCGCAGGGTGTTGTAGATATTTTATTGGTCTTTTTCTTTATTTTGGTATTTAACCAATTGTATTCACTGGGTATGTGTTTTTTAATATTGGATTAATTAAAGATAAATGTTTTAAGGGAATATATGTTCACTTTGGGTTCATTTACACAATTTTATTTTACATACATATGTGATCTGTGTTAAAATCGGATAGCACAGAAACAAATCTTTATGAATAGAGCTGTTCAGCTGAGATTTTCATCACGTGTACCAGATATCTGTGTGAAAATAAAATAACGCTGCATGCACTATTTTCTACTATTTTTTAAAATTCAGACTCGCTCATTCAAGTCAGCGGATACACGCTAAAAGACAGATTCCATATTTATCTGTTATAAGTTTCAAAATGGTGTCACTACCTGGACAACCCCTTCTGAATCCCTATGTTTCCCCCTTGTAAAATAATGACGTCGGCATATAAGGGCAGAATCACACAACCGTTTTCTCCATATCTGAGAAAAATCGTCCTATTATTCTGATTATGACCACTAAGTCCTGAAAAAATTGGACATGTGCACTGCCCAATAGAGTATAATAGGTACAAGTGCTATCCGTGAAAACCATGGATAGCCCTTGTCCAAGAAAATCGGTTGTGTGCACGAGCCGTAAGTGTTATTATTTTATGAAGGGAAAACATAGGGATTCAGAATGGTTTGTTTGAGTAGTGGACAACTGTTGTGAATGTGCTAGAGATGGTTTCTGAGCAGAGGCTCCCTCTGGTGGTTACAGACAATACTGAACCTTTCAGCGAGGAATGGCAATCTGGGATCACTGACTGGTCTGATATAAGGGAGGTTCCCTCCCATGATGGTTGCCGGTGATCAATTGTTCTTGTCTCAATTGTGGTTCCTGGTTCATTTGGAAGTTTGCTGCGACTTGCCTGCATCATCTGCTTTCAGATAAGATATTTTCTGCTTTTATTTTTGTGCTTGCTTTTTGCATAGTTCCCTGCACTTCTGTGGAGGTCAGCCGGGTCCCCTCCTGGGGCTTGTGCTCCTCTCAGTTTATCTGAAGCCACTGTTATTTGTTCATTTGCTTTTTCCTGTTTTTTCAGTGGCTGCGGCTTAGTTTTGTTACACCAGAGATCTGATTTAGGTGGTAGAGATTGTGTGATCTCAGGTGTTTTTGCAATCAGAAGAGTTGGTATTTTTTAGGGTTTTTTTTTGGATTGCAGTGAGAATCCTTTCCTGTACTTTTCTGTCTAGACAGATTGGGCCCCAGCGTTTGCTCATTCTATTTTCTGTCTGTGTCCATGCTTCTTCTTGTCTAACCGCCATTACATGTTTGGGGGTTTCCTATTTTCTTTGGGGATCTGCTCCAGGGCAGATAGCTTTCCTCTTTCTGCCTTTAGGTGGTTATCTCTCAGGCTGTGACGAGGCGTCTAGGATCAACGTAGGAACGCTCCACGGCTACCTCTAGTTGTGTGGTTAGTCCAGGTTACTGCAATTCAATAGGTTCCAGCCTCTCTGGTGTATTGCCGTTTTTGCTTTTTCTCCTCAGCTACCTCAACACAACAGACAACCCCTTTAATACCCTCAGTAAAGGTTCTTTTCAAAGATACTTCAAGTGCAAAAATACATACATTTAGAGACTTAAGGTTTTCTGACCAAAACTAGCCGTGTTGCACTGTGCAATGTGTTGAGGCCATTGATGATCATGTTACAACAAAAGAATCATACCCATAGTATGATTAGGCATTTTGCATTTAGGCATGCATTTAGTATGATTAGGCATTATTAGGCATTTTGTATTTATCTTGATTAATTTTATTTTTGAACTACTACAGTGCTGTTGGTCAATCCAACAAGTTAATAATTCTGGAACCTTAATATTTAGCAAAATAAAAGTGGGGGTTTGTCTTTCTTAAGAGAATATCTATGTGTGCAGAGTTATTGGGCAACTATTAGTGTGCAGAATAATTATGCAACTTAATGAAAAATGTATATTTTCCCATGTCAATTATTTATTTTCATCTGTTAAAGTGAGAATAAAAGCAAAAGAACTGAAAAAGTACAAAAATACCTTTCTGCCATTTCAAACAAATCTCACTACCCAATATAGCCACCCTACTTTTCAATAACAGTCATAAACCTTCCATCCATCAGTTTCTTAATCTCTTGATGATAAACTTTATGGGAAACAACAACCCGAGTCTCCCAGACACTGTTCAGAGAGGTGAACATTTTCCTTCACCATAAATCTCCCTTAAATCTCCCTTTTAAGAAGGGTCCACAACTTCTCAATAGGGTTTAGGTCAGGTAATGAAGGGTCCATATCATCATTCTTTCATCTTTAAAGGGAATCTGTCAGCAGGATTTTGCTAAGTAAAATGAGGAGTGTGAGGCATCCATTAAAACACTGAACTCAAAGATGTGTCACATGTCTGGCCATGTGCTGTTTTTTACTTATTCAGAAGGTTTAATCACCTGGAGATTAATATTGCTGTTGTCACAGGTTTACAGCACAGAAAGGAGCCAGGAGACCGCAGCTTCTCTTTTCTCTTACTCCTACATTTCACTTTCATATTCAACGGTGCAGGTTTCTTTTAGCAGTGCAGGGGTTAATCTGCTCAGTTGAGAGCTCCTGGAAGCCTCTGTAAGATTTGTATCAATTTTGTGAATTTTCAGAGTTAGTTAAATATCTTTTTTGGCCCACTTTGCTGCTGGAAAACAAGCTGCCTACTAATTCTGTACACTTTGATAAAAGGTGTTGATATCCTTAGGACTCACCCTCCCTCATGAAACAAATACATATCACCTCATCTGCTTCATCCAATAAGCCTTCAAGTTTACACGATTTCGAGTTGCTGAATCTGCATAAAAATGATATGGTCAAAATATTCACTTGTTTAGTAATTGTGCAAACAGTGTAGTTACTGTTTTACAAAAAAAGCCACTGGCCAAGCACCCTTATCGACATTGAGAATTGGAGAGAATACATTTTTACATTACCGGACTGGAACCTACAATAATACCTTTATGGCTAATTTCCCACAGTGAGCTTTAGTAAGTTTTTCACACTGCTTATTTTTGCTGAGCCAAAAAGCGGCATCTTGCAGTTTTAGAAAAGTGGATGGGACTGAAAGAAATCTCATACCCACTATGCTTTTTTTATGCTGTGTAAATTGACTTGCGGTCTGTGTTTGAAGTCCATGACATTTCAATTTCTCTTGCCAGTACGCTGAGTTCTATGTGCAGATTTTCACAAAATCTGCATGTGACTGTATTAATAAAATTCTGTCAAAGCCAAATACCAGGAAGCAGGGCTACCAACAGGAATTTCCGGGCCCAATACTGGCAAAATTTTTAGGCCCCCTTTTGACTCCGCCCAGGCTACACCCAAGCTCCGCCTCCATTCTTCAAACCTTTCAGTCTCTCTGCTCACACTTTGAAAAATGCCACTTCTGCACCATGTCCTCACCAATCACACAGTTCCCATTGAACACTATATTACACACATAGCCATCAACTTTTGTTTTGGCCAAAAAATTTTTTAAGCTGCCGCCACGACAAGCTAGACTCTTGGCCGTGCCCTACTCTACTCTAACCTATTAAGCAATTTCTTAAAACATCCAATACTCTTTTTAGATATATTTCTATATTTTTCTTTAAGGGAATATGTCACATACATTTTTTAAATCACCAATAATGCCACATACAAGGGATAAATACCGTCACACCATGGCCAGACCCCTCTTTACCACCACATAGTGACCGAATAATACCACAATGTAAAGTCTCAGCATACAGGTAATACAGTGATCGCCAGTGCCATTATACAAAGGAGCTCTGTACATAGCATGCAGTGTATAGTGTCAGTGTAGAGGTAATACAGGGATCACCTGTGACATTACACTATATACATAGCTCCTGTCTATATAGTGTACAGGTAACACAGTGATCATCACCAGTTCCATTATACACATGAGCTCTGTATTTAGTGTACAAGTAATACAGTGACCTGACCACTAGTGAAGGGCAAGCACTAAAATGCTCGGGCGTTCGTTGCTCGGGTCAAGCAAATTGGAATGCTCGGGTGCTCAACCCGAGCAACGAGCCCAATGTAAGTCTATGGGAAACTCAAGCATTTTTACCGTGGCCTCCTCGGCGGTCTGCAGATGGACTAAAAATTGCTGAAATTGATGGGAACAGTGCTCAAATGACATGGGAACATCATGGGGAAGACTCCTGGAAGCATTTCTGACTCCCAGGTCACTGCTGTGAACAATGTTGTCAGAGTCTTATGCCACTTTTACAGACTCACAATAAAACATCCAAAAACGAAACCAAAATGGATTTTCCTGGGAAATATGTTAAGGAACATAATTTCCAGGGTAATGACTTGTATATAAGGCAAAATAAATAACCAAAAATAAAAATGCTCCTCTACACCTTGGGCTATGTTCACAAGTAGCATTTTTGATGCGTTTTTCAACTGTAGCATTGCTTTCAACCAAGACAAATGCATTCACTGGGAAATGTCATTTTAACATTTAACTACCTTATCTGGCCATGTAGTGTGTGACACATCATCAGACACATCCTGTTTCATTTATGAAGGAGGGACTCTGAAAGTCACAAAGCCTATTTTTATAGTTCCATCAGGCGGCCTTTACTATTTTAAAGGGCCTGCAGTCAGCCCTCACTATTCTTAGAGAGCCATCAGAAGGCTATGATTTATTGATCCCATTATTAAACAGCTGCTCTCCTATACTGTTATTGCCTATGCAGTGAGTGGCGGGGCTGTCAAAAATTAGATGCACCCCAATACCCCTTTGAAGAGATGTACAGGAGGGCCACCTGAAAGCAATGTTCCCATTATTAGGAAGTTGGTACTCCCAAAATGTTTGCCTATGCAGTGAATGCAAGGCCTGCGATACACCAAATTTAGATGCACCTCAATACCCCTTGGAAGAGACGTGGAGGAGGGCCTCATAAAGATCTGTTCCCATTTCAAAGGAGCCGGTCTCTTATTCCTGTAATGCCCATGCAGTAAGTGTATGGGCTGACAAACATTTCCCCCTGGGGTATACATCAACATACTGTATAAAAATTTCGGTTACAGGCATCATAAACACACTTTAAAATAATTATGTGGGTGTTGCATCATTGACCACAGTCACCCTGGTGATATAGTGGTGGCGGATGATGAGGATGAGGAGAAGGAGGAGGACAACAGCAAATAGGCCAAAACAGGAAGAGTATACCCATGTGTGGGAATAGACCTCCCAAAAGAGACACTGGATTTGAGTTTGTTATGCTGCTATCATTCGGTGGTGTTGAGAAGTCTATCCCAATCCAGCCCTTGTTCATTTTTATAAGAGTCAGCCTGATAGCATTTTCCTTTGACATGCGGATGTGCTTATCAGTTATAATTTCACCAGCAGCACTAAAAACCTGCTCTGACAAAATGCTAGCGGTAGGGCAGGCCAGGACCTCCAAGGCGTACAGAGCCAGTTCATGCCATGTGTCCAGCTTGGATACTCAATAATTATAAGGCACAGAGGAATCACGGAGGAAATTTTTATGGCCAGCAAGGTACTCCCTCAGCATCTTCCCAAACTTTGCACTCCTTGTGAGAGTACCCCGCGCCTTAGGGCCTGTGCAATGGGAAGGACTGATAAAACTCTCCCAGAACTTTGCCAGTGTTCCCCTGCCTCTACTGGATTGGAGTTGTGTCTCTCTCGCCTGTACTCCTTGGTTGTCTAAGGAACTGTGACCTCTGCCGCCAGCGTTTTCAGATGGGAATTTTTTTAATAATTCCGCAATAAAGGCCTTCTAGTACTGCCCCATTTTAGTAGACCTGTCCGCCTCTGGAATAAGAGACACAAAGTTCTCCTTGTAGCATGGGTCTAGAAGTGTCACCAACCAGTAATAACTGTCACCCAAACTTTGGGTCACTGTCAAGGCAGGATAACATAAACTCAGCCATGCATGCCAGACTGCTAGCAGGCAAGACTTCCATGTTCTCAATAAGAGGATGACTGACTATGCTTTCCTCCTCCTCGCCCCTGTCCTCAGGCCATACACGCTGAACAGATGGTATGACAGTTGTGTAGGTAGTACCATCTATAACGCATGAAACTAGCTCCTGTTCTTCCTCCTCCTCATTGCCACCCAATCCATGTTGGGATAAGATGAGGCTGGGCTGTGTGTAATCACCATGTATGGTTCCATTCTCCATCTCATCGTTCTCCGCCTGGAATGCATCCTCTTTGATTGTGAGCAGAGAGTGTTTTAAAAGACAGAGAAGCTGGATAGTGACGCTAATTATGGCGTCATCGCCGCTCACCATCTTGCTGGAGTCCTCAAAGTTTTGGAGGATGGTACATATGTCTGACATCCATGTCCACTTCTGAGGTCTTATGTGTGGAATCTGAACTGAATACCGACAGCCTTGTTGATGCTGGTAGTCAACAACTGCCCTCTTCTGCTCACAAATCCTTCCTAACATCTGCAGTGTAGAGTTCCAATGCATGGAGACATCACACACCAGTCGGTGAGCTGAAAGCTGCAAATGCTGCTGAAGCACAGCAATGGTGGCAGAAGCTGTAGCTGACTTTCTAAAATAGGCACACAGGTGGCGCACTTTGACAAGCAGATCCAGCAGCTCCGGGTATGTTTTGAGAAACTGCTGAACCACGAGAATAAGCACATGGGCCAGGCATGTTATGTGTGTGAGCTCGCCTTGCCTCAGAGCCACCACCAGGTTCCGGCCATTGACACACATGACCATGCCTGGTTGTAAGTTCAGCGGTGTCAGCCACAGATCTGCCTGCTCTTTCAGAGCTGTCCACAATGCTTCAGCATTGTGCGGTTTGTCACCTAAGCATATTAGCTTTAGCACAGCCTGTTGCCGCTTGGCAGAGGCATTGCTGCAGTTCTTCCAGCTTGTGACTGATGTGGTCATTTCAGAGGTTGAGGCTGAAGAGGAGGAGCTGCACACTGTGGGGGCTACCCTGATTGAACTAGGGACCGCAAGCCTTGGCGTCAGGAGGACATGTTCCATAAAAAGGTCTGACTGGGTCCCGGCTTCCACTATGTTAGCCCAGTGTGCCGTCAGCGAGATGTACCGTCCCTGCCCACAAGCACTTGTCCATGTGTACGTGGTTAGGTGGACTTTCCCAGTAACCGCATTGTTGAGGGCATGGCTAATGTTGTGGGACACGGGCTTGTGTAATGCGGGGACGGCACACTGGGAGAAATAGTGGCGGCTGGAGACGAGTACTGAGGGACAGCCGCCATCAGGTTACGGAAAGCTTCTGTCTCCATGAGCTGAAAAGGCAACATTTCTAGCGCAAGCACTGACGAAATGTGTAAATTTAGTAGCGTGGTCTGTGGGGTGTTGGGTGCATATTTGCGCTTGAGTTCCAAGGACTGGGGAATGGACAACTGAACGCTGCGCTGGGACAAGGACATGGATGTGCTTGCTGATGGTGCTAGTTGAGTGTGTGCAATGACAGGTGCAGGGCAGGAGGCATCTTTGCATGCAACATTGGCAGGGGATTGGCTTGCATGCACAACAGTGGAAGAAGCAGTGGTGTGACCTGCAGAAACTGTTCCTCGACCCTGGTTTTCGGCCCACAAAGTCGGATGCTTTGCTGCCACGTGCCTGATCATGCTGGTGGTGGTCAGGCTTGTAGTTTTGCTAGCCCTGCTGATGCTGGCATGGCAGATGGTGCAAATGGCCTTTTTAGGGTTATCGGCAGAGTCTTTAAAAAACAACCAGACTCGGGAAGACCTAAATGTTGTACTGATAACTTCCGTCATGTTGGTGTTATAGGGGACAGTTGTCTGCGGCCACCACACTGCTTCTTCCTGCCTGTTCGGGTGCTATGCCTCCCTCCCCCGTGTGCTGCTGTCCTCGCTCTGCATGTCCTCCTGCCAGGTTGGGTCAGTCCTCCTTCTGACTTTCTGGCAATTGTGTCTCATCATTGTCCACCTCTTGTGACACGTTCCCACCATCGCCTTCGTGCGACCATGGCTACTCAAATATTTGAGCATCGCTACATGCGATCTCCTCTTGCCCCGCTTCAAGTGGACCGGGCAAGAGGCTCGAATCTATAAATGGAAAAGTGAACAGCTGTTCAGAGTATCCAAGTGTGGTATCAGTTGTCTCCGGGCACTTGGCATGATGGGAGGAAGGAGGATCAAGGTGAGGAATATGCGGTCCAGACTCATGGCTACTCAGACTTGACCGTGTAGAAGACAAGGTGGAGGTGGTGGCAAACTGACTGGAAGCATTATCTGCTATCCAACCAACAACCTTTTGAGACTGCTCTGGGTTCAATAGTGGTGTGTTGCTACGGTCCCCTAGTAATTGTGACAGGAAGGTTTGGCGAGAAGATGTGGGTGTTTGTTGTGGCACAATTTCAGCTTGCCCACGGCCTCGGCCTCTGCATGCGCCATCACCACCAAATCCAGTTCCCCGTCCCTTGCCATGCGCCTTGCCCATTTTAATATTTTACATGGTCACTACAAATGGCTGAGTTTAAAATAGCTGGCCTGCAGGTAACTATTTTTTTCAGCAAACTGGTGTCAATAACTTATATAAGACACTACAACAACATTTTACAGTAGACCATAAATGGCTGAATTTTCAATTCACTCAGATGTGATCCCTGTGACGGCCAAAACCCTGTTTAAAATAGCTGGCCTGTAGGTAACTATTTTTTTTTCCGCAAACTGGTGTCAATAACTTATATAAGACACTAGAACAAAATTTTACAGTAGCTATTCACGTCAATGGGTGTGTGCAAAATATTGGACTGCACTCGGATGTCATCCATGTGCTGCCCGATGTATGCCGAGACGGGCAATGGATCTCATCTGCTTCTCCTCACCTGTGATCCGATTCTCGCATGCAAGAGGATCAGATCACAGTAGCATTACACTTGGATCATGCTAGCAGCAGAGTTTGAGCCAATTGTCACTAGCATATCGCATCGGATGTTCTCGCATTTGATGCTATACGTTAATGTAACCCTGGCCTTAGGAAGAAAATGATTTTGCCTTCACACCACCCCTTTTGAAGAAGCCTCTCAATAACTTTTTTCCCTTAAACCTGTATGTGCATGGAGTGTACTGTCACTGTATTAATATGCACCTACTGCCATCTTCCTGTGACCCGGAAGTAACTTTTATAATGTAAGTCTATGAAGGGTCAGAACGAGGCTTCATAGACTTAGATTGTAAAAGAGACTTATGGCTAACAAAGAGACAAGTGTGATGCAGAGTCTGAATCGCAATCACGTAACTCAGAAGAAGACATACTTATACATACATGACATCTGCATGCGCACACACACAATACTCCCATTACAACACACGGCCTGCAATCACACTATACACAGATGACATACACACTATACTCACATTACAACACAAGACCTACACACACAATATTAACAGGTGACATACACATTGTGAGGGTTTGACTCACTCAACTTCTTTCAGAAGTAGACACAGGAATGCTTCTTAGGTAAGTCACATGCTGGTTTATTATGGGACAGCATAAATTATAGCATAGGGTTCAGCTAAATAAACATGGCCTTTCTGGCATAATGGCACAACAAAAGATAAATCACAGCAAGTCGTTATATCTGAGGAGTTTGCCCGCTCACACCACCATATGTCTTCAGCTCCTCCTGGAGCCACAACTGGAGACTCTCCTCTCCAAACACACAACACAGAGAAATAAAAAAACAGTGGCTGAACATTTAACCCCTTAACGACCGCCGATACGCCTTTTAACGGCGGTCATTAAGGGCACTTAAACCACAGCGCCGTGGAAAAAGTGAATAGCACCCCCCAGAGGCGCATTTTCTCTGGGGTCTCGGCTACCGGGGGTAGCCGAGACCCCAGAGAACATGAATCGGGTCGGTTTTTACCGACACCTATGTTGCGATCGCTGTTATTAACCCTATAACGGCGATCGCAACAAAAAAAAACAAAAAAAACAATGTGCCATTTAATTTCTCTGTCCTCTGATGTCATTGGACATCAGAGGACAGAGAAAAAGGGTCCCCGGGACCCCCACTGTAGCCCCCGAACCCTCCTTATGTCCCCAGGGCCCTCCGGTGTCCCCCGGTGCCGGCGACATGCTTCAAAATGGCGGGCGCATGAGTGGTGCGCCCGCCGCGAGGTGACGGGGGGAATGGGCGATTTTCTCTGGGGTCTCGGCTGCCTGGGGTAGCCGAGACCCCAGAGAACATAATAGGGCCCCCCCAGTCACCACTCTTTTGCGATCGTCATATAGCGGCGATCGCAAAAGAGAAATCACAGCCGCGATCCTGCCTGTAAATTTCTCTCCCCTCTGATGTGATCGCACATCAGAGGGGAGAGAAATAGTGTCCCGGGACCCCCGATCTCACCCCCCCTGTACCTGCAGGGGTCCCGTGTCCTCTGATCCCCCCCTGTGCGGTCCGATCCTCCCCCTGGCCTTCGGTCCTCCCCCTGGCCTCCGTTCAGGCCGGCTTCTTCTTCCAGTAAAAAAAAATTACGGGCGCATGCGCAGTGCGCCCGCCGAATCTGCCTGGCGGCAAATTCAAAAAATTATTAATTCATTCTCTAAAAGTACTTTTTGATCACTGTGATAAACTATCACAGTGATCAAAAAAAAAAAAAAAACAGTACATAAACCCCCCTATATCACACCCTTGGTTAGGTACATATAATAAAATAAAGACATTTTATTTATTTTCATTTTTCCATTAGGGTTAGGGTTAGGGTTATAATTAGGGTTATAATTAGGGTTAGGGTTATAATTAGGGTTAGCATTAGGGTTAGGGTTATAATTAGGGTTAGGGTTAGGCTGGCTTCATACTGCGTTATGGCAGTCCGTTAGACGGACTGCGTTACACCACGGTATAACGCGGTGTAACGCAGTCCGTTAACGCTGCCATTCACCCCCATTTGAGGGCGCATCGCGACGCATGCCGTTAAGCGGCATGCGTTTGCGACGTGCCGTTATTCAGTGACGGAGCCTCGGACGCGGCCTGCAGCATCTGGGCTCCGTCACCACTAGCGCAGATGAATCATTGCTGATTCCTCTGCGCTAGTGGGTATAGCATAACGCGATCGCCTTATGTTATACAGTTACCAGCCCGTCAACGCTATGTGTTGAACGGGCTGGTAAAACGCAATATGAACCTAGCCTTAGGGTTATAATTAGGGTTAGGGTTATAATTAGGGTTAGGGTTGGAATTAGGGTTAGGGTTACAATTAGGGTTAGGGTTACAATTAGGGTTAGAGTTAGAATTAGGGTTGGAATTAGGGTTGGTATTAGGGTTAGGGTTGGGATTAGGGTTAGGGTGTGTTGGGGTTAGGGTTGGAGCTAGAATTGAGGGGTTTCCACTATTTAGGCACATCAGGGGGTCTCCAAAAACGCTGTGGCGTTCAAAAAGTCAAATGGCGCTCCCTCCCTTCCGAGCCCTGCCGTGTGCCCAAACAGTGGTCCCCCCCACATATTGGGTATCAACTTTTGTTGTCTAATTTCTCCTGTTACCCTTGGGAAAATAAAAAATTGGGGACTAAACGATCAGGTTTGTGGAAAAAATATGATTTTTTATTTTCACGCCCGGGCGTTATAAACTTTTGTGAAGCACTTGGGGGTTCAAAGTGCTCACCACACATCTAGATAAGTTCCTTAGGGGGTCTAGTTTCCAAAATGGGTCACTTGTGGGGGGTTTCCACTGTTTAGACACATCAGGGCCTCTATAAACGCGACATGGCGTCCAGCCAATTCTGCATTGAAAAAAGTCAAACGGTGCTCCTTCCCTTCCAAGCTCTGCCATGCACCGAAACAGTGGTTTACCCCCACATATGGGGTATCAGCATGCTCAGGACAAATTGTACAAAAACTTTTGGGGTCTTGTTACCCTTGGGAAAATAAAAATTGGGGTGAAAAGATCGTTTTTGTGGAAAAAATATGATTTTTTATTTTCACGGCTCTACGTTACAAACTTCTGTGAAGCACTTGGAGGTTCAAAGTGCTCACCACACATCTAGATAAGTTCCTTAAGGGATCTAGTTTCCAAAATGGGGTCACTTGTTGGGTGTTTCCACTGTTTAGGCACATCAGGGGCTGTCTAAACGCGACATGGCGTCCAGCCAATTCTGCATTGAAAAAGTAAAACGGCGCTTCTTCCCTTGCGACCTCTGCCGTGCGCCCAAAAAGTGGTTTACCCCCACATATGGGGTATCGGCGTATTCAGGAGAAATTGCACAACAAATTTTGTGGTTCATTTTTTCTTTTAACACTTGTGAAAATAAAAAAAATTGGTTCCTAAGTAAAGCTTTTGCAAAAAAAGTTAAATGTTAATTTTTTCCTTCTACATTGCTTCAGTTCCTGTGAAGCACGTAAAGGGTTAATAAACTTCTTGAATGTGGTTTTGAGCACCATGAGGGGTGCAGTTTTTAGAATGGTGTCCATTTTGGGTATTTTCTATCATATAGACCCTCAAAGTGACATCAAATGTGAGGTGGTCCCTAAAAAAAAAATGGTGTTGTAAAAATGAGAAATTGCTGGTCAACTTTTAACCCTTATAACTTCGTAACAAAAAAAAATGTAGTTCCCAAAATTGTGCTGATGTAAAGTAGACATGTGGGAAATGTTATTTATTAAGAAATTTGTGTCACATATCTCTCTGATTTCAGGGCATAAAAATTGAAAATTTGAAAATTGCTAAATTTTCAAAATTTTCACCATATTTCCGTTTTTTTCATAAATAAGCGCAAGTCATATAAATTTTTTTTACCACTAACGTGAAGTACAATGTGTCACGAAAAAACAATCTCAGAATCAGCTGGATTCGTTAAAGCGTTCCAGAGTTATAACCTCATAAAGTGACAGTGGTCAGAATTGTAAAAATTGGCCCGGTCATTAAGCTGAAAAATGGCTCTGTCACTAAGGGGTAAACTTCCCAGCCACACCCTTGAGGTGGAGATATGGTGAGTCGGCATGTAAGTCCGCAAGGACATGGTCCTCTCCCTCTGTACCAGTCTGTCATTGTAAATTTGTTTAAATTAAACGATATCTATAACTTTGTATGTAACCCCTTCTCATGTACAGCACCATGGAATTAATGGCGCTATATAAATAAATAATAATAATACTGTTTAACCCCTCTCCTCAGCAGCTTCTCCCATCTCCTCAGTAATTTCTCTCATCATCCCTCTTTTCAGCAGTTTCTCCCCTCTCAGTAGCTATTCCCATCACCCCTCTCCTCAGCACTGTCTCATTCCCCTACATACCTGGCTTCGCCCATCTGTTCCATTTCTTTCTCGGTGCCATGGACTCTGTGCACTGCTCTGCACACAACGGGAAACCTCTCCTGTTAGTGGTGCTGAAAAAGAGTTCCAGGAAGAGGTGAGGAGGAGCTTCACAGCCAATTACAGACACGCAACATGCAGGGCTCTGTTTCAACATCCTACATGTGTGCGTGGCTGTGTTAGAAAATAAAGATGACTGACAGATGCTGCCCCTGGGGCCTGATGAGCAGAAGCAAATGAGGAGGGGCCCAGACTGGGTCAGACACTCTGCCAGCCTGTCTCAGGCAGCCCGGGCCCCCTTCTTTTGCTTTGCTCACCGGACCCCATACACCAGTAGGGTAGTAATGCCCTAATTGCGACCCTGGAAGAAAGAATCAAAAATAAACAGGTTAATTTAAAACATGACATACCAAAAAAAGACAAAAAATGCATTG
This sequence comes from Oophaga sylvatica, assembly GCA_033576555.1. NCBI lineage: Eukaryota > Metazoa > Chordata > Amphibia > Anura > Dendrobatidae > Oophaga > Oophaga sylvatica. Next base: position 25,290,631 of record JARQOD010000007.1, read on the forward strand.
ATAAAATGTGATAAAAGCACATGCAAAATAATCGCAATGAAAAAATGCAATTTATGTACTAGGTTGCAGAAATGCTGGGGAAAATCTGCAATATCAAAAATTTACCAAATCCTCATTATGGGAATGTAGCTTAGGAAATTTCAAATTTGGAGTTATGTACTACAGTTCTTGGCAATATGATAAATATAATATATTGCAATATAAATGTATGTACTCCTTTTTTCTGTTTTAACTGGTACGTCTGAACCATTTCTCTATCCAGAATACCCACTGCACCCCAGAATCCTATGTACTCCTTTTTTTCTGTTCTAACTGGTACGTCTGAACCATCTCTCTGTCCAGAATACCCACTGCACTCCAGAATCCTATGTACTCCTTTATTTCTGTTTTAACTGGTACGTCTGAACCATCTCTCTATCCAGAATACCCACTGCACCCCAGAATCCTATGTATTCCTTTTTTTCTCTTTTAACTGGTACGTCTGAACCATCTCTCTATCCAGAATACCCACTGCACCCCAGAATCCTATGTATTTCTTTTTTTCTGTTTTAACTGGTACGTCTGAACCATCTCTCTATCCAGAATACCCACTGCAACCCAGAATCCTATGTACTCCTTTTTTCTGTTTTAACTGGTACATCTGAACCATCTTTCTATCCAGAATACCCAATGCACCCTAGAATCCTATGTACTCCTTTTTTCTGTTTTAACTGGTACGTCTGAACCATCTCTCTATTTAGAATACCCACTGCACCCCAGAATCCTATGTACTCCTTTATTTCTGTTTTAACTGGTACGTCTGAACATCTCTCTATCCAGAATACCCACTGCACCCAGAATCCTATGTATTCCTTTTTTTCTCTTTTAACTGGTACGTCTGAACCATCTCTCTATCCAGAATACCCACTGCACCCCAGAATCCTATGTATTTCTTTTTTTCTGTTTTAACTGGTACGTCTGAACTATCTCTCTATCCAGAATACCCACTGCAACCCAGAATCCTATGTACTCCTTTTTTTCTGTTCTAACTGGTACGTCTGAACCATCTCTCTGTCCAGAATACCCACTGCACTCCAGAATCCTATGTACTCCTTTATTTCTGTTTTAACTGGTACGTCTGAACCATCTCTCTATCCAGAATACCCACTGCACCCCAGAATCCTATGTATTCCTTTTTTTCTCTTTTAACTGGTACGTCTGAACCATCTCTCTATCCAGAATACCCACTGCACCCCAGAATCCTATGTATTTCTTTTTTTCTGTTTTAACTGGTACGTCTGAACCATCTCTCTATCCAGAATACCCACTGCAACCCAGAATCCTATGTACTCCTTTTTTCTGTTTTAACTGGTACATCTGAACCATCTTTCTATCCAGAATACCCAATGCACCCTAGAATCCTATGTACTCCTTTTTTCTGTTTTAACTGGTACGTCTGAACCATCTCTCTATTTAGAATACCCACTGCACCCCAGAATCCTATGTACTCCTTTATTTCTGTTTTAACTGGTACGTCTGAACCATCTCTCTATCCAGAATACCCACTGCACCCCAGAATCCTATGTATTCCTTTTTTTCTCTTTTAACTGGTACGTCTGAACCATCTCTCTATCCAGAATACCCACTGCACCCCAGAATCCTATGTATTTCTTTTTTTCTGTTTTAACTGGTACGTCTGAACTATCTCTCTATCCAGAATACCCACTGCAACCCAGAATCCTATGTACTCCTTTTTTTTTGTTTTAACTGGTACATCTGAACCATCTTTCTATCCAGAATACCCAATGCACCCTAGAATCCTATGTACTCCTTTTTTCTGTTTTAACTGGTACGTCTGAACCATCTCTCTATCCAGAATACCCACTGCACCCCAGAAACCTATATATTCCTTTTTTTCTCTTTTAACTGGTACGTCTGAACCATCTCTCTATCCAGAATACCCACTGCACCCCAGAATCCTATGTATTTCTTTTTTTCTGTTTTAACTGGTACGTCTGAACCATCTCTCTATCCAAAATACCCACTGCAACCCAGAATCCTATGTACTCCTTTTTTTCTGTTTTAACTGGTACATCTGAACCATCTTTCTATCCAGAATACCCAATGCACCCTAGAATCCTATGTACTCCTTTTTTCTGTTTTAACTGGTACGTCTGAACCATCTCTCTATCCAGAATACCCACTGCACCCCAGAATCCTATGTACTCCTTTTTTTCTGTTTTAACTGGTGCGCTGCTGCTTTTTCCCTGATTTTAATTTCATGTAGCATACTTCAGATTTACTGAATACATATTGATATGTCTGTGATCCTCAATCCTAGGCCTATCCCTCCATCTTAATCTGTGTTTCTTCATCTGTGATGCTAGGCAAATGTTCTATTAACTGCAATCTGTTACTTGCTCCCTGCTGTGAACTGTCCTCCTGCTCCTTTCTCCTCCCCTCTCTTTCTCTCACCTGGCTTCATTTCTTGGACATTTGAATGGTATAAGTTGAATGGAGCAGGTCAGATATGACCTTGGTTAGATGTGACAATTGAAGTGTGACATCTTTGAAGTGTTACATCAGAAATATATCCAGAAATAGTCCAGAAATCGGTCAGAAGGTAAGAATAATCATTGTCTTCTCATTTTACTTGCCTTTCTTTTACCCTGCTCTTTAACCATGCTCACATTTGCCCTCACCGTTTTTGCTCCACTAATCTTCACTCTCCTTTGCTATCCCCAAACCCCTGCAAGCTCGAACCAAATAACTGTCTCCCCCTCTCTCTTACCCCCCCACATCACCTCATCTGCAGACCTGCTTCTTAACCTCAGACCTCTCCCACTAAAATATAACGTAAATCGGTCACTCTCCTTCACCCATCTGCTTTCCCTTTCTCTGCTTCTCACTGCTTGCGACATATCCCACAATCCTGGCCCCCCCTGCCCCATATATCCCACTAATCCTCACCCCTATACTTCTCACAGTAAGAGAAACTACCGCAATCCCTGGTACCTTTCCCTCTGCCTTCAAACATGCCACCATCACACCCATCCTCAAAAAAACAAACTTTGACCCAACTGTTATGCCCAGCTATCGCCCAATACCATTGCTCCCGTTTGCTTCCAAACTCCTTGAGCAGCATGTCCACGCTCAACTTTCCTCTCACCTCTCATCTAACTCTGTCCTCGACAACCTCCAATCTGGCTTCCACCCCCACCACTCCACTGAAACTGACTCTGACCAAAATTACTAATGACTTACTCACAGCCAAAGCTAACAGACAGTTCTCCATCCTCCTCCTCCTTGACCTGTCCTCTGCCTTTGACACAGTCGACCACTGCCTACTGCTACAGATTCTTTCTTACCATGGCATCAAAGACCTTGCCCTGTCCTGGATCGCCACTTACCTTTCCAACCGCACATTTAGCATCTCCCACTCCCACTCTACCTCCTCATCCCGCCCTCTCTCTGTTGGAGTCCCTCAAGGCTCTGTCCTGGGGCCCCTACTTTTTTCCATCTATACCCGTGGCCTAGGACAACTCAAAGTCCCATGGCTTCCAGTACCACCTGTATGCGGACGATACTCAGATCTACCTCTCTGGCCCAGATGTCACCTCTCTGCTGTCCAGAATCCCAGGGTGTCTATCAGCCATATCCTCCCTCTTCACCTCTCGCTTCCTAAAACTCAATGTAGACAAAACTGAACTCATCATCTTTCCTCCATCTCACATATCTTTCCTACCCGATCTATCTATTATGGTAAATGGCATCACGATCTCTCCCGCACCTGAAATCCGCTGCCTCGGAGTAACTCTCGACTCTGCCCTGTCCTTCAAACCACACATCCAAACTCTTGCCACCTCCTGTCGCCTCCAACTTAAAAACATTTCCAGAATCCGTCCCTTCCTCAGCCCTCAATCTACTAAAATTCTTGTGCATGCCCTCATCATCTCCCGCCTTGATTACTGAAACACCCTCCTCTGTGGCCTCCCCGTCAACTCTCTTGCACCACTCCAGTCTGTCCAAACTCTGCTGCCTGACTAATCCACCTTCCCCTCGCTACTCCCATGCTTCTCCCCTCTGCAAATCCCTCCACTGGCTCCCAATTCCCCAATGAATGCAGTTCAAACTACTAACACTGACCTGCAAAGCCATCCACAACCTGTCCCCTCCCTATATCTCTGAACTAATCTCCAAGTATCTTCCTTCACGTAATCTTCGATCCTCCCAAGACTTCCTACTATCCTCCACACTTATTCGTTCCTCACACAACCGCCTCCAAGATTTCTCCCGAATATCCCCAATCCTCTGGAATTCCACGCCTCAACATGTACGATTATCCACCACCCTTGGATCCTTCAGACAGAACCTGAAAACCCATCTCTTCAGGAAAGCCTACAGCCTGCAATAACCATTCCACCTCGCCGCCACCACCCTAGCTTCCGCCTCGCCGCCACCACCCAAGCTGCCGCCTCGCCGCCATTACCCAAGCTGCCGCCTCGCCGCCACCACCCTAGCTGCCGCCATGCCACCACCACCAGAGCTGCCGCCTCGCCGCCACCACCACCAGAGCTGCCGCACCCCCGACCTTGTGTTTCTTCCCCATTATCCTGTAGAATGTAAGTCCGCAAGGACAGGGTCCTCTCCCCTCTGTACCAGTCTGTCATTGTAAATTTGTTTCCTGTAAATGATATCTATAACTTTGTATGTAACCCCTTCTCATGTACAGCACCATGGAATTAATGGCGCTATATAAATAAATAATAATAATAGTTAAGAAATTTATTTTACTAAAATAGTGACTCAAAGTAGTAGAAACCTATGGTTTAACTGTAATTTCTTGAAAAATCTTTAAAATCTTTAAATAGCACTAAAATAAAAATTAATGGCAAAAAATGGCAATGAAAAAGTAAATAGTGACTTTCTTGACTTTGTGGAAAAGTCAATATCTGCTGGGAGTCCATTTGAAAGGCAGCATGATCATTTCTGTACAGATAAAACACATAAAGTACTAATGGGTAGCAAAATAGCTTTACTTTTGCTAATTTGTCCCTTGCTGTTTGTATAAATTAAAAACGTTTTGGGTTTCTGTTATTCTTTTATAAGATTTTAGGACATCAAGTAATTGAATATTGAGTAATCTGAAGATTTATCATTTTTAGTTACAATGTAAATATACCTATAAATAAAAATGAAACAATTAACATTTCCCGTGTTATATACATGATTGAACTTCATATGAACAGTGACTGATACATTTTGCTTATTAGAAATTCCACTAACTTTCTACTTTCATTTGCAGAATATTGGCACCTTTACTATTTGTATCGATCATTTAAAATACCGTATGTACTGTTCCTCATACAGTTTAAAACTGAGGACATCCTGTATATGAGTGATATTCAATTTATATGCTCTGCAATATACAGTATATGTTTTTTAAATTGCAATTTGTTACAGTTTACAAATGACTCCCAACTTCAGGACCTCAACCAGTAGAAAACTGCTGGCAATTTAAGGCACAAAAGAAAAATAATGTTGCCCATGTCATATTTATGACAATGTGTATGTATCTAAGTAGTATAAAAAGTATCCAGCGCACCATTGTGGAATTTAGATGCAGATTGGAGCACGAACAGTGTTTCAGTCCAAACGCCACATTTGGAAGACAGAGGCTTCATTGACAGACAATTTTAATTTATTAATATGTGAGTACAAAACAAATAGCAGTTTAAAATCTTTGTAACATCTACGTTTTTCAGATGCTCATAGCATGGCTCCTGATGACTAAGGGTGCTATGAACACCTGAAATGTGTAGATGTTATGAAGATTTTAACCTGTTATTCATTTTTTTCACCTCACATATTAATAAATGAAGATTGTCTGTTCATAAAGCTGGACTTATACTTCCTTGTTTTCTATACGTAACTAAGGACTGCTTCAGACATCCATGCAAATCGGTCACAGTACGGACCCCAATGCATGGACTGGTCGTAGGTTTCCTGACCCGAGCATGACAACTTCACATATATCTGTGGGGCTGTGACTTTCAGGTCAGGAGAGCCAAAGCCATTCTGTGCATGTGCATTGCAGTCCATGTTCTGACCGATTTGCATGGAAGTCTGAAGCAGCCATAAGTGTGTATGTTTATAAGAATCAGGAGGATACTGTACAAATAATATTAGGATATGCTTTGTTTTTAGATGTAGAAAAATAGAATACATGTCCAAAACATTTCCATTGCATAACTGATGCAAACGGAATCACAGGGACCACCTGTTTTCCCGTGTGTGTCAGTTGTTAAAAAAAAATTCTGCACGTTATACTTTTTTCTCTTCTAAAAACATAACCCAGAAGTATAATTGTACTGTAAACCTGTAACTGGTATTGTGGAAACACGAGAATCAGTAGGCGGTCTCGTCTGCTGGCCTGGGCTCATCCCACTGAATGCCTGCTCTCCTTACCCATGGACAGAAAACTACTCAGACAACATAGGGTGAGGGTAAAACAGTGTGGCAATACTTTATTGAACCAACAACAGACAGTACCATACAGTACAGTCTCAGCAATTACATAAGAAGGTGCAAATTACAGAGTCTCACCCTTCCGCTGGCTAGCTGGGATTATAACATCTGTGATTTCGGGGCTCCCAGCTCCGACTACTCCCACCAGTGGCACCCCGATTTTGGTGAGCACTCACAAAGATTAGGTAACAACAAGCTTAGGAAGCTGACAATCCATTGAGGTACGTGGCTTGGTGATCTAATAGTCCAAACCTGGCTTCTCGAGCATTACCATGGGGTCAGGTGATCTGATGGTCCCAATCTGACTTCTCTGAATGTTTCCATCTGGCCAAGTGACTGGATGGTCCCAACCTGACTTCTCCGAAAGTCTCCATGGGTTCAGTGATGGTCAATGGATCAGATCTGTGCTCCTCAAGCTGGGGCCATGGTCTCTTAAGCTGACTTCATGTAGAGTGTCTTAAATTTGTATCCCTCTGGTTTGAGCCATGATGTCCTGGCCACTGTTCTGTAGAGTCTCTCTGCAGAAGCATGAAGGTCCTTTTTATACATCTGTCCTACAGGCCATCATCCACAGGTCAGGGAGAAGGTGGGATGAGGTCAACTCTCATTGTTTTAGTATTTAATAAATCTGCATAGTTTGTCATTCACTGTTTGCAGGTCAACAAGCTACATTGACTTATCCAGGCTCATATGAACAATGGCCTATGTCTCTTGACCACCAAAGAAAAATTGTCTGGCCTAATTAAGAATAAATGCTGCGATGTCACAGGTATTACTGTCACCTTTTTTTCTTTGGTTTTGATTGCATAGGCCCCGATTCATCAAAGTGTTAATGACATAAATCTGACTTAAAACAATTCAAAAAGTTGCAAAATTTTGCGTTGGACTGAAACTTAGTGATAATTGGCATTTTCAGTTATGACCAGCTCTGCCAGAATAAGCAGAGCTAAAACAGGGACTGGACAGAGTGAGGTAAATTGTGAATTCATGATGCATTGTGGCATACCTTACAGCAAATATTTTACTCCAGTCCTTGGTGTAATATTTGTGTCCAGAATCATGATGTCGCATGCCACTTTTAAGACATGCCTGATTCATCATGCTTCTTAATGAAACAGGCACCTCTGACTCCACCATGACCACTTATCAATGTCATTATTGATGAATCAGGGCCTTAGATTTTAACTAGAGTCATACAAATTCCATTCTATAGCACAGAATATATGCACAGAAATCTTGTTCAGTTATACTTTACCATTCATATTCAACATTTCTAAACTATGTCCCACAACATGTGTAGAGTTTCACTGTCTACGACATCTGGGAAGTATTTTATCTACTTGTTGGCTTAGTACTTGTACTGGTGAACAGATCAGGAAAGTCAGCATTCTTCTGGCACATAGAATTGCTTTTCATGAGTTTCACCTGGTCATTGATGACATAAGTTTCAGACAACAAACCCACCCATTTAAAAAAACACAACAACATTAGCAGGAATATAATGGATCTTTTCTTCTGTTTAACTTCTTCTTCTGGAAACTGGCTCATTAATACTCAAGATAACCAGACAAAACATAAAAAACATGATTATTTTGTCTATTTCAAACATATTTTTGATATTGAACATTAAAGTCAGTTTTTCTTTGATTGAGTTTTCTTTTATTTTGTAGAGAGTTCGTGTATGTTAAAACAGTATAGAAAAGATAACATTTCTTGCAGCTAGAAGAAAGGAGAAGGCAATGTAAGACTTTATGCACAATGCTCTATTATCAAGGATGAGCTAACGTGCTCGGTGATACTAGGTTATTACTCGAGTATAATGGTGCTTGAATGTGCTCATAACTTGGCGAACAATGGGAGGTACTCGTTTTAAAACTTGAATTCCTGCCCCGTATCTTTGGAGACTGTTACGCAGCCAATAAGCATGCGGGAATTGCTTGTGAGTCACTGTAATGCCGTAGCCTTCTTGGTTGTGGCATTACTGGAATTGGCTGGCCATCTGACATCATCATGGATTATAAAAGGGCAGGCACAACTCAACTCGGCACACTGATACCATTGCACAACTCTGTGACACTTTGTATTAGAGGGAGAGAGTACTTGTCTAGGCCTAAATGCACAGTATAACGAATCAGAGTCCTGTAGTGTTGATACTGATGCTGAAGCTGAGCCATCATACTAAGAGCCCTTTTTAAGGGCTAATTGTTTGCTTTGCTGTTTGTATCACATACAATATGCATTTAGCCTAGGGAGGGAGAGAGAGAGGCAGGAGCAGGGAGAGTGACAGAATCCAGTCTGTAGACAGGGATAAGGCCTGTGAAGTCCATTGGCAAACATATCGCTGCAGTATTTTTGTCGAGGGCCGAAAAAAATGTAATATATTTTGATCCATCAAATGTTACATGCTTCAATGTCCTATTTTGTGCTATATAACACATCCCAAAAATCGTTTAAACATTTTCCTGGCTAGATTTCTCAGCCATACACTATTCCGTAGTGTGGAGTTCATTTATGTGATCTCTAAAACTGATTAAAAGCTTTTAAACATTTTGTAGGTTTCCATTTCTCATGGATAATAGAAAAAATTGGAGTCCTTGATGTGAGGCCAGGGCGAGGCTGGTGTCTGAGCCCAAGGTGGAAGAGCATAGAGGAACTGGGTGAGCTGGAATTAAGTTTTTATAATGCCACAACAGGCAGGAAGAGACAGTGGGGTGGCCAGAGACACCAGGCAGCCAACTGTTTCCCAGAGAACCAGCACGGGTGAAGTTGCCAAGCCAAAGTTTAGGTGTTCAAGAGTCTGGCGCTTTTTTAACCCCTTAAAGACCAAGCCATTTTGTAGGTTAAAGACCAGGCCAATTTTTACAATTCTGACCACTGTCTCTTTATGAGGTTATAACTCTGGAACGCTTCAACGGATCTTGGCGATTCTGAGATTGTTTTCTCGAGACATATTGTACTTCATGATAGTGGTAAAATTTCTTCAATATAACTTGCGTTTATTTATGAAAAAAACGGAAATATGGCAAAAAGTTTGAAAATTTTGCAATTTTCAAACTTTTAATTTTTATGCCATTAAATCAGAGAGATATGTCACAAAAATTAGTTAATAAATAACATTTCCCACATGTCTACTTTACATCAGCACAATTTTGGAACCAAAATTTTTTTTTGTTAGGAAGTTATAAGTGTTAAAAGTTGACCAGCAATTTCTCATTTTTCCAACAAAATTTACAAAACCATTTATTTTAGGGACCACCTCACATTTGAAGTGAATTTGAGGGGTCAATATGACAGAAAATACCCAAAAGTGACACCATTCTAAAAACTGCACCCCTCAACGTGTTCAAAGCCACATTCAAGAAGTTTATTAACCCTTTAGGTACTTCACAAGAATTGAAGCAATGTGGAAGGAAAAAATTAACATTTAACTTTTTTTCCCAAAATTTTTCTTTCGACACAATTTTTTAACATTTTGTCAAGGGTATCAGTAGAAAATGAACCACAATATTTGTTGTACAATTTCTCCTGAGTACAGCGATACCCCATGTGTGGGGGTAAACCACTATTTGGCCGCATGGCAGAGCTCGGAAGGGAAGCAGCGCCATTTGACTTTTTTGGCTGGAATTGAGATTGGACGCCATGTCGCATTTGGAGAGTCCCTGTGTGCCTAAACAGTGGAAACCCCCCACAAGTGACCCCATTTTGGAAACTAGACCCCCAAGTAACTTATCTAAATGTGTAGTGAGAGCTCTGAACCCCCAAGGGCTTCACAGAAGGTTATAACGTAAAGCCGTAAAATTAAAAAATCATATTTTTTCCACAAAAATGATCTTTTCATCCCAATTTTTATTTTCCAAAGGATAAAAGGACCCCAAAAGTTATTGTGCAATTAGTCCTGAGTACGCTGATACCCTATATGTGGGGTAAACCACTATTTGGGTGCATGGCAGAGCTCGGAAGGGAAGCAGCGCCATTTGACTTTTTTGGCTGGAATTGAGATTGGACGCCATGTCGCATTTGGAGAGCCCCTGTGTGCCTAAACAGTGGAAACCCCCCACAAGTAACCCCATTTTGGAAACTAGACCCCCCAAGGAACTTATCTAGATGTGTGTGAGAGCTTTGAACCCCCAAGGGCTTCACAGAAGGTTATAACGTAGTGTCACGCGGTCTTATGATATGTGTACGATGTCAGTAAACTATTCTTAAAAGAACAACACTCTATACAACATATAGATTAGCAACATCAGCATGTAAATATAGAATAGATTTACCTGACACGATATCCGTTGAACTCAGGGTTAATCTTGAGGACTTGATACACTGTCACAGGAAAGAGGAGGACCGGGGGTCTAACCTGACCCTAAACTGGGGTCCTAACTAATCCCTCACCTTGGAGGTACTGATAATGGTTCAGAGGTCCAAGTCTCCAGCCTAACCCTGTCTCCTATCAGTCCCTGAACCCTGTAATCAGTCCTAAGAAGGATTCTGATTACCACCAAAGGGATATGGGCTGATCTCTGCTAAATACACAGATTAGACATATAAGACAGACTGGAGAAAACACAGACTTGCATACACACTCAAACACAGAAGGAACATAAATGATCTGGGATATTAAACTCTAAGCAAGGTGAGCTTAAAACAACTAAGGAGCTCTTTAACTTAAGTCTATACAGATACAATCCTATCTGTGGTCTGCATGAAGAATTTCACTGGCAACTCCCAACACAGACAACCAGAGATTTAAAGGAAACCAATCAACAAATAATTAATTGCAGCCGGGAGAAAACTGCACCCAGTCCCAGAACTGAGCACAGACAGAATTAACTCCCTAACTGCCAAACACAAAGAAACAGCAACTCAGCTGTGAGAAGTCAGAATGTGCAACCGCGACGATCTTCGTGGCGATGCACACATGACAGTACCCCCCTTCTACGAGGGGCCTCCGGACCCTCAGGGCCAGGTTTGCCCGGGTGAGTTCTGTGGAAGGTCCGCACCAAACGATCTGCGTTAATGTCAGACGCAGGAACCCACGTCCTCTCCTCTGGACCATACCCTTCCAATGCACCAAGTACTGAAGGGACCGGCGATTCAGACGTGAGTCAATGATCTTTGACACTTGAAACTCCAAGTTACCATTGACCACCACTGGAGGAGGAGGTAGAGGTGATGGTATGACTGGTGCCACGTACCTCTTAAGTAATGACTTGTGGAACACATTATGAATTTTAAACGTAGGAGGGAGGTCCAGACGAAATGCCACAGGATTAATTATGGAACTGATCCTGTACGGCCCGATGAATCTGGGGCCCAGCTTCCAGGAGGGAATTTAAGTTTTATATTCCTGGTAGACAACCATACCAGATCGTTCACATTAAGATCTGGACCAGAAACTCTCCTCCTATCAGCCATACGTTTATAACGGTTCCCCATAGCACTCAGATTATTCAATACACCTCTCCACACTGAAGCAAGTGACGACGAGAAACGCTCCTCCTCAGGAACCCCAGAAGGGCCCCCCCCATTGAATGTACAAAACTGGGGATGAAAACCATATGCCCCAAAAAACGGGGACTTACCAGTGGACTCGCTCCGCCTGTTGTTAAGAGCGAACTCTGCCAGAGGCAAGAAAGAAGACCAGTCCTCCTGGTTCTCTGAGACAAAACACCGAAGATAAGTCTCTAGGCTTTGATTCAGACGCTCTGTCTGACCATTGGTCTGCGGATGAAAAGCCGAGGAAAATGACAATTGCATCCCCCGACGTAAACAAAATGCCCTCCAAAACTTGGACACAAACTGAGACCCCCTATCTGACACCACATCAGAAGGCAACCCATGAAGTCTCACAATCTCCCCAATGAACACCTGCGCCAGAGTTTTAGCATTAGGGAGGGCAGGAAGAGCAATGAAATGTGCCATCTTACTGAACCTGTCAACAACCACCAGTATGACAGTCTTCCCTGACGACTGAGGAAGGTCCGTGATGAAGTCCATAGACAAATGAGTCCATGGACGCTCCGGAAGTTTCAAGGGTAAGAGGGTCCCAGACGGACGGGTATGAGGGGTCTTAGAGCGAGCACAAACCCCACAGGACGCGACAAAAGTTAAAACATCTTTATTAACGTTAGGCCACCAAAACCGGCGAGAAAGGAGATCTAAAGTAGCCTTACTCCCTGGATGTCCTGCTAAAGCAGAATTATGATGTGCCTCAATAACCTTTTGTCTCAACTGATTTGGGACAAACAGTCTCCCTGGAGGTCCTGCAGGGGCGTCCCCCTGAGCCTCTAACACCTCCTCCTCAAGCTCAGAACATACAGCCGACACTACCACCCCCTCCTGAAGGATAGGAATCGGGTCATCCATTTTCCCGGCCCTGGGAAACTGCGAGACAAGGCATCCGCCTTAACATTCTTAGATCCAGGGCGATAAGTGACAACAAAATTAAACCTGGTAAAAAACAACGACCATCGAGCTTGTCTGGAATTCAGACGCTTAGCAGATTCCAAATACAGCAGGTTCTTGTGATCAGTAATGATGGTGACCGGGTGGACTGCCCCCTCCAAAAAGTGACGCCATTCTTCAAAAGCCAACTTAATGGCCAAAGTTCCCTATTGCCGATATCATAATTCCTTTCGGCGGACGACAATTTTTTAGAAAAGAAAGCGCACGGATGCCAATTACCAGGGGACGGACCCTGGGACAATATTGCACCCACCCCTACGTCAGACGCGTCCACCTCCACAATGAACGGCTGAGATGCATCTGGTTGGATGAGAACGGGTGCCGAAGCAAAACATTTCTTCAAAGAGGAAAAGGCTTGGCAAGCTTTGTCCGACCATTTAGAAAAATCCGTCCCTTTTCTTGTCATGTCAGTGAGAGGTTTGACAACAGATGAGAAATTACAAATAAATTTCCGGTAGTAGTTAGCAAACCCCAGAAAACGCTGCAGAGCCTTAAGATCCTCTGGCTGATCCCATTCAAGCACTGCTCTCACCTTTTCAGGGTCCATACGGAAACCGGAGGCTGACACCAAGAAACCCAAAAACTGAAGTTCCTGTACGGCGAATACACACTTTTCCAGTTTGGCGTATAGTTTATTGTCTCGCAAGATCTGCAACACCTGTCTCACATGCTCCTGGTGAGACACAAGATCTGGTGAGTAAATTAAAATGTCATCCAAATATACGACCACAAACAGCCCCACCAGATGACGAAAAATGTCATTAACAAAATGTTGGAATACTGCTGGTGCAGTAGTCAGACCAAAAGGCATGACAAGGTTCTCATAATGTCCCTCCGGCGTGTTAAACGCCGTTTTCCACTCATCCCCCTCTTTTATCCTAATCAGATAATACGCCCCCCTGAGATCCAATTTAGAGAACCATTTGGCGCCAACAATTTGATTGAAGAGATCAGGAATCAGAGGGAGTGGATACGGATCTCGAACAGTAATCCGATTAAGTTCGCGGAAATCCAAGCAAGGGCGTAGGCCTCCATCTTTTTTCTTCACAAAGAAGAACCCCGCGGCCACTGGGGAAGATGAAGGTCTAATATGCCCTTTGGCCAGACTTTCCGAAATATAATCTTTCATAGCCTGCCTCTCAGGACCAGAAAGGTTATATAACCTAGCTTTAGGTAACTTAGCATCAGGAAGTAAATTAATAGAGCAGTCATACACGCGATGAGGAGGCAACTCCTGACACCCCTCCTCAGAGAACACATCCCCAAAGTCCTCCAAAAAAGGAGGCAAAGTACTAGGCACGACCGCACTGATGACTGTGTTCATGCAGTTACTTTTGCAAAACTCCCCCATTGGCTTATATCTCTGGACTGCCAATTAATCACAGGGTTATGTTTAACCAACCAAGGAAGTCCCAACACAATAGGAGTAGGTAGACCCTCCAACACATAACAAGATAATAGTTCCCTATGTATTGCCCCTACCCGAAGGTCAATGTTATGAACCTCATGAACAAAGCTACCTTGGCCGAGAGGCCTGGCGTCAATGGAAAATATAGGGATCGGTTTGACCAATACACTCAGATGCATACCTTGAGCCTGAGCAAACTGAGCGTCAACCAGATTAGCCCCGGACCCACTATCAAGAAGAACAGAAAATCTCTCCACTCTCCTACCAACCACCACCTCCACTGGTACAAGGAACTGAGAAGAACTAGCGGACGAAATACATACTCCCAGGTTGTCGTCCACCACACAACCTGGGATTAACAGTTTTCCGGCGACTTTTTGCTCAACAAGGCACGGGATGGACATCCCCCAACAAAATGTCCCTCTTTCCCGCAGAAGAAACACCTTCTAGTCCTGCGGCGTACCGCCAATCCCCTCCTACGAAATGATGTCCCTCCCAACTGCATAGGCTCCTCCGAACAGACAAGGGGAACCTCAACATAAGGGACTTTAGTAGTAGGTGGAGTAACAACAGGGGGCGGAGTTACCTCGCACCTCTCCCGGAGCCGTCTATCAGTACGGATAGCTAGGGCCATAGCAGCCTCCAGTGATGGAGGAGAATCATACTGAGCCAAAACGTCCTTTAATTTGTCAGAAAGCCCATGACAAAACTGGCTCCTAAGAGCTGGGTCATTCCACTGAGTATCTGTGGCCCATCTACGGAACTCAGAAGCAAATTCCTCCGCCGGACGATCTCCCTGCTGTATCTTACGTAATTTTGTCTCAGCAAGAGAGACCCGATCTGGGTCATCATATATCAAACCCAGGGCAGTAAAAAATCGATCTACTGACTGTAGACCGGGGATCCCGGAGGAAGGGAGAAGGCCCAGGATTGAGGGTCCCCTTGTAGGAGCGAGATAACAATTCCCACTCTCTGCTCTTCACTCCCTGATGATCGAGGCCGAAGCCGAAAATACAATTTACATGCTTCCCTGAAGGTAAAAAATTTGTCTCGCCCACCAGTGAACCTGTCCGGGAGAGCTACTTTAGGTTCAAATCTGGTTTGCTCCGAGGGAGACAAAACTTTGGACTTAATGTCCATCAGCTCCATGGATAATCCCTGCAACTGCAGAGCCAGCTGGGCTACTGGATCCATGGCAACTGGGAAAATTTTATGGGCCAGTGAAAATGTCATGCGGTCTTATGATATGTGTACGATGTCAGTAAACTATTCTTAAAAGAACAACACTCTATACAACATATAGATTAGCAACATCAGCATGTAAATATAGAATAGATTTACCTGACACGATATCCGTTGAACTCAGGGTTAATCTTGAGGACTTGATACACTGTCACAGGAAAGAGGAGGACCGGGGGTCTAACCTGACCCTAAACTGGGGTCCTAACTAATCCCTCACCTTGGAGGTACTGATAATGGTTCAGAGGTCCAAGTCTCCAGCCTAACCCTGTCTCCTATCAGTCCCTGAACCCTGTAATCAGTCCTAAGAAGGATTCTGATTACCACCAAAGGGATATGGGCTGATCTCTGCTAAATACACAGATTAGACATATAAGACAGACTGGAGAAAACACAGACTTGCATACACACTCAAACACAGAAGGAACATAAATGATCTGGGATATTAAACTCTAAGCAAGGTGAGCTTAAAACAACTAAGGAGCTCTTTAACTTAAGTCTATACAGATACAATCCTATCTGTGGTCTGCATGAAGAATTTCACTGGCAACTCCCAACACAGACAACCAGAGATTTAAAGGAAACCAATCAACAAATAATTAATTGCAGCCGGGAGAAAACTGCACCCAGTCCCAGAACTGAGCACAGACAGAATTAACTCCCTAACTGCCAAACACAAAGAAACAGCAACTCAGCTGTGAGAAGTCAGAATGTGCAACCGCGACGATCTTCGTGGCGATGCACACATGACACGTAGAGCCGTAAAATTAAAAAATCATATTTTTTCCACAAAAATGATCTTTTCATCCCAATTTTTATTTTCCAAAGGATAAAATGACCCCAAAAGTTATTGTGCAATTAGTCCTGAGTACGCTGATACCCCATATGTGGGGGTAAACCACTATTTGGGTGCATGGCAGAGCTCGGAAGGGAGGCAGCGCCATTTGACTTTTTTGGCTGGAATTGAGATTGGACGCCATGTCGTATTTGGAGAGCCCCTGTGTGCCTAAACAGTGGAAACCCCCACAAGTAACCCCATTTTGGAAACTAGACCCCCAAGGAACTTATCTAGATGTGTGGTGAGAGCTTTGAACCCCAAGGGCTTCACAGAAGGTTATAACGTAGAGCAGTAAAATTAAAAAATCATATATTTTCCACAAAAATGATCTTTCCACCCCCAATTTTTATTTTCCAAAGGGTAAAAGGACCCCAAAAGTTATTGTGCAATTTGTCCTGAGTACGCTTATACCCCATATGTGGGGGTAAACCACTATTTGGGTGCATGGCAGAGCTTGGAAGGGAAGCAGCGCCATTTGACTTTTTTGGCTGGAATTGAGATTGGACGCCATGTCGCATTTGGAGAGTCCCTGTGTGCCTAAACAGTGGAAACCCCCACAAGTAACCCCATTTTGGAAACTAGACCCCCCAAGGAACTTATCTAGATGTGTGGTGAAAGCTTTGAACCCCAAGGGCTTCACAGAAGGTTATAACGTAGAGCAGTAAAATTAAAAAATCATATCTTTTCCACAAAAATGATCTTTCCACCCCCAATTGTTATTTTCCAAAGGGTAACAGGACCCCAAAGTTATTGTGCAATTTGTCCTGAGTACGCTGATACCCCATATGTGGGGGTAAACCACTATTTTGACGCATGGCAGAGCTGGAAAGGGAAGGAGCGCCTTTTTCAAATGCAGATTTTGATGGAATGGTCTGCGGGTGTCATGTCACGTTTGGAAAGCCCCTGATGTGCCTAAACAGTAGAAAACCCCCACAAGTGACTCCATTTTGGAAACTAGACCCTCCAAGGAACTTATCTAGATGTGTGGTGAGTACTTTGAACCCCCAAGTGCTTCACAGAAGTTTATAACGTAGAGCCGTGAAAATAAAAATATCATATTTTTTTCCACAAAAATAATCTTTTTGCCCCCAAATTTTTTTTTTTATAAGGGTAACAGGAGAAATAGGACCCCAAAAGCTATTGTGCAATTTGTCCTGAGTACGCTGATATCCCATATGTGGGGGGGAACCACTATTTTGACGCATGGCAGAGCTGGAAAGGGAAGGAGCGCCTTTTTCAAATGCAGATTTTGATGGAATGGTCTGCGGGTGTCATGTCACGTTTGGAAAGCCCCTGATGTGCCTAAACAGTAGAAACCCCCACAAGTGACTCCATTTTGGAAACTAGACCCCCCAAGGAACTTATCTAGATGTGTGGTGAGCACTTTGAACCCCCAAGTGCTTCACAGAAGTTTATAACGTAGAGCCGTGAAAATAAAAATATCATATTTTTTTCCACAAAAATAATCTTTTTGCCCCCAAATTTTTATTTTTATAAGGGTAACAGGAGAAATAGGATCCCAAAAGCTATTGTGCAATTTGTCCTGAGTATGCTGATATCCCATATGTGGGGGGGAACCACTATTTTGACGCATGGCAGAGCTCGGAAGGGAAGGAGCACCGTTTTTAAATGCAGACTTTGATGAATGGTCTGCGGGTGTCATGTCACGTTTGGAAAGCCCCTGATGTGCCTAAACAGTAGAAACCCCCACAAGTGACTCCATTTTGGAAACTAGACCCCCCAAGGAACTTATCTAGATGTGTGGTGAGCACTTTGAACCCCCAAGTGCTTCACAGAAGTTTATAACGTAGAGCCGTGAAAATAAAAATATCATATTTTTTTCCACAAAAATAATCTTTTTGCCCCAAATTTTTATTTTTCTAAGGGTAACAGGAGAAATAGGGCCCCAAAAGCTATTGTGCATTTTGTCCTGAGTACGCTGATACCCCATATGTGGGGGGGAACCACTGTGATCGCCTTACTGCGATCTTTGGGAGGCACAATGAACAAATCCACAAAAGGTGAAGAATTGGTTTTCTTTTTTACGCCGTTCCTCATGCGGTATTAGTGATTAGGCGACTTTATTCTTCGGGTCGGTGTGATTACAGCGATACCAGATTTATACTCTTTTTTCATGTTTAGCTTCTGTCACACACTAAAAGATGCTTTTTTTTGGAATAATTTTTTGTAAGAAATTTTTGCATCGCCGTATTTTGAGAGCTATAATTTTTCCATATTTCGGCCGACAGAGTTATCTATGGGCTTATTTTTTGCGGGACGAGCTGACGTTTTTATTGGTACCATATTCAGGCACATAACGTTTTTTGATCGTTTCCTATTCCGATTTTTGTGGAATCAGAATGAACAAAAACCAGCAATTCAGGAATTGTTTTTTTTTTTTTTTTTTTCCTCCGTTCCGCGTGTGGTAAAATTGATAAAGCAGCTTTATTCTTCGGGTCACTACGGTTACGGCGATTCCTCATTTATATATTTTTTTTTATGTTTTGGCGTTTTTTACACAATAAAAAATTTTATAGAAAAAATAATTATTTTTGCATCAGTTTATTCCGCGAGCTATAACTTTTTTATTTTTCGCTGATGATGCTGCATAGCAGCTTGTTTTTTGCGGGACAAGATGACTTTTCAGCGGTACCATGATTATTTATATCTGACTTTTTGATCGCGTGTTATTGCACTTTTTCCAAGCGGTATAATGATACCGCTTGGAAAAAGTATAATTTACTACTTTTTTGTGTTTTTTTTACGGCTTTCACTGAAGGGGTTAACTAGGGTTACGCTTTTATAGATGGGATTTTTACGGACGTGGCGATACCTAACATGTGTATGTTTTTTGTTTTTTATTTTTTTTATTACATAAAAATGTGTATTTTTTAGGGGATTTTTTTTAAATTATTTTTTAATATTTTTTTTACAATTTTTTTAAAAAAATGATTTTTTTTAACTTGTCCCTTTATGGGACTTTCACTTTTTTTACTTTTTATTGCAGTTACAATGCATTGCAATGCTCTGGCATTGCAATGCATTGTACCTATGGGGAAAGCTGCTGTGACATGATCACAGCAGCTTCCCGTAGCTAGATGACCCGGAGGTTGTCATGACAACCCCCGGGTCATCAAGGCAGAGATCAGGCCCTGCAATTACATTGCGGTGGCGCTGATCTGAGGCAGAGGGAGCTCCCGACCCTCTGCCTCCCCCCCTGAGCTCTGCGATCGCGCTGGATCGCAGCAGTCAGGGGGTTAACAGCCAGGGGCGGTGGGGGCTCTGCTCCTGGCTGTCAGTGCAGGAAGCCTGGCCACTGCAGCGCTGGCTCCTGCACTGATCGCGCTGGGGAAGCTGAAATTTCAGCTTCTCCTGCACGATCGCTGCTGTGTTTGGTCAGTCAGATTGACTGACCAATCACAGCGCTGTGGGTGCGGGGACCGACGGCAAAGGTCCCCGCACCGCTTGCCGTGCCTGTCAGCTGTCTGTGACAGCTGTCGGCACTGATCTACCACTGCGTGTTTACACGCAGTGGTAGATCAAAGCCATGACGTGCAGAGTCCGTCCTGGTGCCGGAACTGGCACCTTGCCATGACGGACTCTGCACGTCAGTGGACATTAAGGGGTTAAAGACAGCCCTGTTAACCCAAAAAAGGCTATTTGCAACATCTGCCATGCCAGCATCAGCAGGGGCAGCACAACTACCAGCCTGACCACCATCAGTATGCTCAGGCACATGCAAGCAAAGCACCCGGTTACTTGGGCAGAACGCCAAGGTCCAGAAACAATTTCTGTGGGTGACAGCTCTGCCTCTTTTCCTGTTCTTATGTGCACACCAATCACCTGTCCATGACGTAGGCGAAGATGCCTCTCACCCTGCACCTGTCATTGAACACTTGCATCCTCCTTCAGCAAGCAACCACATCCACATCCATGTCCCATAGCAGCTTTCAGTTGTCCCTACCCAAGTCTTTGGATTGCAATTGTAAATTCGCAGCCACCCACCCACAGGCTACAATACTAAACGGCCAAATTTCCAGACTGCTTGCCTTGGAAATGTTGCTATTTAGGCTTGTGTAAACAGAACCAGTCGGACACTGGAACGGAACACGTGCTACTGACACCGCGGATTGCGGGTCCTGGTTAAATCAGGGTTGCCTCCACCTTCTACAGCAGCTCCTGCAACTCCTCCTCCCCCTCCATCTTAGAAACGTCAACATCAGTTGCAAGCTGTAAACACTGCAGCACTGCCTAGGCTAAATGGCAGCAAGCTCTGCTGAAGCAAATTCCTTAGGTGACAAACTGCACACCGCTGATGAGTTGTTGAAAGGTCTTTCAGACCAGATTGATCTGTGGCTCTTGACCCTGAACCTACAACCAAGCATGGTCATGTGTGACAATGGCCATAACCTGGTGGCAGCTCAAAAAGCTTGGAAACCTCACACACGAACTATATTTGTGGGGCTGATGTCACCCTTGTATAGTCCGATGATATCAAGCCCACGGCTTAGTAATGGATAGGCGTCTATAAGTCATTTATTTGAATTAAAAGCAAATCACACTTTTCCTTTTTAATTTAAAAATAACAAATTTAGTTATACTCTCCTTAGAAACCCTCATCTCCTGTAATAAAACAAAAATTAATAACAACCATATTAATTTTCTGTCTGTCGTAATGTTCCTCGCCGTAATCGGTGTCTGGGGTAAACAGTTTTCAACCTGGACGGTGTCAATGTGATGCTGTCCAGACTGAGAACCACTGAGAAATGAGCTGCTGCGAGCGCAGCATCAGTGACCAGAGGTGAAGCTGTGTTCCCAGCTGGGCTGAACTGCGGTGACCTCGGCACTCTGAGAAAAAGTCAGTGAGTTCACCACAGTTTTGCTGAGTGAGTTCACCACAGTTCACCATGAGAAATTTCTCAAAGGTGACATCAACCCCACAAATATGAACCCCACATGTCATCGCCACAGGGCAAGTGGGAAGAGCCGGGCAAAGAGACAGAATTGGTACATCTAATAGATGTGCCTTTTCTTGGTAACTGCGGGCTGCTATTTTTAGCCTGGTGGGAGCCAATATCCATGACCCCTTACCAGCCTGGGAATACCAGCCCCCAGCTGTCTGCTTTTGCTTGGCTGGTTGTCAAAATGGGGGAGGCCCCATGACATTTTTTAAAATTATTTATTTGAATAATTAAAAAATACGGTGTGGTGACCTCTCAATTCTTGATAAACAACCTTGCTGAAGCTGACAGCTGAGGGTTGCAGCCTGCAGCTGTGAGTTTTGCCTGGCTGGTTATCAAAAATACAGGGGAATCCCATGTCATTTAAAAAAAAAAATTATTCATAGCTCAGGTGGAGGCTGATAAATGCTCCCATCAGCCGCCACCTGCTCTCTCTGTTATCAGCTGAATACAATTCTCAGCATTGTCCCCTGCTATCATTGACCGCAGCGTGTTCAGGGGACAGTGATGTGATCTGTGTGATACTAATGCAGCACATGCGTGGCACATGGTTGCCACACTTATACAACAAGTATGACACACACGGACACTGATATCTTCGACACTTTTTTTTCCAGGATGCGTGAAAGAGCCCTCAATGGAAGATCTGCGATTCACAATATGCAGTGATCAGAATCTCACTGGGTGTTGTAAATTGCAGATTTTCCATTTAGGGCTCTTTGACACACCCACCAGATCTCCCAAGTTGGTGTGACACACTCATGACAGTGTGGAAGACAACTTTTTCCTCTTATTTATTTTGCCATATACCTGTATACATATTATCCCGGAAAGAATGTTTCTTAAGTTTCCAGTCAAATACATTCTTAGGGCTCATACTCACTTGAGCCGAAAACGGATGATTTTCAGCCAATAAAAAATCTGATGCAAATCGGAGCAATGTTATTCAATAGGTGACATCTCATTTGCGATTTTTTTTCTCTGCCGAAATCATAACATGCTGCGATTTGATGCGATTTTGGCATGATAATCGCTAATGCAATAGATGGTGCTATAAAAAAATCGCATACAAATCGCATGTCAATTGCACATAATCGGACCATCCTGAAAACTGACCGATTTTTTTCCAGCAAGTGAGTATGAGCCCTAACTGTGGTTTTGTATGTTTTATTGTCGTTGTGTAAAAGTGGAGTAATACTCTGACAACATTGTTCTCAGCAGCATCCTGGGATCCATAGATGTTTCCAAGGGTTTTCCTTATGTTATTTCCATATCATTTCAGCACTGTTTCCATCGTTTTCCGAATTTTTAGACCCTCTTCAGAAGAATGCTTGAGTTTCCCTTTGACTTCTATTATACTCCTTACTCTGGTCGAGCACCCAAGCATTATGATTTGCTTGACTTGAGTAATGAGTAACCAAGCATTTTAGTGCTCGCTAATCACTAATAGGTTCTTATTCCACTTTGCAGGGAGACACTGTACATCACTTCTGAAGCCAGAGCAGTACAAACAGGTGGTCGATTGGATAGCAGATAATGCTTTAGCAGGCTTGGCAGCACCAAACAGTCATCCACAACCTACAGTTTCACCAGCCTAATGTCTGGATCACTTAATCCTCACCCTGATCCTCTTTCCTCCCACCATGCTGAGTCCCAGTAGACTTGTGATCCCACAGTAGGACACTCTGAGCAGCTCTTTGCCACAATATTTCTTGATTGTGGCCTTTCAACCTGCATGCTTCAAGACGGACAGGAGGACATGCTGTTTAATGACCAACAAAAATTAGAGCAGCCAAGGCCACAAGAAGATGATAATGGGGAATAGGAAATTTGGGATAAGGATGAAGATGACACAGTTGCTGCTAAGTCTTGTTGTTGTTAAATCCCGAAGTCTGGAGGACCAGGGTGTGGTGGTGGAAGATGAGGTTCTGGATGACAAAGTCATCGTCCTAACCTGGGAATCTGGCATGCTGAGTGAGGCCAGCAGCTCTGGGGGGAGAGATTGGAAGCACTGAAACAGACAGAAAGAAGCAGTTGGGTGACTAGAGGCAGAAGGCGGGCAACTGTTCCACAGAGCACCGACACTCCAGAATTTCTCCATCAAAGAGTTAGGTGTTCCCAGTCTGAGACTTTTTTAAGGAGAGTTCTGAGACAAACAAAATGGCCATTTGCAACCTGTGCCATGCCAAGATCAGCAGGAGCCTGACCATTAAGAACCCTATGTAAGATAGCGCTCACTGTGTGTGTTGGGGGACACTCAGTTGGCAACGGGATAAAGGCACACAGGAACAGTTTTCTCCCATAAACAGTCTACTTCAGTTTATTCAAGCATCATAATCCGCACCATGAACAGTTCATTAACATCCATGGAACACAACAAGCACCAACAGTCTGTTCTAATGGCAGATACTTCTCTGCCATTACTATAACCCCCTTGTCTGGAGTTACCTTCCTGGAGCTCCGCTCCACACGCTGACTCTTGTTAGTCCTGTCTCCTAGGGAAGCTGCCTTACTGGGATCACCGTCCTTGCGACCAGGGCACTCCCGACAGTCCCAGACCCTCAGAAGGATGGTAGCTTCCCCAATGCAGTGCCATCACAGACTGTGCATGTACATGGTCTCACCCTGTGCTTTTCAGGAATCCAGTATCCTCGTAGGACCTTCCAACACAGGGACCATTCAGGTACACGGCCTCACCATGTGCTATTCAGGAATCCGGTCCACTCACTGGACCTTCCAACACACAGGCCTTCCAGGTACACGGCCTCACCATGTGCTCTTCAGGAATCTGGTCCACTCATACCAACACAGAGACCCGTCCTATTGCAGGACCTTACATCACAGACCATGTAACCACCCCCATAGGTGGGAGGGGTGTGTGGATAGCCTGTCCTTCCCAGCTCTCCGGCTAATCCTGTAAGCCCTCCTTTATAAACTACAACAAGGCTCATAGAACTACAGGTCCCAGAGCAACATTTCTGGCTTACAATGCAGAGGACCTCCTTCTCTGTGACACATACCGGCCATTTACAACAATGCCAGTCACTAGAGATGAGCGACTTTGCCTCCGGGAGGGTCGAGTCGGGTTTCGGACCACACTACTTTCTCAAAAGTCGAGTTGAACGAAATTGGCCGACTAACGGAAAAAGTCGGAGTTCCGACTGAAACCCGACCCGATCCCAATGCAAGTCAATGGGGAAGAAAAGTCGGCAGTGAGTGGAGGACAGTAAACACACCTACAGTGCCCATTTCAATGCCAACGACATCAATTATTATTACTTAAGCTTGTCAACCTTAATTTACTTTATAATAATAGCAACGCATTGAAAACTGGGGGTTATTTGGCTAAAGTTGGGGGGGGGCAGGCAGGGCCGGCTCCAGGTTTTTATGGGCTCCAGGCGAAAGAGTCACAGTGGGCACCCTTAACACAGACCACGATTCATGATGCACAGATACTGCAGAAAAATATGGGTATAGCACAATGCCAAACACTTCTCTTCTT